>CM019753.1:9870413-10470413 GCA_009761765.1 Phenacoccus solenopsis
TAAAATTTTATATTGAAAATATAATGTTTTTTTGTAAACTAAGTAAGTATCATAATAATGATAAATTGATAAAATATTGGTGCTAGAGTTATAAGCTTAGGTTTTTATCTTGATTGGAATGATAATATTCATAATTATGTATCATTAACAGTTACATTTTTTTATAATTAAATTATTTATATTAAGATAAATATAAAAAAAGATAATTTTTTTGTATTTATACCAAAAAGCTGAAAAGTTGCAAAAGACTTGGAGCCTAAATAAACGACTGAAAAATTTCATGAAACGTCTATACCTTCTCATCGAATATATAAAGCTACAATATTATGTATAGTTCAAACTCCGTAGGTACGTTTTATCGAGAATTAATACGACTTCTTTAATTAACATCAAAATAGATCTAAAATGGCACATCGTCAACATTCGCAGAAGAGTTAAGGAGCCTAAAATAACTGAAATTTGATAGGTAGGTACCTATGGACTGAAACGATACTCAGAAGCATAGAATACCCTAAATTCAACTTTTCAAGCCCTTTTGGAGGGAATGAGTAAGTTTTTTCTACCTCTTTAATGGGTAATGTGAACAGGTAAACATAATCTGCAAATCTGAACAGCCTCCTTTGAAAACTCAGCTCCAGTAATGTAGCATGGATGCTTATGACAGACATTTTTTTATTCGTGTACGAAATATTTGGCATCGCAAAGTTGAACTGACCAGTTAACATTTACCCTCGTAGAACCCTCATGAATAAAATAAAAGAGTCCAGCAAATGGGAATTATCGATCCATATTTTTAATCGAGAACAAAAGAAGGGTTCTCACCTGTTCACTGGAACCCCTATTGCGATCCTTGTACTCGCTAATCTCCCCTATGTTGGATTACGCGAACAAAAAAACTATTAATTTGGAACCAGAATGGTGGTCAATAATTTTTATTATTGATTTAAAATTACTTCAAGCTTAAGGTGAGACATAGTAACTCGAATCAACTGCTTTGGGTGATGAGAAGAATAAAAGAAATGCTGAACATGGAAATATTTCACCGTCTGGAATAAAAATTGAATCATATGCGGATACGCTTGCCAAAGCATTTTACAAAAGAATGAAATGATGTCATGAAGATGTACTTATTATGCGTATTTATATTCTATAACCCACAGTATAATGCTGAACTATACCATAAATGACAGAAAACATGAACTATATCAACTCGATTTGTCATTCTACTTAAATGAAACCGATCTATTGTGTATTATGGCGAGGTATTGAAAAAGATGCCAGAAAGAAAGTATACCTAGCGCAGAATGTAGAATAAAACCAAAAAAATAATAAAAAATACAGCAACTTAAAACTCGAGTAGAAATTCATATAAAAGGTACTAATAACGAAATTAAGTTCATATACCACCTATATACCTAGTTTCATTTTTTCTCAATAAAAAAGGTCATCGACCCTTTTGGGCGTAAATTTTGCTTTTAATAAAGTAAACAAAACGTAAGTGCCCTCGAACAGTATGCTATGATAATTTTCGAAACACCGAATTTATGTTATTTTTCAGATACATTACATTATGAAAGTATATTAAAAATACAATAAAGGTTCACCTGACATTTTCCGTTAACCTTTACAACTTGGCCGGGTTTATTTTCGCGAATTAATTGACGATAAACTTCGTATTCGGTCACATAGTATTTTAAATTACAATATTTCTTCGAAAGCGCCTGCGTTACTTACGCGCCACAACGTAGTGAAATGGAACGCGACTTCGGAGACGCTAGAATAAGCTAACCCAATAGCGTTTCGGTCGTGAATGATTTGCTCGTGTTGTTATCGCTAAAGCGACGCGACGCTACGATGATGTACGATATGGTACGAAGTACGAAGCCATAATGAGTTAACGTATGGCGATAGAGATAAAATTTGTAATGTGATATGACTAAATTGAAAATTTTCAGTTCATTAAAATTTTTGCACTTACGTCCATTTGCTATGAAAATCTCAAGGGAGTTATGCAAAAAAAAATTTTTGAACATACGAGATACCGAAAATAATATGAATTCGTATAGAGTATGAATAATCCTCGAAATCACACGCGTACACCGTAAACTCTTGATGGTGCTTGTAAATTAGGTACGAAATTCTTCTCTACATTCATCTATAAAATACATTTTTTTCCAATGAATTATGAACATTAAAAAAATGAACAAATGAAAATATAATTTTTTCGACTAATATTCTTCTCCTTACAAATCCCAAATTGATCATAACGGAACGAAAATATCCATATTTTCAATCCACCACCATTAACGGATTCACTTCTTAGCGGTAGGTTGGCGATCAAATTATATCTATTGTTGAATAAGTCGCTACCACTCCGGGGCTTTGGATCGATAAAGCGGTTCGCGTGCACGACACCACTAGCTCCAGCTTATGCGCGTGTTAGCGCTGCTACAAAAGGGTGATTATTCAGTTTCGACAAGAAAACTTCGCAGCATGTCTCGTCGGTGGAGGTTAATGGGTCAGTTTTGAGAGGGATGAGAATTAAAAAGAAAACAATCGACGTAGGTAATGTTGTTTTTTCCCGAGGAAAATTCTATTTCATTAATGGCGTTTCGTTGTCAACTTGAAAACTATACGAGTAGAATAGAACACGGTCATTCACTCCCAAGACACGCAACCACGTGCATATCATTCTATTTTATAATAGTTGAGCAGTTGGACTTGGACGAAGTAGTAGACGAACGGACGCCACTGTTTCGAAACTGAAGTATAATGATTATGTATGTTATAAGAGTCGATAATATCTGAAAAATTTAATTCTTCGATTATAAATAAAACTTTGGTAGTTTTCTTGTTAACTCATAATTCGAATGGACTCACGGTTATCAGAAATTCTCGAGATAAAAATTCAAATCCAAATAAACCAATATGCGGAGTTTGATTCTCGAAGAATGATAAGAGCTCTAAAATCTGCGAATGAAAAATTTCAATTATCTTGTATATTTTTGCCTTTAGCAAATGGAAAATTGCGATTTTTCATATTTGTATAATAAGTTGCATAACTATATTGGAAGGAACTCAGACTTCAGTTACTAGTTATTTTACCTGATTCGGCATATCTCCGGTCATTTTGTTCAAATTTAATGCTACAATCCAATTTCTGAAATCTGCCTGATAGCAAATTTTTTGCATTATTTTACGATCAGAATACGCGCTATCAATTCTATATTAGATCATGAGTTTACCTGCTTTGTAAGCTTATAGGATGAATCATTCAATATGTATTGTAGGCTCACCGTCCAAATAGATAAAGTGAAGTTCAAAATTCCAAAATTTACGTTAAAATGATTCAAATCGGTGGTAAAAATTTGCGAAAAAAGACAATAAACTGTTATCAAAGCAGATAAAAATGTACAAAAACAAAGTATTGATATTAAAAATGAAAAATTATCTGCCAATGATTTCATAATGTTATTTAACGCGATCCACATTTCATAACAAATTGAAATCACATCTTTGGGTTTTCTATCCGTTGACTTCATCAGCTGTAACATTAATATTTACGAGTGTTAGAAAATCTACTCAAATATCAATTATATCCATGCAGTAGGGTAGATACTGATTTGCCATGAAGGAGGATGGACCAAGTTGATCTACGAAACCTCAACTGTTATCCGGGATATTAATTAAGCCCTTATCTCACCCTCTCCTTGCCTATTGTCATTTCATATGAGAGGAAAAATAGACAAAATCAGAGGCAAAAGAATTTGGAATTAAAATTTTTTTACAATTGGATTTGAAATTCAAATTTAAAAATATTTAGTTTTTTTTGGGGGGGGAGGGGGAGATGACACTCCAAGTTTTTGTCATCTATGTGGTACCTATGTGTATGATACGTGCAAAGTATTATGAATATTGAAAAAAATTATTGTATTACTCAGAGTAAATCAACATTAATTTTTTATTATTTTTTTTTTTAAATATCCACAGTTATTCATGAGATCTTGAACATTTCTATGATCCTTTTTCAACCAATATTAGTTTAAGTAAGTAATGAACAACATTATTATAAATAAATTGAAATTATCTTGTTTGTGATATTTTTTCAAAATCTTAAATCAGTGGCTTACATACAAATTACTTAAAGGAGGGAGGTCACCCATTTGGCTCCCTGAATTTCGATTCCTGTATTCCCTCCCTACGTGATTGAAAAATGAAACGAATAAAGCATAAATGTACATACTTGAAAGAATTAATTTATAAAATCACTTCACTATTTCTTTTTTACTTTGACAATTTTTCACAAACTTCGTTCCAATTCACGTCAGTTTCTCTGTGTATCGTCAAAAGTTACTGGGGATTGCAACCTCCTAAACTGCTCCCTTACCTACACTACTGCACTCATAAATAAATAAAATTTTAGCCTCATATTCTATACGAAAAAAATACAATACCTCTTGGAAAAAAAGTTGTACGTTCTCAGCAGCTAAACGAATCAAAAGACACTGAATAAACCAAAAAAATATTCCAACGTTCATAACGAAACAAATTATATAATAAGAATAAATAATTTCGAAGGTTAAATCGTGGATATTAACGCAACAACAAATAGTCGTGCATACTGCTGTTGTCACTAAAATAATTAAGCACGTTAATTTCTTGGTTAGTGATTCGAGTTCGATGCAAAGATCTTTTCCGGAATACCTAATATATATTTTCTGAAATTAAAAAAAATATATGGTTTTATTTTCCATTTACGCAAATATTATACGATATTATAATGCTTTTATTGCTTAGATACCTGAAAACGATACCATAATGAGAAATAATCGACTATACCATTCATTTGTTTCCAGAAAGAGATAGGTATTGAAAGTGTTTGTATGGAAAGGATAAAAATCACGATGTAAAATGCTTGACAAGTGAATTCGCAATTTTCATCATTGAACGACTTTATATTATTTTTCATCATTATAATTATATAGTATGTTGCAAATAAGTATACAATGACCGCATACCAAAACGAAATATCCCACAGGTTGAAGGATATTTTATCTAAAATAAATATAAGATGAATCTAGGGTAGTTTAATTGAAAACCCTTAAAATAATTATAAGCCTACAACGTATTAGCTGCAAGCTTCAATTATTAGTTGTACCAAGCTGAACATAATACAAGTGAAGATTAGGTAGGTAATATGAAAATTGAAAAATATGTTCAAATAAATAAAATGCCTATTCAGATTGAAATAGATATGTAAATGATTTAAACAAAAATACCAACTTACTATTTTTTTCACGATAAGGCAACAATCCAGCATATCTCATAAGTTGGAGTACCCAGTAACTTTGATCATTCGCTACGTTTTTTCTAGGATTTAATATTTCCTCGCTAATTTTAATGAATTTTTCATTTCGAAACTTGAAATCTTGAATATTAAACACTTGTTCCATTGAACAATGAACCTTAGGATGCGATAGAAATTCGTAACTATACTGAAAAAAAATGAACGAACACGCAATCAAGATAACTCATGCCATGTAAATATTCAGCAACTACAAAATAATTAGTTCGCCATATTTACATTCAGATTTTTCAATTTTATCCACGTACCTAGCTATCATTTCAATATATCAAAAATGAATATGTAAAACGACTGCGACAGAAAGTATTTGTAATCAAACACAAAACAATAAATAACTTAGCCTAAGCAACAAAAAATGTAAAAGGAACGCAATAGCTGCAATAAATATACCCAAGTCAAATCTCGGAGCAATAAATAAATAAAATTACAAAAAAGCGAATTTTAAAAATCCTTTAGCCTAAGCAACAAAAAATGTAAAAGCAACGCAATAACTGCAATAAATATACCTAAGTCAAATCTTGGAGCAATAAATAAATAAAATTACAAAAAGCGAATTTCAAAAATCCATTAGACTAAGCAACAAAAAATGCAAAACGAACGCAATGACTGCAATAAATATATACCTAAGTTGAATCTTAGGAGAATAAGTAGATAAAATATTGAAAAAAGTAAATTTTGGAAATCCATTAAAAAAATTATGTGATTAAAAAATATTCAAATACATAAATTATTTAGATATAAACTAGTTATATGCAAGAAATACCATTTCAGAAAATAAATAGAGAGAATTGTCAAATCGACTAAGAACAATAAATAAAAGAAAAATCATTAATAAAGAGTAATTCACAGCAGGTAATCTATTCGAAACCTCTCTTTTTAAGAGAATTCATATAATCTTCCAATCCTTGTTTCACCATTGGCTTGTGATGAGGAAAATCACGAGAATTATGTTCAGTAGCCCAGCAAAACTCACAATAGTACTGCATAAAATAAAAACAATAAATTAATTAATAAATCAATTTCCAAAATACGAAATTCGCTAATTTGTTAAAAGAATTACTGATAAGCATTCGGCTTCTGGGCAAAATAAGTTGGCTGAATTATCGTTGTTTATTAGGTCACACTTATCGCATGGTTGATCATCAAGAATATACGGTTTGATCTCCATCTGAAGTGAAGGATACAAATGAATAAATTCAATAAGTTTTCATCATTTTCATAAAATTACCATCAAAATGAGAGGTATAACGAAACAAACCATTTTACGGGTCTTGGTTTCGTTAGGCATCAAAAAACGTTTTTTGATGGCTGAAATAACGCTGAATTTATTTTCAAATGAAACTCTAGCAGCACCCTTTGGATACAGGTATTCCGAATCCGTATCGATACCAACGTAAGATACGTTGCCAAATAATCGTGTCATTATTAGGCCTAATTCTTCTGCGAAAATTTGAGATGATTTCTATTATTTATCAGTTTCTCATCAAAGAACGATAAACTTGGGCATTCAAACTTACTGGCAGATATAGTTCTAGGCACACCGCCTACAAATATAGTGTTTCTTTCATTCAAATCTGATACTTTTTTGATGAATACATGATCGGCGCCGGACAATTTCCAAGGTCGTATCTGTATGTTTTTATTTTTCACTTTAGCGGAAGATAATCGTATGTAATACCCGTCATTTTTTTTATCACAGCATTTTATTAATGTATCAACCGAAGAATTATCCTATATTAACAACATACATGCTTTCAAACAATCCTAAATGAAAAAATAATGAAAAGAGAATATGGACGCGTGCGCCTAACCTCGAATAATAAGAACGCGAAGCCTTTCGGTGGCGTTATAGCATTGGTATCTTCTTTATATGGCCAATCTACGGTCAATTTGCCGAACTTGCTGAAGGTATTTACTACTATCTCTGTAAAATTGCGATGAATTTATCATATTTGGCTTGAATGCATATATTAGAAATTAGAAACACGTTTCACCTACCTTCGGTAACATCTAGTGGAAGACCTCCTACGAATACTTTACGAGAATAATTGTAGGAAATACCGAAATTTGATAACCTAATCTCTCCATTTCTCAAATTAACTTCGGGAGAACTTAATACTGCTTTTAAAACACAATCCTCATAGTTTGTGAAAAAAGGACCTTTACCTATGGACATCAATTCATTGAAGAAGTTAAATTATGAAGCATATAGGCTTCTTCAGCAAATAATATGGGCCTGTGTTTTTTCGGAAATGCCAATATTATTATATGTGAATTCAAAATGCAAGTATATGTATCAAAAATGCTATAAATTCATAGGAGATGCATTCTTATGTTTCTCAAATTAAATCTAGGTGTTTTCAATGAAATACTTACTCGTCCGACTACGTTTAATTACTTTACACGACGGCCTAAAATGGTAGAAATTCATTTTGACGATTCAAATAAATAATTTAATAAGATCTACTACTATATTCAACAAATGAGATGTTTCAAGCCGAAATGAACTTCAACAAAAAAGTGAGTTCCAACTTCTCAAGCTATTATAAAAATTGGAGGGAAAATTCTTCCCTAATTTCAACAATGATACCAACACAAATAGTAACAATTTTTTTTTTAATTTCTCATAAAAAATCGAAATCCATAGCGAAAAAAAAGACGATAACACTGGGGTGCAAGTTTAATATTAATTTCCGTTAATAAGTAGATAAGTGGTAAAATTGTAATGATTCAACTTGATGTTTACTATAGACCAACGGCGATACATGTTAGGAATTCACTTATTTTGGAAATACCAGGCGTAACCTTGGATTACTAATTAGTAACTAGCGAGTCAGCATTACTAACTAATGAAATTCTTATAGCTTACAAAATTTTTATAAATTCAATGATACCAAAACTTCGTATGGTAAATAAAGTTAAACTTTTCTTATGTTTCAATGAATCTTTGATTTGATAATCATTCTATTTGTTTCAATCGTTTCATATTTCAAAAAATGCAACTCTACACGACGTGTTGAAATTCTTGTCATTCAGGAATTAAAAGACAGTGTTGCCTCATCATCATTAATTTAATAATATTAAAAAAAATGAATAAATGATACACGGTTTTATTAAACAGTATTTATTTACAATAATTGCAAACCATGATTTAAACAATATAATAACACACTCAAAACCTACCACTTCTAGGTCGACCCGTATACTTAGTATCTTGTCTTACATTTCTACCCTGTCGTCTTCTTCGTTCTTTTTTTTCCATGATCCAGTCTTTACTTTTCTTGATAGATTTTCCTTTTAATCCTTTATTAAATTTTTCTCTGAAAACATAATCATGAATTCGAATCGTATCCAGAAAGTTACAAACGAAGAGGCCAAAAAATAATTATTACCGTTTATCGATATATTTAACATGATTGGAGTCGTCAGTGCCCTCTGATAAACCTTTTGGTAACGGTACAGCACCGCCAGTCATTAAAACCAAGAAATACTTTTTAGCTTTTGTGCTATTGGGATAATCTACAACTAATCCTCCATAAAAGCCAGCTTTCATAGCTTGTGAAGTTACTAACTCAATTTGCTCCGAATTTTCAGGGTAGAATTGAAAAACTGCTCTTGCTGACCTGGTCTTGAACGAAATTATAATGATTCAATAATTTATTTGTTTTAATTTTTAAAAAATCAATATTTATGCCGAATACAACATACCAGACATGCAAATAAAGTTGAAAAAAATTTATACAATCTTTTGGAAGGATTATGATATGATTTATCTGCATTGCATAACCATTGCAGAGTACTCACACTAATTGCACCGTCGAACATACCAGCTCGAAAAGGAAGCCCGTCTCCTAAGTCAGATAGAATTAAATCGCCTTCAACTTCTCTCTCTTTAGCAACAGCTGAAAATATAACACTGTAAATGAAGAAAGTCACAATAATTTTGACAATATTTCATACATCAATATTACCCAACATGGAAGGAGAAATATCAAGTCCGATCCAAAAGTGGCCTTGCTCTTCCAATACACTGCCACTCAAGCCTGAACCACATCCCAAGTCGAGAATACAACACGGTTTATCATCCGGCAAAACTAATAATTCGATAGCTCTTTCGCTCATTTGAACTTGAATATCTATCATACGAGAACTAAAGCAAAATTTAATAGCTTCACGAAGCACCCATTAACAATGAAGCACTGAAATTTAAATATAATATACTTACTTTTGAGTATACTTTCTTGCTTCTTCATCATTGTAAAACTATAAAATGAAAATCATTAAACATCAACACCCAGAAAAATTCTATAAGTGAAATATGAAAACTCATGAGAAGAACTTACCACTTCAGGAGGTGCTTTATGCTCTGGTCTTCTAAACGACATTTCAAAATAGATGGATAAGGATGTTATGAACAAATTGAATTAATAAAATATAGAACTAACTCTTCATAATTAAATTGTTCGAATAAAATTATAGAAACATTACTTCGGGAAAAATTTTAAACACACCGATTTCTTTCATTGAGAAATGATAATGTTAGATAACAACACCGCGTGGTACACATGTTTACGTAAAAATCAGTGTAGCCTGTACAAATACCATAAAATGTAATGATATCGGTTTTTGATGATCTGGCATTCTGACATCATCCTAGCATCATTCATTAGCCAACGGGCAACGGCCCAACAGGGCCCAACGTAACACCTCTGCCCAACGTCACCATAGAAAATATGACAAAGGATAATTTACCAAAAAATTATAAAGAAAATTTTTATTATATTTTTCCAATTTATTAGAAAATATGAACCAATCAGTTATTTAATAAACTGTTTTTATCTAACAGAATTCATATTTACACGTTTCAAATAAGCATTCCATAATAACAATTGCTTTTTTTTCACCAACTCTTCGATATTTTCCAAGTCATCATAATACGACAGGACTACATCAGCACATATTTCACTTATTAAGGTATCAGAGGGATAACAGATTGTGTTCTTGATATATTTAGAATTTGTCTTTGGGATTTTACTATTATCTAATACCATATGCACATAACCGAGAGGTACTTCAGAAATCTTCCAGCACATGAACCCAGAAGCTTCCTCGAAAAATTCCATTGTAGCATTAATGGCATCTAAAAAGTAAAAACCATTTTAAAACAAACCTTGTATAATGCATACAGAAAAAAAATCAAAAATTATTTTAAACGACAGTACTTTTTTCGTATCCAGCTGTAAGCAGAGAATTACTACAGTTAGGGTACGTAACGATAAATACACCGTTTTCAGGAAATTCAGTAGCCAATGATTGAATGGTACGCATAGTAACTTCACCGCAAATTGCGTGTATTGTTAGTAAATCAACGAATTTAAATATTTTACTGCACTGAACTTTCATTACATCTTCATATTCAGATATTTTCCTAAAATACATTTCTCAAATAAATCGCAGGAAAAGATGTCTTTAATTTAAACTCTTATAACAGTACGTAGAGCTCGTTACAAACCGCCAAGTAGGTACAAAATAAAAATATCTCACCTATCATCCATAATGAGGAAATCATGTTTGATAGCAATTTGTTTCAAGTTATGAAATTTTGTTTCCTCAAAATCCTCAAAAACATCCAAATGTAAAACCAAAATACAAATATAAGGACCAATAATATCGGCAACACGTATAAGAGTATCTAACTTATTGGTTGTGAAATCAACGGATAATTACTCTTCTTTCTTAGCATCAATTTAAATAATTTTTGAGCTACTTTAGATTTACAGAGATCAATTCGCGCTTCGTATGGCATGGACTTTTTGATACCTAAAAATATATTACATATATACTTGCATGATATTTTTCAACGGCGGAAAAAAAGTTGATTAAAACAATGGAGTTTATGTATGAACTCACCTAAATTAGTACCCGTTATACAATCTCCATTTGGAGCAAAAATCGATGAAAATCCTTCACAAATACTTTTGCGGCGATCTGCTGATATAAGATCCTCATCGTATAAAATTTGAGCAAGCTACACAGAAGGACAACGATCACTTAGTGAATAAAATGGGAAAAAGTTTTTTATTCAAGGTAAGTACTTTAGATCTTACTCGGGACATCTTTATTAAGGAATGAAGATTATATCCAAGTTTTTTAAAATTTTCTGAAGCCCCTTGTTCAAGATCAATAATGGTGAACACATCTCTTACAAGCATACCAGTATCTTCAATGTCCTAAAATTTAATTATCATAAAATTTTGGTTTGAACAATTTATCATCTAGTTGAACAAATAGATATTTAATGCATAATATTATCAATTCATTCGCACCTTAATAACTTCCAATATACTATTACCACTACACGTCACTTCTTCCACAACCAAACAATATTCATTTTCCACAACTTTGCCGATGATTCTCGGCTGGTTCGGATGACATGAGATTTCTTTTCTCCACATCAGGAAAGGCTTCTGTAATTTGAGGGCCATGAGAACCGCAAATGGCATTCCACCATAAGTCACTCCACATAAAGAATTAAAATCAATATTTCCATCCTTACATAATTTACTACTTTGATCACATATCTTGTTCTGTAATGTTCGCATTAAACCTAAATTATTGTATAAATACAAATTCTCATTATCAACAATGAATCAATATTTTACCATCAACGAAGGATTGCCAAGTACAGCCAATAAATCGAAATATGAATTCAACTGGCATTCGCTTTTAGTATAAAAATGTACCATATTTAAAAGTACCAGCATTGAATAATGAAATGGACAGTTCTTTCTGTTCTTCATAAGTCATTTTTATCTGCAAAATATTCCACACAAAAATAATGAAAATGATGTCAAGATAACAATTATCTCATTCGACAAATTAAGCTACAGGTAGTATTGAAATATAAATTAAACCTCATACATTGCAACATCCAAACACTGAAACCATGTGAACCCTACGAGCACTCAACTTATCAATCACGCACATGGCAAATGCCAAATGTATGTATGTACAATGAAGTGGTAGGGGTGAATGTGGCAAAATATAACGTGTAAGCTTCCGTGCAAGTAGCTTTTGCCATTGTAAAGGCTGATCGAAATCGTTCAAACTGATTGCTGCAATAGTGCATAGTATTGAGGATAATAATGAGCATAATTGAATTCCAAAATAAATTCATCTAGATGATTCAAATCATGGAATTAAAAAAAAGAAAAAAATCGAATTAGTGTACTCGTGGTGAGAAATAAAATTCACGTTAAATGTTGACACATTTAATAATAAAGAAATATATAAAATCAGAAATACAACAGATACAATATTATTTTCGAATTCTTTTCTTTTTGTGATAAATTAAAAAAAAACCGAACAATTTTTCAAAAATCGAATTTACTGATAAACACGATTCCTTTGTCGATTCCAGTCTTGACCACCTCCGGATGTATTCTGACGATTGTAACCTTGACGGAAGTTACCTTGTGCATTTTGACCAGCCGAAGCATTTCCTCCACCTCCAGCACCACCTCTTTGGAAGAAATTACCTATAATAAAACATACAACAGGGTGTTAAAAAGAACTTTAGTTTCCGTTATTTGTAATATAAGTATTTAATCATTCTCAAACCTTGTTTCATTTCGAAAATACGTTCGTTCGAATCTACGAAATTATTAATCTTATCAGCCAACTGCAAAGCTAATGATTGAAGTCGGCTAGGCTCGCTTCTGTGCATTACAACTGTTTGGGTAGGATCGTCCAACGACGCCTTTAAAAAAAAAATTAATAATATATTCATCAAGAGGAGTTCATTCAATTTACTAGAATCGGTAATAGGTATTTTTGAATCACAATCTTTACCATCAACTCTTCGTTGATAATCATTTTAGAAATAATCGAATGAACAACTGGTTTTTGTAATTCGAACATATCAGCCAAAGTTTGCATTGAAATAGAAGCATACACGTTGGAATAGGTGAACAAATAAGTCCTCAAAGATTCTTCTTTGATTAAGCGAACCAACATTTCTCTCACTTTGTCACTTTCGTAAAATAAGTCCCAAACCTGAGAAAAGTCACAATTTATCAATAGTAATAACTAATAAGCAATAACCCAAGTAAAAGAATAATAAAAATTTTATTCAACCAACTTTTGCATTCATTTTGTCATTGACAATATAATTCACGCAAGCCGTCCAATTACCATTTCTCATGGCTTTACTCGCAGCAACAATGTGCTCACGCATAGATTCAGGTGGACCTACTAATGACTGACGTTCACTCGATCGTAACTGTTGATAAAAAGTTTTTGAAATCATACGTCTTCTGGCATCGAATTCGTGAGCTATAAAATAAAATAAAATGAAATTTTAATACCGCTATTTCACATACATAAGATGACAAAATACGGAATAAAAAATTAACGTACCAGCCATATACGGAATTTCGATCAACATAGCCGCCACTAAATACACGCATTCTAGTAATTCCAAATTAATATGCATATGGAAAGGCATTTGTCTCTGTTTTTCGATTTTCTCTTGTTCTTTACTACGTTCGTGTTGACGCTATTGAAGATCATACAAATATTATTGATTTTGATATCACAGAATTACGGATATAGAATTGAAGAGAAAATTATTTTTTACCTGTGGCAATAATCCTTGGGCCAGCAATTCCTTAACTTTAGCTGTCATCATTAAATCGACTAAGCAATTATGTGCATCTTTCACATTACCTTGTCTAAAGGCGCAAAGACCCAAATGAGCCATGGTACGATTATACAAAATCTGTAAATTAAAAATGATAATAATAATAATAATACTTTTACAGGTGTACTGGAGATGGATTAGTTTTTTACTAAATTAGTACTTGGGTAGGAGGATCAGAATGCTGGATGGATTCTTGCAAATGCGACATAAGAATAAGATCACGAGCCTGAAACCAGTTATCGTGCAATGCATGATGATACACGTGAGATAAAATAGCGCGAGTACGAAGTCGATCAGTTTCATCGTGATGATAGATGTATTTACAAAGTTTATCCATAATTTGTAAACTCGTAACTTCATCTTTACTAATTTCTCCCTAAAAATAATGAAAATATAACAAAACAATCGTGAAATATTAACTTAAAAAAAAAACAACGCTATTTTCATACTTTCTTCTGTTTCAGCACCATTGGATCAAATTTATAATATAAATGCTCAATTTTTCTGATATAAACACCGCATAATTCGGAAGGAGTTCCGTTTTTCTCCAAAAATGCTTGAACTTTGTCAATGATTTCAGTAACCCTGGTTTCATCTTTTAATCGTTGCACGTATTCATTGCTGTGTGGATCGCATTCCTTCAATAACTTGGTAAATTCTTCATCCAATCGTTCGACGATGGTCAAGATATAGCCACGTATTTTATAGGGCTGTTTATCTACGACTTCTTCTTCTTCGGGAATATGTTCTCCGATTACGATATCGGTAGTGTTTAAAATCATGTTTAGGCATTCGGTAATACGGTCTAATAATCTGAAATCACGAAAAATTGGCAAAAAAATGTTTTTATTTTTAAATTGAAATTACGTAATTTTGGTATACGGGGTGTTTCACCTCAATGCGAGTTCCTCCATACCACATGTAGGACTAGTCATGACGCTCATGTACGATGGTTTGATCACTCTATTTGCTGAAGGGGCTTAGGTACAAGAGTTAAAAATTTTTTTCTCACTGTGGTGATAATCAACTTTGAAAATTTATATTTCGTTATTCAAGCTGCGTGAAGACATGCCGTTTGCACCAAAATATGCTGTATATAATCTAGCATTACTGACAAAAAATTCGTCTCAGTGGAATAAGTAGATGGAGAGCCATAATGAAAAGTGTGAAAAACTATGGAAAAAATGCACTGTTTTTCCTCAACTATGAAAATTGTCCTATTAACTTTATATATGATGAGCAGCATCATACATGGGTATCATATGTATAGTCCTACATGTGGTATGAAGGAATTTAAATTGAGGTAAAACAACCTATACAACTAAATGAATACATACTTGGCCCAATATTCTGGCTTCATGGGATCAGAAACTTTTTGATTGTAATCAAAAATGGCCGAAATAGTAGCCAATTTGATTTTAATAGCTACTCCTAAGCCGAGGTTGTGACTTTCTGCGATTGCCTGCAGTTCGTGAAGTAATTCGATTTGTTCTCTTCTGTCGGTTCTTTTTTTACCTCTCGCTGCTACAACCTCCGTTAATTTTTTCAAAACCGCTTCGATATTGATTTCCGCATCTTTAGCGAACATTTTTGGTTTTTCCTAAGCAACAGGGAAGTTAACGATTCATTTGAGCCAGAAATTAATTTAATAATACAAAATTATAAAATAATGAATAAGTACCGATGGGATAGTGGCGCCACCTTTGACCGTTTCCCATTCTCCTTCACTTTCATCACCTTCGTCCTTCTTTTGTTTTTTCGGTTTCTCTTTTCTTTCCTTCTTACGTTCTTTTTTATCATCCTCTTCTTTGTCAGTAGTTCTAAACAAAATTAAATTCATTTTACGAAAATGTAATTTTTTAATCTTGTCAACTTCTTACCCGATTCAAATGCTAACCTTTTAAGGAAACGTTCCCTGATACTCTGGTACTGGCCTTCTTCTTCACTACTGGAAGAACTACTGTCTGAATCGTTACCCCAATCCATAGACGAATCATCACTACCTCCGTCATCATCGGCATGAGTTGAGCTCTGGAAATTAATATTCAATTAATATTTTACCCGAAAAATACAAGCAGTAATCAATGTTTATACCTTTGCAAATGTGGACTGAGACTGTGATGCTTCGGAGCCCGATTTTCTGTACATGGAGGGACCTGTAGCTACATCTTCGTCATCTTCGCTTTCGCTTTTCTCTTCTTCCTCTTCTGAAGGAAAAAAATTATCATATTATGCGAGCTTTCTTTTCATCAAGTTGATAATAATTAATGAAAATACCTTTTTCTTCATCTTCGTCAGGTAAATCCGGATTCTCTCGGAATTTGGACATTTCCTCTTCAAAATCTTTCACGTATTTTTTCAGTTTTTGACGAAGACTCGCCAAAGACTTGGCATTATTTTTCGATAAATTTTTACTGAAAATAAAATTGGTAGGATTTATGGTATGTCGAATGCAAATGAATTTTATGTAAGACATTTACCGGCCCTCTCGGTCCTCCCAAACTTCCTGAATGAAGTCTTCCATTTCGACAAGGCAACGAATATAAAAGCGAGGATGAACTCCATTTTCTTCTTTCATAATGACAGTACTATATGCTTTAGTGTAAACTCTCATCAGTTCTTCAAAACCTAAACACGTATGCGGACGTTATAATAAGTATCTCTTGATGACAGTTTTATATTAAATAGAAATTTTCTACTAACTGGAAAGCATGCTGCTCAAATCCTTGATTTTTTTATAATTTCTAATTTGTTTAATTGTATTATGAAGATCTTCGAATCTCTTCTCCCTGGCCGAACGAACGACACGTTTGGTGTCCTCTTCATCGTCACTATACTGTTAAATTACATGATAAACGTTAATAAACTGTGCGACATTGAATTATACATATGATATCAGAAAATTATGTACTAACCGAATACTGAGCGATTGGCGGACGTACTACCTGCTCCTCCTCAGATGAGCTTTCGGATTCAGAATCCGAACCGGTAGCGAAAAAACGACTCATGGTGTAGAAACTTTACTAGTACCTGAAGAAAAATACTTATAATGATGAACATTTCAAAGTAGGCTGAACATTACCGCATCTCATACGTGTGATGATCGGAATTTATATATACAGATGATGATGTTGGCAAAATATTACATAAAAGTAACTTTACACTTTCAACAGAATACTTACGTATTAATAGTAAAATTTATATGCAGATTGAAATTCTTTAATCTTGATTTATAGTTTAATTTTCTTTGATGTACGAAAAAATACTACAAACACCATAGCGTAAGTGCCGAAAAGACGAAAACCGATAACGTGAGTGAAAAATCTGCTTTCCAGTTTCTAAACAGTATAGCCTGGCTATCGACGTGATCAACCTTGAGTGCATAAGAAATCCGATAGGTTCGCGTATTAACAATGCAAATTTAGCAAACCAAGTTTTGAAAGGTTTTGACTTTTGAGTTATTTCCACGTTTCAACTTTTAAGCTATGAATGATACTTTCATCGACACTAACATGTTATAAAATCTGCATAATTTTTTATTGAAGGAAAAAAGAAAAATTGAGAAATAATGAAGTACTTATTGCAATAATTGCTAGCTCTTGTTTTATTGCATGCAATGCAATGGTATACGTTGGTTGATTAGTATCTGCGTACTCTTCCCTCAATTAAAGATACTAGAGCCTGGATTTACTGGCTAATGCACATTACATTCTTCCTGAACCATTAGACAAAAGCAGGTGATCATATTTTCTAATTTGAAAAATCTTATAATGGTAGTGATTTCAAAAATATAAAGTTTTTTTAACCAACATTTTTGTATATTTTGGTAAAATACGATAATACGAGCTTATTTTAGGCTTTTTATCGTATTTATTTATTTATTTGTATATTTCAGCGTTTTCCCTCCCTCTTGACAATTTATATCAATTTCAGTGTCATATACATACCTATATGTCGCACCCCTACTGCAACAACACCGCATCTCAAAACACGTCAAATAACCGAAACTCAAGAAAATTGCTTTTTATTTGCTTCGTAAATAATGAAATACGAATTCAAATTCATTTTTTTTTCATTGATTCTTACTAATTTTTCACGTTCTTTCCAATGGTAAAGGCAGATTTTCGCGAAGCAAATTATTTTTGGTAGTTTTTCAAGATGTGGTGTTTTTGCAGTCAAGATTTTTTTTTGAGATGTGGTATTGTTGGAAGTAGGGGTGCGATATGTAACATCGATTGTATATTAATACATGATATTATCTACATGACTTGCATGTATAATACATAAAATGTCAAACGGGTTGTTTTACTCTTGAAGCTGAGTAAAAAAAATACTTGATATACCTGCTACCACTGTCATAGTTTCATAATAAAAATCTTATTTTGAACATCGCATGAACTCAAATTTAAAAAAAAAAAAGAGAAAAAAAAAAAAAACAAATGTCAAGTATATCATATGATGTAGAATAATTTTTGACGACATGTAGTATGTTCCTTAGTAGGTATACATGTACATAATATAGGTAAAAGAAGTTTTATTTTCGACATTTGAAAAATATATTAAGTTACCTTCTATCATAATTTTTAATGTTTATTAATTATTCAGTTATTTCTGAAAATAAGCAGTTATGTATGTGGTAATATAAATGCCTACTTTTATATAATTTTTTTACTGAGTAAAACGAGATAAACTGGTGTAAAGCATAAATAAATAGTTTATCAATCAGAAAATTTGGTATTTTTTGAGCCTGTAAATATGGAAATGAAAAATGAATGAAAAATCGTTATTTTAGTTCGATAAATGTACATGTAAATAGGCAGATACCTTCAAAAAAATTATTGCCTTACATTGGTTTTTTTCCTATCAGTAATAAAAACTGATCGCATATATAAGCTGGTATTGTATGCAGAAAAAATCTCAGAATTTCATAATAATATTTGTTATTCGTCGTGAACACGAAGTAACTCCAAATAGCATCATTAAACGGCCAAGGCTTTATATGTTTCGTTAGTAAGTTCTCAAATTTGGTCCAGGTCATACGACTATAAGCTCCACTGCAGAAAAAGTAAACTAAATCGTTGCTGAAAACAACATTTTAATGTATTAAATAAGCGCAGTTCAAAATTATAGCTTGAGAGGGTTTTAGAATATAATCGATGTCTTCTATTACTCAAAATCAAATAAATATCATACTGATATCATATCCTGACAAACACTTTGTGTGTTTTTAAAGCGAAAAGCAAGCTCATAGTGCTACCAGAGGAAATGACTGCTCTCCCTTGAAAATAGGACTTATTTAATCATTAATAGCACTCACGCCAAGGATTCTGATCATGTTTACATTTTTCCCGCGAATGAGCAATTTTGGCACTTCACAATAATTTTTGAATTCATGGTTGAAAAAAGAATTGAAAGTAGGAACATACATATAAATATTAATGTCAAGCATCAAGTAAACAAAATCGCTGCGAAAAAAATTATTTACAAAAAACAAAATTCAGGAGACAAAGGAATCGAACTTCATACCTCCACTATACCAACTCTTTCTTTTAACCACTCAGCTACCATTCCTTTCCTTGTTGACGATAAGGCTATTTTGTTAGTAGGTATTGTGAGCTTTTCCAACGATACATTTTTCGCTTATAACTTCATTTAAATGTTGTTAATCAACATTTTTCATTCACAGATTTTGATTAATACACTTTTACAACATATCTACTAAAATATAGATTTCATAATGCTATAATGCAAAGATCACTTGGATACATAATATTGATACAACCTTATTTCACAAATCTAGATAGTTACCTACCTTTTTGAGAAATTGAGAAACTTTTCACTTGTTTCTTTGGTAATACAGATCAAACAATTCGTTACTAAATCTACTGGAACCATGTCAAACACCATTGCATTTTTATCTATTAAAAAAGTATGCGTAATGCCACACGCACTAGAACTTAGCAAACCGAAAGGACCATTGAAATTATCTATCCAACCGCGAACAGGTTCTTTATAAGTTGACATAACTAAAATCAAAATATATATTAATGTACAAAACATATACGGTATCAATAGTCGATAACTTCAATGTTTTTTTGCAATATTTTCAAAATTCTGTACTTACCCGCTGAGGGACGAAAAATAGAAATAGGTAAACCGTGGCTTTCATTTTTCACTAAACATTCCGCTAGGGCTTTAGTGAATGTGTAGGAATTTGGCCACCTTCCAATTATCCTGGAGAAAAATTACTTTTAAAAATAAAACGCATGGTTTGTTCTTCGCAAAATATGAGCAAAGTAATTGAAAATGCAAAGATCACTTGGATACTAATATTGATCACTTATTTCATCTAGATGTTACCTACCTTTTTGAGAAATTGAGAAACTTTTCACTTGTTTCTTTGGTAATACAGATCAAACAATTCGTTACTAAATCTACTGGAACCATGTCAAACACCAATGAATTTCGATCTATTAAAAAAGTATGCGTAATGCCACACGCACTAGAACTTAGCAAACCGTAAGGACCATTGAAATTATCTATCCAACCGCGAACAGGTTCTTTATAAGTTGACATAACTAAAATCAAAATATATATTAATGTACAAAACAGATACGGTATCAATAGTCGATAACTTCAATGTTTTTTTGCAATATTTTCAAAATTCTGTACTTACCCGCAGAGGGACGAAAAATAGAAATAGGTAAAGCATGGCTTTCATTTTTCACTAAGCATTCCGCTAGGGCTTTGGTGAATGTGTAGGAATTTGGCCACCTTCCAATTATCCTGGAAAAAATTACTTTTAAAAATAAAACGCATGGTTTGTTCTACGCAAAACATGAGCAAAGGAATTTTTTTTAAATCTTCCACATACTCTTTTTTTTTCTCTTCCATTTCTTCATCACTCATTTTAAGTAATTGATTCATTATCTCTTGATAATCCATGAACTCATCATATACTTTTTCTTCAATTTTTGACTCAATGCAAAATGAATAGGCAGTTGATACGTGTATCATTGCCTGTAATAATGAATTCAACGCTTATGGACATATTTGAAAATGTTCTTCTGGAAATCATATTACCTGCTTGATCGAAATGATAATAATTTACGAATAAGTGGTAAAACTCACTTTCAAATTTTCAACCATTTTTGCTAATTTAATTATTTCTCTGGTACTGATTACATTTTGAGTAAATGCTATTTTTAATTTTCATTGAATCGCACATTTGCCCCATTATGGTATATAATGTTTACTTCTTGAAAAAATATTTTTATCTCTTTCTGATAAACCCAATTCAGGCTGACCAAGATCACCACTCATTACTGAAATCTTGTGACTGAAGTCGCCAACTTCTTGTTTGAGTCTATTGAATAACTGAAAAATTCGCAAAATGTCAAACATGAAGTGACTCGGCTCTAATGTTGATTTTAAATTTAACAATAAGAATAGCGTACCCGATTTTGCAACATTATCTTCAATCTCTCTTGCGATGATTGTCCTTTTTTGTCCCTGATTAATAAATAAATGTGTTTATGTGAGGACATGAGCGCAGCATCTTCTCTATTCGACCAAATATGACGTACAAAGAATAATGCAATAATTTTTGATGGACTTCACTGAAATATGATCTCATTAGAAATTTTTATGAATGCAAATTTACCGCGTATTACCATTTAAAGGTAAATTATATTTTACTGTATTCCTGGTCTACGTGTATAAATTATGATGATTTTTTTGAGGTTTATTGGATTATTTGTACCTTATTTTCCTGATCAATTATATGAAGTCAAGAGTGTATACATACGTACATTGAGATTGCGTTTAAAAGGCAATCAGAAAATTGAATATTTTTCCTTCCTCAATTAGGACAAGGTGGATGTTTAAAATGTAAGGATGTAAAATGAGTGACCCTGTTCCATTACACCGCAAGGTCGTACGTGGGAAAGTAGTTAAATCTGTCTTAATAATACGTACATACCCTATATAATATGTACTTTTTGATGATCTCGGTTGATGGTCTCTGCGTAAATCTATGTTTATTTTTAAAATATTCAGGTAAATATAATACGGATAGGCATAAGCTTGAAAATAAATGGATATAATAAGAATAAATCTAAAAAAAATACTTACCTACGATTACTAAACTGTCTCAGTTAAAATGAAAATTTGAATCCTTTAAATATTTGAGCCATGAAATGCAAAATCATCAAATACGTAAATAATAAACCCGCCTTTTATCTATTTCGAATTGGTAATAAATGAGTTACCTACTATCTATTCAAATATAGGTATGTAATTATATAGGAATAAAAATTCACAAAATGACGAAATATATCTCCATATCATAGACTACACAAAGTTTTCGTTTTGTCTAAACAAATTAAAAATAATGAAATTTGCGCGCAAGTGTTACGTAGAATTGAAGGTAATCTGGTTACGAAACCTTATTTAATACCTAATCTCTTCTTAAAAATTTTTCATATGGACGTATAAAATCAAAGAGGTAGGTAAAGACCGAAGAATAATACTTGGATATTTTCCGCAAATGTTTATTACTTTTATAGGTGCGTGTAAGTATTCGCATTATGGTACCAAATCATAATGTATGATGTTGTGAAATTAATTTAATAATTATTGTTAAGATGCATAAGTTTTAAACTATGTCAGTTTTCAAAAATACTCAATGAACCCTAGTTCGAGGTGATTATTTTTTGTGTTTCTATTCCATATTATGATGAACAGCATTGGGTTTCTACTTATTTTAACCTATTGCCCTGAAAAAAAAGACTGTGCCTATCAGAAAAAACCATTAGTTGCAACATAATAGCCATCGCGATGAAAACGTAATAAATTATTCAACAAAAAGTAGAATCAGAGATTATATTGATTATTGGAATTCGCTTTCTATAAAATGAATCGTTGATAATTTTTTTTTAATAATAAATCCTTCAGTTTATTATCATTTTGCCATTTGTCTCGATAAAAACGTCTTATCTTTTCAAAACTTAGGAACATACATTTTTAAAAAAGAAATTTAAGTAAACTTACAATATCTCTAGTGTTACGATTCTAGTTCGATATTTCGGTTTATTCGTCAAAGGAGATATTGAAATTTCACCAGCATGCCTCGTGTTTGTTTGGAAACAAATGTTGCGTTTGCAGATATCCCGGAAAATTTTTTAACAGCTTGCGTTCAAAATTTATCAAAACTGACTGGTAAACCGGAAATGGTAACATAATAATATTTAATATAGAATCACCTATACTGCATTAGGATGATTTATAGAATTTTCTAATGATATAACTTTATGTTTAAGTTTTGTGTAGCCTTTATCCAATCGAACCAACAAATGTTATTTGGTGATTCTGATGAACCTTGTGGAATAGCCAATGTATCATCTATTGGAGGACTTGGTGTTGAAGATAATAAACGTTATTGTAATGTTTTCTATAAATTGATTGAAGAATATATTGGAATACCGAGAAAAAGGTGAAGTATAATAATGTTGAATAAACTGCCTAGCTTTTTGCCCGATTGCTATTACGATCATATATACCTATTGTCATGTAGCTCGAAATTTTTAAATTATCAGCATATGCATGAATAATCGTAAATGCAAAGAGGACCAACACTACCAACAGTATGTGCACATATAACTGTGTCGAGTATTTTGTTCTTCAGTATCTACTTATAAGTTATTTTAGATCTTATTTAAAGAATAATTCAATCAAATTTACTTATTAAAACATACGTATTAAGTATAAATCATATTTATTTAATTAGGTATGCAATTATGCACCGACACGAGAGTATTACGAAAACATTTATAAATTCTCTCAGAAGAAATCCACCTATATAGGAGCTTCTGAAATTCTATATATAATTTTGTATTGAATGTTGATTACCTACCTTTTCAACAGACTTTGGTTAACGTTCACTGAAAATTTACCGGAATATGTCACTTTTAAAGGGAAATCTTTTTATCACATAACCATGTGCCGTGCGCCAGGAACACCGATCATTCACAGTCCAGATGAATAAAAATAAAATAGCTGTGTATTTGTATTGAATACCTATTTGTTTACACGCTGTATGTATATTTGAGAATGTTAAAATAAATATTAGAAACTTCCAATTTAGCTTATTTACTTTCAACTTACACATATACAATTTAATATACTAGCTTGTGAACTCTGATTGCATTCTGTATGCGTAGTTAATCCATAAACATTTGCAAAATGATTACATTATGATATATAGGTAAATTATATCACTCTCTGTATAGTTTTCCTAAGCTTTCTGATGCATTGAGCAAGCACTTAGGCTTTTATAAATGCCTATATTGCTAATGCAACTGCAATCTAACCTCAAAATTCTAGGTAGGGTATCTGCGTAATAGTGTCTAGTGTCTACTGGCGTGTTTCTTTATTCAAGTAATTGCTTTTCCTATTTTTCTTTAAAATTTTAGAATTACACACTGATAATTAAAAAGCAGGGAACGAATTTCTATGAAAAATCATATATCTGTTGAAGCTTTTATTACTCATATCAGTGCTATATTTTTACGATTCATAAAATTTGCGGTAAAATGAGCTGCATACGTTATAAACTCATATTTTTTCCTATTTTGTGTATGGATGCATAATTATTTTTGCATAATTTTGCATTTAAGATTGAATTTTGTCACATTTTGCCTATATTTTTCCGGTTTTCAAGCATAATCTATTTTAACTTTTTTGAAAAAGATCAACGCTGTAATTCCATCCGTGGATTTTTGAAGGCTGTTTTAAAGGAGTCTCCATTAAATTGATGAAATGAATCTTCATTTACCTGTTTTGGTTCCTTGCTAATAATCAAAAGCAGGTATGTCACGCACCAGACCCATAGTCAGAAGGGGCTCCTCAGTGGCGTATTTAAGGCGAGGAATAGTATTTTTGCCATATACAAGTAAGGAACAACGAAAATGTAACATGCAAATAATCAATTGTAATGAAATCGCAAAATTAAAAAATGCGAGTACGCAAATATTAATTTTCGCCATTAACTCGTACATTACCGTATCAGATGAACGCATGATGCATGTAACACGACGCCTTAATTTTCAACTTTAGATGATTTTTTTTGATTTTTTTACTTGCTTAGTTATCATTTTTTTAATTTCTTAATTCGCAATTTAATTTCATTTTCATAAAAAATGGTGAGTAAAATTTTGAGCCTACTTAATAGATTTTTAAATTTGAAAATTTTGCTGGACCCCCCCCCTTGACTATCAGTCTGGATACGCCACTGGGGTTCCTTCTGGAAAAGTATAGTGCCTCTGGTATAATTTTGTATTCAATACAATAATATCACCCAAAAAAATGAGAAGTTAGTTCTTCGCTTACGCTTCCTATAGTGAGACAAAATTTTCGCATCTATGCCAATGAACAAATTTCCTTCAGTTCATATAATTATTAGTGACAAAAGACCTTTTCTTTCAAAGCTAGATTACTTTTCCACATATAATACCAACTGAATGATCCTAACTAGTGTAATGATAGAGCTCGAATGCGAACATTTTATCGATTAATCATCAAACGTTCGTTATTTACGAATTTTATTCACCTACGCTTAGGTTGGACGAAAATCATATACGCTCGCGGCCTACCAAAACTGTTGTTCAACAGTATGGATTAAGGTTGGATCGTAACTAGGATGGGGTTTGAAAATTATTTTCAGAATATAGGGTAAGTGCACCAATTATTGACACCCTTAAGGATTTTTTTACACGTTTTCCAATATTTCCCCCAAACTATGAATGGTAGCAAAAATCTGAATATAGCATATGAAACTACATCATTTAGGGAATATTTTGACCTATTTACATTCGAGTCTACCCTCATTGGTAACCCCGCTAAGAACCCCCCAAAGTGAAAAAGTGAGATGTCCCAATTATTTGACACCCTAACACCAGTTATTTCGCACCCCTTTGTACCAATTATTTTACACCCCAACGATTCATGTTGATTAAATAATAAATTGCTAAAATTGTAACAAATACAAATTTATTTAAAATAATTGGTAATAATGGCCCAAAATTAACAAAAAACTTTATTTTGAAGAAAAACGTGTTGGTGTCAATTATTTGGAGCATGTCAACTAATTGGTACACTTACCCACGTTTTGTAGGTTTACAACTAGAATAAGGAGGTGGCATTTTTTCAAGGGTCATACATTTCTTTAAAGCCAAAAAAATTAATGAATGTATTTTAGGACATGACTTGAGAAATAAAACATTTTTGTAATGATTCATTGCAATTGGAGCACCTAGTTAAAATAAGTTAATTAGGAAATTTTTTTTTTTAATTTAGGAAATAATTATATCATAGTATACACTATACAGTTACAAGGCGACTGTTATTATAGAAGCATTACGATTTAACAATTCTTAAATATTCAAAAAACTGAACTCATGGGAGGTTCTGACCCCGAAAGCCCCTTCCACGTCTACGGCCCTGAATTAAAGTACTACAAATACAGGTATGTCAGATGGGCGCTATGTACTCGTTAATTGGTCAATTTTAATATCAAAAGTACTACTATTATAATATTATATGGGTTTTTGGGGAAATTTTTATGAAAAGGTAAAAGATTTTTATTCTTATTCCTCATTACACTGATCCACTCAGTTTCATAATGCCCTTGTTTTCAACATTTAGTAGTATGATGACGATATTTAGTTTTGGTGTTGAAGTCCAGCCATCAGTGGGTAAGTACTCCATACAACTTACGACGCACATTTGACGAACTTATATTCATGGTAGATATCTTAGTAAGGAAGAATGACCACATACCAGGCTCGTAGCTGGCCCGCTATTTCAAGGGGAAGAATTGACTAAATCTTAGAGAGGACTTCGACTTCTTGGGTTTGCCGATGCATTTTGTATTGAATACATAATCATACCATTCGTATAACTTATTATTTTGAGAGAATTTTGATTGTAACAATCGCTAAGTAATAACTACAGATATTAGGAACACTAAATAGGTATTATAGGTCCACATTTAATAATGAGAAAATTCAAATAAAACGTTTAACGCTTTAGAATATATTTATTATACGAAATGCAGGTACTCGTATATATTGACATAATGCATTTAACCTTGAAGAATAATAATTTTTCACGCATATTGTTGTATAAGGAGGGAACCATTAATAGCAACATCGCTAGAAACTTTTCCACCGAGGTATATCAAAATTCTGAAACAAGCAAAATTCGTAAATTAATGCAAATGATCATAAAATTTATTAGGTACCTAAGTACTCATTTCTAACGAAATTTTTTTTTTTCAAAATTATGCGGTATCCACGAAGTAGGCAGAAGCCTGAACATTTTACAGCACGTAGTCGTACTGATGTAGCAGATAACAATGTATCTGGATCAGCATTTCATAGTCCTTACAGCCAGAACAGAATAACTCAAAAATACTGGTAGGTACCTAAATTTTAAAATTTATTCTTTAACTCATACTCATCACGTACCTATCCTGAGAAATATTCAGAGCTGTTGCTAAATATTTACTGAGTTCTGTACAACATGACTGATTCAGCTGTACGTTTAAATCACAAATTGTCTGAATGTTCAAAAATACCATCGGTTCTGTATTTCCACGCCACGATAAATTAACACTATCTACCAGACTTCCACAGACATACTGATACAAAACCAATTAGGTACATATTTAAATCATGTCAATGAACTTCATTTTCAATACAAAAAACGTTTTACAACACTTACTTCAATATTTTGTGAAAAAGAATCGGCTATTATTTTCGCAATACCTTTCAATAAATGTTTCGGCACTTTTGATTTCTCGAAATTAATTTGTAAGCTAAATAAAGACATGATGCTGGCAGAAAACAGTCAGCTTTATTTCGAAACACGAAGACTAAAATCGAATAAATTCGAATTGAGCTTCCATTAAAAAATTTCAAAGACGATACAATAAAAACTACGATGAAGGTTGACAATAAATCACGTGAAAACCTTTATCACTTCTAGATAATTTTTATTGATTTAATGCGGATAGTTGTTTTTTTTTAAATCGATGAAATTAGTTCGGCCCAGCAAATTTCAATATCTTTTTCGCCACAGTGCCGATCATCGTTTACGCAAAATAGTACGTATTTTTCAAATTACTCAATAATGCTAATTTTAACCTTAGTTACCAACGTTGACCAAGGTAAAGTAAACGATGATGTTTTGAAAAATTCATCGAAATTTATGGCAGATTTATTCGATGACACTGAGCAGGTAATTATGAACGCAAATCCTCCATTAATCTCGCAACAAATAACTTTAATTCTGCTAATACTAGCCATCAGATTAAAAATATATTGCCAAGAAAATTAATTTTTCGATTTTCAGAATGTATTCGTAAGCATCAAAGCCGAAGTACAAATGGCATGGGGAACAAAACCGGGACTATTTGCCCTGGGCACGGTCCAAAATACGGTTCCATTCAACGCAGAAGATAGTCAATTCTACGCACCGCAAATTTTCGAATTCGTAGAAAAAACCTTCGGAGTTCCTCAAAATAGGTACATGAATCTTTATTTTCTATATTCTATGAGCAAAATCATTTTGATATTTGATGGAAATCGAATCACTTAAATTTCAAAAAATTTAATGTACACAACATTTAGGTACACTTACTAGAAGAATATACCTATTGAATTCTACAGCGTTTGACAAATTAAATAACTTAAAAATAATTTACTCGAAAAGTTTTTTAAATTAATAAACAACGAGTGTACATCACAACAAGTCCTTAATTAGGAAAATTTTCAATGTTTATTTCCACCTTTTGCTTATTGGTAACTATTAAACGACGTTACATTCGCGTTAAAGTTTTGGCGTATAAAAATGACAAATAAATCATAAACAGGACGTATAATACTATGTTCTACTAATTGATAATTCAAAAATAAAACGTTATTAGGCAAAAAAAAAAAATACTCATAAACTGTTCTTATATTACTACAAATTGAAAATGTGCGCGCTTTTTCATTCATCAATATCGAATTCATAAATTAATTTTAAAATATTGCACGCAAATTAAATTATAATGCATAATAAATTGTATTTACAGTTGTAAAAAATAAATTATAATGCGATATAGTTCTTAATTAAATCGTATCACAATTATAAATTAACGTTTTTAGGAACCAAATCCAAACGGAATAAAACCTTAAAGATGTGTTCTTTTCAAGAGTTCCAGTTATTTATAAGGAATGTTTCAAATTCCACGAATAGTTTTCAACATACATTTATTTTATGAAAATACCACCAAACAGGGCAATTAAATAAAATACCGCGTATTTCGATTAAATGCATTTCATTTGTTTATTTATTTTATTGATTTAAATCGAAAAACATGTTTGCAGAATGTATCTGGGATTCATCACGATAAATCCTGATAACGTTGGAAACGAAGGAATAATCACATCAATAATGGACGAACAGTGATCGAGCTCGAAGAAGCAACGATAGTTATCCTAAATTTTCAACAACATTAATATAAATTTACATTTAATAAAAATCCTTTGTTTATTCTTTCATCAAAATACTTACATCATAAGATTTACAATTCACCGTGAACATCTTCGCCGTCACCTAAGATAAAATATGTAAAACAAAAGAAATTAGGTATTCGTATATTTACAATTTAGAATAAAGAGATCGAAGAATAAAATGAGAAAAATATTTTACCGGCTTCAGTCTTTGGTTTTTCTTCTTTTTTATCTTCTTTAGGTGTTTCTGGGATTGGCTCCTTGTCTGACGAATCACCAGTACTTGGCTTCTCTTCTTGAGTTTCGCCTTCATCCTTCTCTTTTTTCTTTGCTTTACCTTTGGCTTTCTTATCTATTTTACAGAAAATTGAAAGTTAAAAAATATATTTTATCAACATACAGAAATCATTTTTTACATAAACCTTTATCTTTGAAACCTTTTGCAGAAGGAGGTGGACCTTTCCAGTTCTTTGATTTATTTCGCTAAATATGCGACCTAAAAAATGTTCAAAAAATTAATTTATCGAAAAATTAAAAATACATAATTATGTAAATCCAAATCTCTTCATTCAATACCTCTCTATCCAAAGTTACTACTTTTTCGGAAATACTTCTGATGCTTAACACCGGGTCATCAGATTTCGCCAATGTTTCTTGCTGTTTGATAGTCGTTTCTCTCCAAATCTATTTACAAAATTAATTAATCACTCGTTCCAATATATTTTTGAAAATGAAGTCATAACTTTGAAATTACACCCTTACCGTAGTTTCGTTAATCATTTTCTCTAAACTTTGTATTTCAACGGTAGTGTAAAGTGTGTACGCCGGATCGTCAGTTGTAGCGTTTAATTGTTGCGTGAAATTCTTCATGCTATTCAAAAAGAACGTGGTCGAGTTCAACGTCTGATCCAAAACCTTCAGAGCTTCAGGTCTTTCTAAATGTTCTTTATGACGTTGCTGCACAGGTTTCATGATTTTTTTTAATTCGCTCAATTTAGACTCTAATACGTCAGCTTCAGCATTGTAGCCATCTTCTTCTAACCATTCTGAAATCTATATCAGTTTGGTTATTTAAAAAATTCTCGGTAGAATAGTATTGGTAACGTGTTCTGCGCTTACTTCGTGGGATTTGGTTTTGATAACCTCTGCTTCTTCGGGTTTGGCGAAGGAAATAAAATCGTCGTTTTCAATTTTCATTCGGGTATCGATTACCGCTGATTCTAAAGCGTTAAGGGCACCTTCGCGACGATTTCTTTTTGCGTCGAACTCGTCCAGTAGATTGATTCTGAAATCACATATTAGTATTCAAAATTCAAATCTCTTTTTTTAAATTAAAAGAAGAAAGAAAATAAAGAATAAGAGAAAAAGAAAAAAGGAAGAGAAAGGCTCACTTACTTAGATACTGATTCTTGTAGCTGATCTCCGGTCAAATGAATTACTCCTAAATGAGTAACCGAGGAATTAATCGGCTCCTTCAATACAACTACTTTGGGTTTCTTTTCAGTTTCCTCTTTAGCGGTAGCGTTAGCTTTTTAACATCTTCTGTTTCCGTTTTATTAAGGGTTTTTTCAGTTTCATTAACTTTTTTGGGCATTTCAGGTTCCTCTTTCACCGGTTTGGTACCTTCATCGCCGGAAGGAGGCTCCTGGAATACTTTCGCATTCGGATCTTTTTCTTTCAATTCTTCTTCAGCAGCTAAAAAAATTTCAAAACAAATTAATTCTTCTACTTATAAAATTATAATTGATTACTCACCCAAAAACCTACCATGGAATAGTTTACTAATCGTAGAGCTCAGTTTAGAGAAAGTGGACTGCTCGTCGTTTTCTTGAGCTGCCAATTCTTCAGCTGTTAGGGTTTTTTCGACGATATATTCGACGTGAGTCATCGATAGTAAACCGCTTTCGTCTAAATTAAAATGAGCCTTAATTCCTTTCGATTCTACATTCGGGCCGTGGTGTTTTTTAATGGCTTCCGAAACGCCGTTCAGTCTCACAGCATGGACCGCTTTGGAGCCGATGGCTCTGAAAATTTAATTTTTCGTTAAAATTTCCATTCGTCGGAAAATAAGATTATTTAATGAAATACGTACGCGATTTCATGCTCAGCTAGAATGGATTCTAGTTCACCGTATTGTACGTGGAATTCGAAATCGTTTTGGTGTTTGTTGAAAGTTAATATTTTTTTCTGCGGATATGGATTCATTAGGCCGAACAAGGTGCGCGTGATTTGTTTAGATTCTTTTTCGGCGTCTGTCTTTTCACGTTCGAATGTTACCTTCAATAAGAAAATGTTGAAATTAATTTTTTTCAATAAAAATGAAAAAGCATGTTTATTAGGGTGTATCGATTTTTTTTTTTTATCTGAAGCGCATATGACAAAAATCAACTTTTTACCATTTTTATAAAATGTAAAAATTTTCAACAGAAAATCACAAAATTTTCATTACCACGCAACAAGTTTTATAGTGTTGATCAAAATCAAAAACATCATTTTCAATTTTTAGCTATTTTTAATGGAAACGATAGCTATTACAACCTACGTGATTTATTAAGACGATCTGGTAGAAAAGGGAAGAGGATTTTCTTATTTTTATATTACAGCAGAACCCAGATTATCCGATATTCTGCACTAACCAACAAGAAAAAGTCGAATAATCGATTTAATTTGACCTTAAATGGAAATGTAGTGGAAAAATTTCTAGCACACTGTAAGAGCGTGTTGAATGTCTTGGGAGTTGGGAAGAGGCGGAATTGGAATCAAAAAATTTTTTTTCAAATATCTCACTTCTTAATTTTTCTTTTAAATGTAATAAAAATTGGTAAAAAAAATAAAATAAAAAAATGGAATCAAAATTGTGAAAAGTTATAAATCTCAAATTCAAATCTCAGGGATATTCATGTGTGCCTCAAACTTGAAAAAAAAAATTGATTCATCTCAAAATGGGAATTCATTCAAATTTTAGAAAGAACTGAAGGTGAAGGAAACACATCGATTTTTTTTCACGTTTTCATATGAAAATTTAGTTGAGGACATCAACATATCAAATTTAAATGAATTTAGACGAAGCTGGTGAGAAAAACGATTTTTTGAGGAAAGTTAGAGTCATAAAATTTTTTATATCTTTCGTTTTTCCTCACCAAAACGAGCGGAAAAACTTAAAATCTTGTATGTAAAATTGGTAGGAAACCAAAATATGATCACTCGAATTCGGATTTAGATAGAACCCGAAAGGTGAATTGTTAAAATTAGAGGAAAGCGTAGAAAGCTTCAAATAGTTCAAATTTGACATACGTGGACTCATATGATTTCAGCATATAAGAAGTACTACATATCGCAAAGTCAAGTTTTTAGGCGGATTTGAGAAGATAGGTGGGAATTTTCAGGCCTGGCAGTGGGTATTGGTGAAAAGAGCTTAATATCATCTACAAGTTTGAAGAAGCTTTAATCAAAAACTCACTCCAACAATGTGGCAAGGATGCTTACGCTCTTCCTTATACCTTGTTTAAGGATCTACGAGTAATATCTCAAAGAGTAGTATACCTAAATGTTCTTAAAGTTTCATTTATAAAATGAGAAGAAATAAAAAAAATTAAAATTTCTCTTTCAAAATCTATAATAAACTTAAAGGTCTTGAAACTCAAGAGAAATTTTCTTCATGAAAATTTCTAAAATCTTTAAAGCAGTAAAAAGCCATTTTTTACATTTATTGTCGAAAACAATTTTTTGATGAATTTCGATCTAGCCTAATTATGCATATATCTGAAAATGGGTATAATCGATGATACGCACTTGAATAGGAAATACAACGGCATCTTTGGTAATGAACTTCTTAACTTTAAAACCAGTACTTAGGTCAGCAGCTTTATAAGCCGCACCCAAGACCGCTGCTTCATCGGTATTTAAATTTTTGCTCAACTCAATTTTAAAAGCACTGGAGAGCTGATCTTGAACAGCAGGAACTCTGGTACCGGCACCGACTAGAATAACCTAAAAAACAGATAATATCAACATCTTAATTAAATACAGGAGACTTTCACACTTCCACTTCACAATAATATTTACTTGACTAATTAAATCCATCGAAAGTTGAGACGTTTTGAGGGCCTGTTCTATAGGAGCTTTAACTCGAGCGAATAAATCGGAACACAAATTTTCAAATTCTTCTCTCGTTACTAATAGCTTAAAATCAAGGTCGTCGATCAAACCTTCAACCTATCGGGTATAATGAGAAACCATTAGATGGGTTGTAGCTGGTAGCAATCTAATGACAATGAATACTTACTTGAGCGTAATATTCGGCATTTGCGCTTAAAATTATTTTCAGACGTCCGGCTTCCTTCAGTAATTTAGCCATCGATCTGGGATTTTCAAATACGTTATTTTTGGTTTTTTTCAATTCATTGAATTTTTTTCCCAAAAAATCTCGTAAACGAAGTTGCATTTCTAGGCCACCCAAAGTACGGTCATATCTGTTGTGAAAATCACAAGAATATTTTAGGCGATCAGCTAAACGTCGAAGTAACCAATACGAGTGATTATAGCTTACCCAACTCCAACGACTGAAAGCTGTGGATTAGTTTCGACGAAACCTTTTTCTTTCGTTTTAACTGTTTGGTAGCTAACAATTACCGCGCTGGTGGAATAGGCACCCATGTCATATAACATGACATACTGAGCAGTTTCGTTAAAGTCTTTTCTTCGAAATATACCATAATTTAAGGCAGCTATAAAATGAATAAAAATGATAGAATATCTCAAATTTCGTCACATTTTAATAAGTATAATTTCTAACCAGCTGTGTAATCGTTGATCAACTGCAAGACTTTTAAACCGGCCATTTCTGCGGCAGTTATCATAGCTTTCCTTTCAATTTGATTGAAATATCCTGGAACTGTGAGCACTACATCGTTTATTGGCTGTCTAGCAGACTCTTTAGCAAATTCTCTCGCTTTGCTCAACAACATGGCTACCAGTTCTTCCGGACTAAATAATGTTTCACTAATGGGAACAAAGAACCCATTATTCGAAGAATTTGGGTTACGTTCTCAATTCCGAATCATAAAAATGAAATACGAACTTGTTGTATTTGAACAGTACAGTATTCCTGTGCGGGTCTGGTATAATTTCGTAATATGGGAATCGTTGTTGGAACAATTTGACAATGGGATTATTAATATCTTTGCCTAATAAATCTAAGAAATGAGTATAGCAGTACGAAGGAAATCGAACTCCCACATTTAAAGCATCTTCGCCAAATGTTCTTTCGTTATCACGAAACGCAATAGCGACAGGTGTTTTTCTTTTGGATTCTTTATTCAATGCTATTTCCATTGGCACACCAGGCTAACGTGAAAAAATGTTAATTATTAATTAAGTGCCAAATCAGCAACACGTTAGTAATTATCGGATTGGGTAAATATGTCATTCATATGCCTATCAATTAGGATGAAAAATGACCGTGATTTATATGAAATAAATAGGCTGCTAGCAATACGGAGTTATTGGATTTTTATTAAAACGAGTGTTTCTATGAAATTTCAAAGGGTACCCTTCATCATAAGAATTTGAATTGAAAAAAATTAAGAAAATTTTTTCCGAAATAATGTGATACTTACAGATACAATAGCGACTTTCATCCATTCTGAACCTATATCTACGCTCATTACAGCTATACTTTGTACATAAATAGTGCACTGGAACAGCACAGCTGAACTCAGTAAAAGGGTCATCAACCAACCTCTTGATGTAGCTGACATCTGGAAATACAAAATAATTTTTTTAGCACCACGTCTTCATAATACATGATATTTTACTGGAAAATTAATGGGGGCAATTCCACTCAGGTACTATACGTGTGTTACTGTGGATGGAAAATTTTTCATTATAATTTCAATAACAATGCATTATTGCATTCTTCTACATTTTCACTACAGAAATTTCGAAATCCTAATAATCAAAATATGAATATTTAATACTTACTTTATTGATCTACTTTACAGCACTTCTTACTTACAAATAATACAGTTATACTAAAAGGAATTGAACAAAAGTAATACTATTCACACTTCCATTTCGAAGGATTAATAAATTATTAACTAAATACCATACAACACGACAAAAAATTAAAATTTCGCCGGTTACGATCAATTTCTGTCAGATTTCCACATACAATTTTCAAGTTGAAGCGCACACAGTGGACTGAATCAGTATTCTATGATGTGTACATTTTCCTATTGGTGGAAATCTCTGACAACTTTCGATAGTATTCCGGTCATGCGGTCTGGGGAAATTTTTGAAAAGTGTGAAATGAAAAACATGAGTGAAGAGGAGAAATTTTATTCATTTTAATTGAAATGAAATGTTGTTTGAATCTTTATAAATATAAAATAGAGATTATTGAAAATAGAAGTTCAATGAACTTAAAATTTCAAAGAACTTTAGGCAATTTGATGGAATTCCAGAACGTTGAAAAAATGTTCACGTTATCAAACTTGCATCGAGGTTGATTTATCAGTTGTTACTTCACGGATACAGTTTTCGTGATTTCGGTTTTTCTTCAATAGAAATCATAACTTCGGAGTAATTTGATAGAAAATGCTGAAAATTTTATTGAAACGTAATTGTTTTGAGCAAAGAAAATCAAATCAAGTTCAATATTGAGAAATATTTTAGACAAATCATTAAAAAATCAAAATTAAGAATTTACGTACGTTTTCGATTTTACAGTGTGGCCTCTTCTAAAAACATGTTGTTCCCATTTTTCTTTCTTTAAATTTTACACAAAAAATTAGAAAACAGTTTTATTTAAAATATAAAGGTTGTTTTTCCCGTTTTAATTACATTTATGTTTGTTTTTTACATCTCAATAAAGTACTTATTCTCAATTTCCTAATCTATTAATTAACTTTTTCATTCTCTCTTAATTCTTCTTCTTGAACAACACTGAGTAGTGTTTTTGTCGTAAAGAACTTTCAAAAGTTAGATTTTGATAAATGAGCCTGTCAAGTTCCCGAAAGGTTTATTTAGTGTCATTGTCGTACGAGCTTTAATCGAGCTTGATTACCTTCGTGTTCAACAAAATACTTTGTGTTAATTATTTTTTTTCAAATTCGAAATTCTCAACGAATCTATATATCGCAGAATGCCGTACTTCCAATTAAATACTAATGTTCCAAAATCAAAAATTACCGATGAATTTCTAACTTCAACATCGAAACTTGTTGCATCTACGCTCGGTAAACCGGAAAGCGTAAGTTTTTCACGCTATTTTATTTTTTCATTTCTCATAAAATTCAAAAAATTATTTTTGCTCACTTTTTTTTAGTACGTTGCTGTTCACGTTAATCCGGATCAAGCTCTCATTTGGGGTGGTTCAAAAGATCCTTGCGGTTATGCAACATTAATGAGTATTGGAAAATTAGGGATCGAAGAAAATAAAAAACATGCTGCAGTTATTTATGATCATGTTTTGAAACATCTAGGAATACCCAAAGACAGGTGAATATAATTAAATTAATTTCTACTTGATTCCTAATCTGAAATTGTTCTAACATTTTCGTATTTCTCTTCAGAATGTACATCCAATTCGTAGATTCCGTTCCGTCTGTCGTCGGTTACAATGGTGGTACATTCCATGGAATTTTGGGCAATAAATAAGTTCAAGTAATTTGATTTTAAGTTCAAGTCATTGTTAATAATAAGCATATTTACTCCACTATGGAACAAATGAAACAAAATTAAGATTATACGCCAAATATTTTTAATATGATCTTAAGATAGTTATGTTGTAAGAATATGGAGATTTCCTTTATTCCGTTATTAATAAAGTTATTCTTAATGGCACTACCAACGCCTTATTTTTTTAAAATAACATTGAGTTTTTTCTACCAAACAACTGAAGGTGATATGTTATCGCACATTTTTACATGGTTGATTATTTATTTCGTTACTTTATGATTCGAGAACAACATTAATTATAAATCGTTGTTTTTCAGAAAAATTATTAATAATGCTTCGTGAATTTGGAAGAGTTAATTCAATACCAAAAATTTCCGTGTGGCTTTTATCAGGTATAGCTTCCTGTTACTGTGTTCTTCCCTCTTGCATGATTTCAAAAAATTATGAACTTCCTTCTTTTTTTCTTGCTATTAGATATTTTTGTAGGGAGTTGAATGTATTTTTTTTTTCTGGACGGGGAAGCAAAAATAAACCTTCATCGAAAGCTAGTCCCCAATTTCTCATAAACTATCACCCAACGGTATACACTACTACGTACTTGATCATGATGAAAAAAATAAATAAACAAATAAATGAAAAAATATAATTTCTTTTAAAGTTGAATTTCACATCACAATATTTATCCGTACAAATACAATTTGAATAAGTAAAAAAATAAATGCCTTCAAATATTGAAAAACTTATGTATATACATGTAAAATTTTACTAATAATTAAACGAAAGAAAAGTTGCAATAAATGCTCAATAACTTCTTAAACGAAATTGACTCCAGCAAAATTCTGATTATCGGCTTCATCTTCTTCAACAACTGTATGTGTCGGTCTCTTATTACCGCCTTCTTTGTTGGGAGAATCTTTTACGTAATGATATAATTTTTTAGCTCCCTTATATACAAAATCAGCTCCTTCAGCGACTGCATGAGCTGCAGCTTTAGCTTGTTTTTTGAAATTTTCTTTCGAGAATGTGTGCTCGTCTATATCGATAAGATATTTGGTATCGTATTTACAACCACTTTGACTGATGATCGATAAATCGAACGGATTTACTTGATCTTTCATCAAACGCTCACGAAGCTGTAAAATGAGAATAAAAAGTTTGAAGAACTATGCTTGAAGATGAAGTAATTATGAATATTTTTTATTAAAATTACTTTGCTGATAATCGAATTATCGAGTGTTGGTGTTCTGGATAAAATTATAGCAGCTTCTCTATGCGTTGGTCCAATACTTTGGCAACTGTATACACCTGCGTACGTTGTGTAATCTGTATCAAATACTACGAAAGAGGACGCTCCTGCCAAACCTATAATTAGAAAAAAATTTCGTTAAAAAAATATTTTTGTCAAAAAAAAAAAAAAAAAAAAATGTAACTCACTTAATGGAAACTTAACAGTAATACTTCCAGTTCTATCGTCCGATATTTCTAATCTTCCTTGATAACGATACATATTATTTTTGACTAGAGCAATGTAAGCATTTTCGCCTATTTGTGTAATATTGTAAACCTTTCTCAAGTCTGTTACTGTGATATTATAAAGAAGGCAGCGACTAGTGGTTGATGTTTTTTCAATTGCATACCATACTCCGGTGAACTAAAATCGTAATATTATGTATCTTTGAAAAAATTGAAAATGATTATCTTACTTCGTAGATTATTCAATATTTTACCTTCCCCATATCGAAATTGTTCATTGGTGCCACTTTCGCGCAATTCTCTCCTAAATGAAGTGAATGCGCATTTATTACTGATCGATGAAGTATTAAAATCACGCTGAGTTTGATTATGAAATGCATATTGTTGCTGTAACAAAGATATCATTTTAATAAATATCTGTTATCCTTAAATCACACATGTTTCGATATTTAATTATTTCACACGTATGTGATCTATAATTTTCCTTAATCATATTTATTTTTGAATTAAGAAAAAGTACCTTGGTGTACCCTTATTTTGCGAACACATAAAAAAGAATTCCATTCAAGAACGATACAATTTTTCTACAAACATAAGACTACCAAACCTCGTAATGTTGTGACCATTACAGTGGTAGGTATTATCTGTTATCGTTCATTAAGATCGATTTATATTGGTTATTTATACGATGCTAACAAATGTTTATCAATTATTTGTTGATTTCTTTGATAATTATTTATCTATTTCGGCTTGACTACCCATATCGTCAATAATGTTTTATGATTTGAAATCGTTAGAAATACTGTGAAACGTGCAATATCGAGCAGTATTTTAAACCTCGATCGATATAGGTGTACCTAACTACTCATATTGTGTAGGAGTAGGTGGAGCTGTCAAATTATGAATACCAAAAAACACCATTATGTGAAGGTTTTCTTTTTAAAATACGAATAATAGGCATAAAAGGTGAAAATTTTTAATGCGAATTCTTTTGTTTCCTTTCGCCGTAATCTGTTCATTTGACGTTAAAAAAATGATTAAAAATGAAAAGCTGAAAAACATCAAGTATTTCTGGAAATGAACGAGCAATTTATTATTCAAAAATGAAAAGGCTGCGACGATGAAAAAAATATAAATTACTGCAGATAAAAACGAAACTTCTTAATCCTTCAAACATCTCATTTCCTTATTCACGAAATATACATTATGCAAGTTTTTTTTTTTTTAATTCAGTATTATTAATGGGAAAAATCGAATAAAAAAATTAAAAATTCTCTCCATTCCACCAATTCAGGTACTTAAAACAGCTACTATGGTATGTGTATGTGATCTGAATTTAAAAAATTCTTTTAAATTAGCTTGATTTTTGAATCCTAAAGATGTCGAAATCGCATTACATGCTTGACTAATTCCTTTTTTATCTCATTGTAACGAGGACGAATGGTAACAATTAGTAATACTTCTCAGCTCTCCGTAACGAATTCCCTCGTATCATTCACTTTTAATATTCAATTTCGAATCCATCAAAGACCTAATTGGCGTGTTTCCCTTTTTCGAATGATAATATCGATTTTTAGAATGGCGAAGGTCTTTTTGAAATCAATTTTAACGGATTGAGTTTTTTTTAAATTATATTGTAATGAAATTTGTTTTTTTTTTCGTGTTTACATTTCTTGTATAATGCGTAATTACAGACATACGAATAGAAAATGATAATAAATTAAATAAACTAGCTCTACCTCGCCCTCAAAAATCATACATGATTTTAATTTAGCAGTGACAATTTGTTGGTGTATCCAGAAAAGTATGAATTATTCATTTTCATTTTAAAGGGTTTCATGGCAATGAAGTAAGTAGATAGTAGACAGTTACAATATACAGGTGTGTAGCAATAGGGGAGGGGGGCTGAACTCCTCCAGAAAACATTGAGCCACCTTGTAAAATTTTGTGTTTAATAAAAAAGTATATAAAAAAAATCAAAGCCCCTCTACGATTTGGTCACCCTTCTCCCCCACAGAAATGATGGACTGACTACTGGCCTAATGATGTACCTTCGTTGTACGTATGATGAAAGAATAAAGCGTTATTCGTCCTTCTTAGGAAAACTGCTGAAATGGAAAATCTCAAATCAGATAGGCTGTAATAGCTATCTCCACTATGTTAAAAACTCAGCTAAAAATGTATCAAGGAATTGAATTTTATTTATTTTATTGATATTCAGTTTGTATTTCAGTTCCAATGCAAGCTTGTTTATTGTTCCTCCTTTAGCTATCTTATCTTTTCGCAGTTTGATTTCGTTTATGATGTTTATATGATGATTGTTATTCTTAGAAAAATACCGTATTAATGTCTTGTTTCATTACTCATTGTTACTTCGTTAAAGGTTTTTTCTTCAGTGAGTGAATTTACGCGGTATTGCGTTGTTTATTCATCTACTTGTATTATAAATGACCATCGTTATAGCAGATTAATAAAATTGTGGTTTATTATTAATAAAAAAAATTGTAAGCAGTCATGATGCACTACTGAAGCTGAGTTTGAATGGAGGCGTGTTCATACTTGCGAATAATGCTGTGAATATTTTTAATTTTTCCCTATCCATTCTAAGACAATGCGTTCTAACGAACCTACTCAGTTTAAATCTGAGGAATTTGAGACCACTTAAATATTTCTTTAATTTTGATTCATCTACCACTTGGGCTTATTTCTACGTAAACCTAAAGAACCGTATTGTAATCTATTTTACATACTATGTTGAGCTTTACGGATATATTGAAAAGATATGGAAGGTTTAAGAAATTTTCTCTCTCTATTTCCCTCTCCAATTTTCCTTTAAATTCGTGTTGAAAGCTATAATTTGAATGTGTTGGTAAATTTGAGTTGACATTGAAGTATATAAAACTATAATGGGTAATTTTCCAGCTTTTGTTTTCCCCCAACACATTTTAAGGACGGTAACACTTTTTTCCCCTTCAATATCACTTCTATGGTGAATTTAGGATAAAGTATTTCATGTCCTCCATTTATCATGTGATTCCATGTTTATTAAATTTACAGTATTTGAAGTTCCTCAAATTCTGATTATCCCCCATTTTTTATACATTGCGATCTAAATTCAATGGTGAATGTTGTACATACAAAGTTTAGGCTTCCTAGATAGGTTTGGTGATGGGATATAGAAGATTCTAGAAATCTTTGGCCTCAAAAGTTTAAAACCTATTTAAAAAAGATCCAACTCCCTACCATTTCACTTAGGAAGCTAAAATTTAAGTATGTTAGTGTCCTCATCTCACTCTATCATATAACACCGTGATCCAAAGTTTTCCAGCCCCTTAGATCTTCGCATGAACAACTTCCGATCAGATTTTGATCAATGTTTATGCACACATGCTCACGCTATGAAGTAGGGAAGGGGCGAATGTATGTATACAAAAAGGTGAACATTTGACATGCGTATCACTGTAAATGGTTTTAGATGTAAAAACATAAACCCCCTTCCTTCACTCCACAAATTAGATAGGCTGTAATAGCTATCATTTTTATGAAGAATTCAGCTAAAGAAATCATTCACAGGAGAAATTCGCTTCGAAAAATTTTACTGTGCAAATATTGTTGATTTTAAAAAAAAAAAAAAACTACATTCAATATTCCACAAAAAGTTGATAATATTAATTAGCACCAAGTTCGCAGTAATATAAAAAAAATTTTATCAAAATAATTTATCGCTTTTATCGTATTTATTATTTCTTTGTGCAATAAATAATCGTAATAATATTAAAGAAAAACACCAACATGATTACGTATTGTACGAATCAAAAGAAATAATGACTGCCAAAAAAATACATATATATTATATATGTACGTATATCGTTTTATCTCTTTAGGAATAGAGGGTATTTCTATTATGACTTAAACAATATTACTACGTTTATTATGATCAAAGTTCAACATCAACATTTTCAAACTTGAAAGAAAAGAACTATCTTCACAACGATAAAAAAACAAGCCTACCTTGATGATAATTTCAAGGAAACAACTATACTTCAAGTTTTAAATTTTAATATAATTTTTTTCTTTTATAAATCATTTAAAATACTATTATATAAGTATCACAACTTCAAGTCAAACTATGAATAAATTAACGAGCCAAAGAATCGCTATAACCTAATGAGCACGAAGTAGTAACATAACGCAAGTACTTAAATCAATAAAATCATTTATCATTAAATATTAAACCATCTTACCCTGTAATCAAGATGAAAAAGCAGCACAAAACGATCGATTCGCAAACACAGTTAATGGTAACTATCGCGTATTTATATACACGTTTAAATAACAACTTGCTGCTGATTTGTACTCCTAGTCTGATGAATCAGTAGTGTATTATTCCCTCCTTCGTAGTCGTTTTTCTTTTATCATATTATGCGGACTGCTATACTAATCAACGTGTATATGAACGCGTAATTGGATGAATCATTCATTTTCCGGTAAACGACGTAGATTGGAAATACATTTCCGAAAATTTGTGTAGCATTTAATTTTGGAAATTTTATATTCAAATGATATCGCATTGACGTAGTATTAGTAAATTCGGAGTTGAACTAGTATGCCTATTAAAATATCCGTCTTGAAATATCGATACATGTATAGTTTATGCGAGTGGAATATGGCTTCAAGTTAATGGTTTTAACCGATGATAAAATTTCTAATTAGATGGAACTATCATTTAGGTATTAAATTTTTTGATGAGTTTTTAATTAAAATGAAAGCTATTACAGCGAACAAGAGAATTGAGTGCATGAATAGGCATTTCTACCTATAATAAAAATTGTTCGATTTTCTTAGGGTATAGAAATAAACCTTATGCACATTAACGTCGATACAAAAAATTATTTATTTGTAGAAAAGTGGAAATTTGAAACAAATATGTAAAGGAGATGTACTTAGCTTTAGAATTTACCTATATCTACATAGTGTAAATAATTGATTGATTATCCACGTATGTCTTAATATTAAAGAGAAAATTCGTCACCATCGAAATCTAAAAAAAAAATTATCAGTATATTTTTTTTATTTAAATTTTACCAGAAAATGCTGTCCTATTGAGATATATTCTTTGGGTTTGTCGATATCTTAACTCTTCGGTGAAAAAATTTTCGTACTTGGTAGCATAAATGCATTCCCAATCAAGTGAATTTTTCAAATCATACCCAATAGTACCGACTATTGGGAGACGTGCTCAGATAAAACACACTTCTCCTCCAATGCTCTGTTAATGTCTCGCAGAATTTTCACCTCTTCTTCCAACCGTTGGATACCGAATTGTTCTCTACAAGCGTAAAACTTATCGAGAAAATGCTTATAAAGCATTGAGTCAACTCGATTCAAATCGTTTAACTTTTCGCGATCGGGTTCCAATAGGTGATATTTATATTGGATATTTCGTCTGTTCATTGGTAAGTAAGCAACGTCATTCAAAGACCACCCCATCAAGTGAGTCAGTAATACCAAACATTCGTCGAAATGTTCAGCTATCATTACAAAATCGAAATCCCTATCGATAGATCGAATAAACAATTCTATAGCAGTATCGTTTTCGAAGGAATTTCTGTTTAAGCCTAAATCGGCTGACATTTGATTGTAGCCGTGTAAATTGGTATGAAATCATTTTGAGAATTTATAGGGGGTGGTGATTTCAGAATTTCATTCAAATCGCCATACTGAAGATTGAGAAGGTAATGGTTGTACATGGACTCGAAAACTGAAGCTGGAGATCTTAGGATGGTTACTGTTACGGTATCTGGATACATCAAGGTTTTCAGATCAGGATGGTATATCATATAGTGGGTTAAAATGTTGTATTTACCATTAACTGGTTTAGTTTCTTGGGGTAACTGATTTATTGTTAAAGTGTAGTGACTGGGAATGTAGTTGAAAATGGTTGGTAACATGAAATCCAGCTCATTACGTAAACCAAATCTCATTAGGATGTTCTGTACAGTACCACCTGCAGTTTTGTGTAATTTCAAAAATAAAATATTTTTACGAAAAGGATTGATTTTATCTGCATCACAGCATTCGTACGTTGATACATAGGTGATATTTGATTTGGGTTGAATTATGGATGGAGAAGTCGCTGATATCAGTAGTTCATTTGCATATGATTCATCAATGGAATTCCCTCCAGTAAAAATGTCCTCCAGTACCATTTGCTCTGTAGGTTTAATACTACGAGTCGTAGTCTGCATTATAGGTATTTGAGTAGTTGGTGTCCGTTTCTTAGACGACTGTGATGATGATATAGTAGGTGCCGTTGTCCTTGGAGCATCGTGAGATAATTTTGGATTGGGTGTGATGCTCAATGGAATATCCAATGTGCTCGGTATTTCGGATATTGGAGCGATTGTTGCAGTTTTCAATTCTGCTCCTTTTTCGGGGATTCTTAAAATTCTTGGCGACATTAATGGCGATTCTGTAATCTGTGATTCATTCGATAGGTTTTGCTTTTGAGGAACACTGGATTTTAAAATCTGTTCAAGTATGGGAGTTGGTTTTTCTGCCTCGTTGGATTGAGGTTTAGCACTAGATGTGGGTCGCAGAAGTTGTGGTCCGAGGTCATCCCATAATTGTCGTTTTTCATTCCATTCTTTTCGTTGGATTTCAGAAATACGACTGTCAATGTTCTCTTCATTGTGAAGAAGTTGTTGAAGTAAATCTAACTCAGCATCATTATATGAACCTGGTGCTGTTATTACATTGATTTCTTCATTCAAACGGTCTTCAAATTCAGGTGATGTTAGGATGTTGGATTGAGAAAGTTTTACGAATTCAGGGTCTTGTGACTCGATTACATTCGCAATTATGTATTCAGAGTCTTTAGATTCCGTTCTTAGGTTTTCAAATATCGGAGAAAACGTTCTAGAAAGCATACAAAGGTTCGATTATATTTATGTGTGAAAAAGTTTGATAATTTTTTTAAGCCCGACAGCCAGTTTTATTCATGAAGAATTATGAAAATTAGCTTCAACTGAAGAGTCTAATACTCATAATTTTCAGATTATTGAGACTTACTTGCTGATTGCATTTTGTAATAATAAGTAAATAAGAAGACATAAAATTACGAACGCGAATGTTACAACTACTGAAGTTTTGCACCTCATTTTACAAAATACACCGATAATACAGTGACTACGTTCTTAAAAGTTATCAATAGTTTACCTATATGAGCAGGTATTATCGCCCAAGGAAGGAGTTGAGTTATTACGATGGTTTCTTTTTTGTATTGATATATGCTTACTGTGACGTAAACTAATAAATATAGTTCGTGATGCAAATAATTGAATTGATTTCAGAACTAAAACATTGGTAAAAAATAAAATTTTTTGAGTCAATGAATCGAGATCACCATTAAACTAGAACTAGAAATCTTCAGAGTTGAGAATCTGAAAACATGTTGTCAGTAGTGAGTACTATTATATGTAAGGATAATTATATTCAGTTCACAAGACCATAGGTATTATTATTTGAAAGTAGATGGAAACCTATGTTATAATTTATAAGCTTTTCTAATTTTAACATTCGATTTAAGCTAGGTGTACGAGGTTGACCTATCGCTTAAACTGAAAAATGCTTTCACTTTTCTATGAGCTATGAGTAATTCGAAGGTCAGAAGTACTGCGATGTTATCGTTGTTTGAAAAAATAAACGCGGATAGTATGACTATGAAACACGTGTGATCGATACTTAAAAATCAAGACAACATTTTTTGTCAAATTTTTTTATGCATATTATTTGAGAGCGGTGTGTTACGTTTTATTTTGCGAACATCTGAAGTAGGTGATGAAAAAATTGTTGAATCACTTGGAAATAATATTCAGATTTTTGAATCTGTGCTTACTAATTATTATTCTCTGTAGTAGTCCGAAGTTAGGTTCTTTTCAGAAATTAAGGGGATAAGGAAAAAGAAGTTGTAAAACGACCATTAGAAAATGTGAATAAATTTCACTCCTTGAAGTTAATGTGAACACTTTTCAAAATTAAGTCAAATTAATTTTCTCGTGATTTCACTTTTTTGGATCTAAAATTTATATTTTGTCACCTAAAGATCAAAATCACATGACAGGACTACTCTTATTCTTGAGATCTACTGGTCTAGCTCCCCTCATTTAAATCACCCTCAGAAATGTGTGTCTCTAGCCCCAGTGGCTGTACACGGTACGTAAAATTAATAGTAATAAAAAAAAGTTGAGCCTTAATTTCGTTAAAATTTAAGCGTCGTAATAATATTTTCTTACTTTTTTTTGAAAAATCATAAATTTTTGCATGTTTTTAAAAATAAATAATAAATAGATTATTTATCAGTCTCAATCATGGTATGGGTTTGATTTAAGCTTTTTAGATTCACGATAGGAAATATGCCTGATTTTGAAGAGCTTCCCAAAGTATCACAACAAACATCTGCTTCAAAATGATATATGATTTAGATAATTTACTACCCAATTGCTTGTACCCTTTTGAACCCCTGTGGGGTAAAAATTGGGCATATTTATCTCTTATATGTGTAAAAAAAACTCAAATCAAGCTCATACTTAGCGTGTTAATTATAAATTACACTGGAAATTTTATGCATGTTCAATAAATTAAAAAAAAATCAGTCACTTTAAATATTGAAAAAATTGACTGCTGAAATTTTTTTGATCTTTTAGTCAAAAAAATCTACTTTGAATAGAAAACATTATTTAAATTTGCAAAAAATAATTTTTTTGAAATTTTCAGATTTTTGAAAACTTTGACTTTATTTTGGTAAGTGTTCACCATCAATTTTGAGCATTGAAATTTTTCTCGAATTTTTTTGTTGGTTATTTCACAACCATATCTCACTCGTACCCTCAACTTTTTAATAAATGAAAAAATCGACTCATGCTATATTCTTATTTCTCAAAAATTTTACGATTTTTTCAAAAATTCCAACTACAAACAAAATGGTGGATAAAATTATTTTTTCCCCATTATGAGGTCTTTGCGGTTGTATTTTATTGTTCAAAGACGTTAACATTCGAACTAACAAATTTTTTATAATCCAAGATATTTAGAAAAAATCTTAATAATTTATTGAAGAAATCATTAGGTATGTTAAATGCATATAAGCATTACTAAAAATAATAAATAAACCCCCCAATTTACATGAATTGACATTCAATTAAAAGTTTAAAACTTAGGCAATTTGAAAAATAAATTGAATTTTATTTTGAAGTAATTGGTTGCAAAAGGCGTGGTCTAAGGGTTCACATTCGATCATTGATATTTTCTATTTGATTACAATAATTACCGAGACCGAACATCATCATAGAGCCCAAATTTAACCATCCAGAACTTTTTAGATGCGTTATAAGGATAATAGAGAACTGCGAGTGGAATCGCCATGATTATATTCGTAACATGATCTAGGAATCAGAATCTGCCAACATATATTAAAAACTCAGCTCCAATAATGTAGCCTGGCTGTTTGCATTTTTTTGTTTCGTTTGATGAGTTACTAATAGTTCTGCGGATAATATGAAGTTGGTTTGTTATTCACTCTAATATTTGTAAGTTAATGATTCCGATGGGTTATATCTTATCGTAATTTGCTTATTTTTGGTTTTTATCTATTCCATAATTGATATACTAGGTTCTCGTATTCTGGCATACCGGATTATTTTCTTTTTTCTTCGGAAAGGATGATAATTTCCGAATGTAAAAGTATGATACAAATTTTTGAAATCTTCTCGAATGTTCTCTCTTCTGTTTAATCGAATTGACATCCTTTTACGTTCATATAAGCATAGAGGAAAAAATTATTGAAAAATACATATGTGATTATAAAGAACTCATGTCTATAGAAATGTCTCTGATTGATGAAAAATATCATTCTTTAAAAACTTCAAAGATAATCAATACTTACTGATTACTTTATATAAATCGCCTATGATACTTATGCGGATCACATTTAAAAAAATTACTACTACATCCATTAACGCTCATTTGCACTCTATGAGCGAGAACATCGTCAACAAAAACTTTTAGTTTTTATAGGCTAACCAATTAAATGAAAATTCAGGCCTTTGCCACCACTATACTGATACCGAATAGTTTTTTCAGTTTTTCTATAATTGCTCATAAGCTATTTTTTCTCCTAGGAGGTTACATTTTTTCATATTTTCAAAAATCACAAATTAGAAATGAAAATAATATTTTTAGTTTTTTATTTGCTATTTAAAAGTAGAATAATCATTAATACAAAAGTAGTACATCTTGGATTATTATTTAAAATTGTTACATTTTACTTGTCAATATTTCTGTTGTAGTTCATTGTGCGATTGTAGGATTATACGTATATTTTCTTGATCCATTCATCAGTTCTTCTATGTCCATTGTTTTGAAGCTGGATTTAATGGTTTTTGTTTTTATTGAATATTCATTTACGCGGAAAGGTACAAACGATCCACCATATGACTACAAGTATTCCTAATATAGCTCCACAGTAACCCAATAGTTCTGTCAAATGCTCCATTTTTCTATCAAATTTAATATCGTTATGAGAGTACTGTGAAAATGAACAACCGCGAAGGAAATAGATTCGAATGGTTTTAAATTCCAAAATGATAGAATTACTTGGTTTAATTTAAATGATAACCGATCATCATTTATCTATTCCGCAATGATCGGGTGAAACATTCATTTTATCAGGATATTGGATATTAATTTCAATAGCAAGGGTGGATGTATTAAACACTGTGAGACATTTTTTAATATTTATAATAGTTATGTAGGTATTCACCGTTTCTGTGTTCAAATCAATCTTAAAATCAATAACATTTGTCTTAGATACATTTTTTTGCAATTTTTAAACCTCTTCAAAAATCTCTAATTAGTAACTTTTTTCTTATCTTATGTAGTGCCGCCTAAGGTATTTCCACTCTAAGTAAATTCTTTAAATCAATGAAAAAATTGTAATGCTTATATTCTATTCTGTATGTCTTTGTAAGTACATTATTTTTTGAAAAAAAAAAAAAAAATTAAAATTAAATGAACAAGCTTCAAATTTTAATACATATTTGTCAGTTTGAAACAATAATTATTAGATCATGGGCTTCCATTGTAGTCAGTGAAGCTATTCACAAAAATTATAAGATTCATGAAATTTGTAAAATTTGGCATTTTGAAAAGAAGATAATATACGTTATTTAAAGGGTATGTGAACAATCGTAGAAAAATTCAATTACTCTTAAAAGCAAATTCTCATAATTATAAGTAATTGAAATGAAAATATTCACGATATAAAACAAAAATTTGGTATGAAGAATGGTGGCTAAAATATGTTTCAATAATTTATGTGGTCACATATTCTATTTCGTGGATAGGTATTTGTTTTTTTTTTTTTAATTTTGGTGAAAAAAGAAAAAAAGAACAAAATATCAATAAGGTATATATAATATGTGCTGATGTCAAAAGTTTTATTTCATATTATTAGGTGATAATATACATGATTGTGAATTATGCTACTATAATGATATGGCTCAAAGAGTTATAAATTTGAAAATTGATTTGCATATGAAAATTGATTATATTCAAGTCTTTGAAAAATACTGTGCCTTTACTGAGGTTTGAGACGAGTGCAAAGTCAGAAGTAATACGTAGTTGTTGAGATTTTTGAAGGAGTTAAAAATTGTCAAAGAATGTGGTTAAAAAAAAAATTAAAAACTGATTTGAATACAAAAACGAATGCATAGGTATAAGTATTTATACCTGCACCCTTAATACTACATTAATTGTAATTAGGCTTGAAAAATTCTAATTTAATAATTCTAATTAAATATAGTTTTTAAATTAGCTTATGCATCCTAAATTAGCGTCCTATTGCAATTTAAAAATACTATAATGAAGTATTCAATACCTATATATTTATGTATTTTTGTCAGTGCACTATCCCAGTGTTCTCGACGATTTTTTAACTATTTCTTCTGAGAAACGGGTTGGTACAAACTTTCCAAATAAGAATTATGAGTATCATTAAAATTGCTCCACTCCAGCTTATAGCTTGTATTTGAATCGATTGATCGATCATTCTTTCACCAAATGCAATAAAATGAGGAAACTTTACAAAAAAATGGACGATTGTAAACGAAAATGTATGCAAACTGTATTCGAGTGATATGTTACTCGAATCTTCAATTTTTAAATTACTTCGAAGTATCGATGATCTATGCTTAATAAATCTTTTAGGTCAAGGAGTAACGAATATCAGATTAAGGCTAGGAGATAATTTTGATATTTTAACGTAACGAATTATAGGAAATGAATTTGATTAAAAATTATAGAGATGTACACAGTCATCTTCATTTTAAAATTAATTAAAACTCAATTGAAAAATATTCCCATAAATTTTTTTACAATAATAAAAAATAAAAATTCACATGAAAGTGCAATGGTATATTTATAATTACATAACATAAATCGTATTCTAATGAGTATCAAAAAATCTATTTATTATTATCTACCCTTTAAGACGTAGATTTGTTCATATTTAATGTACCTCGTACCTATTAAATTAATAAAATGCTCACGTTCCAGCCAACGTGCCTAAAGTTTAATTTAAAGAAGTTTTCGATAAAATCGAATCGTATTATTAATTTTAAGACGTTTATAAAGGTCTTTCAATGGGTAGAAAAATTAATTCTTCGTTGTAAAATCGGTTCACAAAATTCATTATAGTTCTTTCGGTTATCTCTTTGCCATATTCCATTACAGCTAAACGTCCTAGCGGAATGTCTATTAACGTTAGTAAAGGAGAAACATCTTCTAGTTGTAGAAATTCACGTATGCTTTCGCTAGTATCGGACTGAAAAATGAAAATTTTCATTAATATTATGTCGGTCTTAATATATTATTAAATTTGATATTAAATTAATTCAAAATTAAATTAAAAAGCTAACATAAATTAAATGACGAAAGAAAATACGTACTTAAAATAAATTGGAAAAAATATGGGGAAATTATAATGTATATAAAAATGAGAAAAATTCCCATTTTCAGAGAAATTTTGATGATGAAATTTTTTCTATAAAATTTTACGAACTGTGAGTTTGTTTTTTTTTAATTCGAATTAAAATGTATTGAATTTGAAAAAGAAGTTGTTATTAAATTTAATTTACATTTTTTTTTCATTATTACATTTTGTTTTTATTGTATTTATCTATATTGATTTCAATTACTATAATTTTATGATTAGATACAGGTATTTAGATGACTACGATTCAGCAATTACTTCAACGGGATCTGGACTTCTTTTTTGATAATTTAATTTGAAAATTGGAAGTAAAAAAAAAAGGTACGTAACGAAATAGAATAATTTTACGAAAAAAAAAATACTCACATCAATCGCAATGAAAAATAACAATAATTCTTGATACTTTTTTTTCACACATTCGCTTATAGGGGTAAGCACCGCTGTGGCTAATTCTATTTCTCCATCTTCTTCCCATCTAAAAGAAAAAAAGTAATTATGTGTTAAGGAAAGTGAACATATTGCATGGTATATCTGTTCTGCCGACTTAAGCTCTTTTCGGACGTATACCTTGGAAAAAAAACAAAAAGTTCCCCAAAGGGTTGTTTCAATAATCCTACGTACGTTGCGTTAGGCAGTTCATCGTACAAAAATGTCATTTCAAATGTATCGTTTCCGAACAAGTGGTGATAGTAACCAATGGAAATTTTCTACGTGGTTTACCTTATTTTGGGTTATCGAAGCGAATGATTTTATCAGATGTAGAAAAAACTGCGGTTGTTGAATGTTGAAAAAGTAAATGCTCGAAATTAAAAATTCAAATGAACAGAGCTTTAGAAAAATTCAATTTATTTTCGTTATTAAATCATACGTGAAAAATAAAAAAATTTAAGTAACCATACTATATTGTTTTAATTTGTGTATGTTCAGACTGATTGTGGATGATGCTGTTACGTTTTTCACCTCTCTGCCAGTAGCTAAAATTCGGATATCATAGGGCATAGTCTCAATAATCATACAAATCCTCATTCACTAAACCTAAGCCATTTAGGGCTCCATAAGACGTCTTTAAATTTTGGAATATCTTCATTTTAGTTCTATTTTAGATCTACCATAACTTAAGGATGCATATTATGGACTCGGACCCTTTGTCCAAATAAAAAAATAATTTTAAAAAATTATAAAATTTTTATGGTCTTTTTATCTTTTAATATTAATTAATCTTTTTAAATTAAAAATTAAATTTTAAATATAAATTAAATAAAGATTATTTTTTATTTATTCATTTATTCTATTATTCAATTAATACAAATTATTATACTACCTTAATATACAAATAAATTGCAAGTATTAAGCTCTCAAGATTACATTTGATGCAGAGACATGGAAAAAAGTGAAATCAAACGTATTTTTGATATAATCATAATTAATTATCACCTTATGAGTAGAAATGGCAGTATGAAATATGATGTACTGTAATGTAATGAATTTATTGCATTAACAATTACAAAATCAAAATCATGTAAAAAATACAGGCAATAGGAGTTTTTCATGTATATATTAAAAATAGTTTCAAATCCCCTGAATATTGAAAAAATAGATAAAATATTATTTTTTCTAAAGTTCGGAAGCCAAAATATCGCACTTGAACATGAAAATTTAAAATTTTCGTATTTTTTGAAGTATCAAAAAATTTTTAATTTTGACCCAATTATTCAAGGTATAAATATTAACTTGGAGGACCGACATTTTTTGAGGATACTTTAGAGGTCGTTTTGTTATCATCAACCGCTATACCAGGTCGATTTTCGAAAAAAACCAAAATTCATTTCGCTATGACTCTATGTGTAATGAACATGGCGCGTTTCAAGGTCGTTTTCTCGCGATTCCATCAACTTAGGCAAAAAATGTGTGATAATATTTTTTGTTGGAAATCTAATTAGGTTCATTTTTCAACTTGACTTTTTTTCTGTATCTAAATTAAGATGCGTGCTATTGGCGAAAAACTGGTTTTGGGGGCAAAATATGGTTTTTCGGAGGAAGCAACAGCACAATCTCTTGTGAAAAGTTAGGGCTTCTTACGGACCCTGTTGGTTACTACTTTCCCCAAAAAAAACTATGGCCCATCATTTAGTCTTAGTCATTACATTTTTTTTGTCTCAATTTGATTAGACTAATGCGTTATGAGTTGAAAAAAAAAGTTGGTCATTATCAATCAACTAGAAATGCCCAAAAGATAAAGATGTATGATTATATGAGTTTCTCCTTCATTCTCTTTATCATAAATTACCTCGACTGTAATAGGCCAATTTTCTATTAAAAACTCAACTAACAACGTTATTAGCTCACTTTCATAATCACATCTCCATATAAGCCTAATTTCAAATTCAATGCGCCAAAAATTCACCACTCGAGCCAAAATAATACCGCAAACGATATCCAATGTAATTAAAGTGGTTTATGCGGAGAATTCTACGACGGCATAGAAACGGCATTTGGGTATATGAATCGGGTCTACGATCTGCATTTGAGTTTCAGAATGTCGTGCGATGTTGATTTATGGAGTATTTTCTAAATTTCGGAGCTTTGTTGCGAATATTCATTAAGATGTAGGGTTAACTTCGGTACATGATTCGTTTATTCGTAATGATGAATAATTTAACAACGTCGAAATTAATGTACTTCTTGAATGCGTTGTGACAGTTGCTAAGGAATTCGTTCCCACCGAAGCTTTTCCGATGGACAGATTGAGGTAATAGAGGAACGTTACCAGGAGTTCTATTAAAACCACAACCGAATTTACAGAATGGTGTTTTTGTTCTCCAGCCTGGTCTTGTGAGGAATTTGAGAATTTATTTACGACTCATACTTACCGATGAATAATACTACAGCAGGATTACTTTGTAATTTGGATGCCAATCTTGGTGTTAATATATTTACTGGTTTTTGGTACCAAGGAAAGTTCTGGAAGAAAAAAATTACTTTTAATTTTTTGTACGTATATGCGATATTATTATGCTGTTAATTGGCGTACAAAGCGAAAAATACTATTCAACACACGCAATACATTCCCAACTCGTTGATTAAAACTTCGCCATCTTTAACATGCGGTACATAAGGTGTTACATAAATTAGTTCTTATTTTAATGTTTTCGTGTACGTACGGTAATGAGTAAAGTTTTTAATTAATGACTGAAACGATATAAGCCTCGGGTCGGTAAGGTATGAAACCTATTCTAATGGGACTATTTTCATTAGACTCGTCTTTTATCTGCTTCCTAGCGTAGTTTATGTACCTACTAGGCTACTAGGTATCAAAATAAGATTAAATTCCCACCCCCGGTTGTTAAACTTTATCCGAAGATTGAGATTTGTACAACCCTCTAATTACACATAGCTTATTTCAAAGCCAGATATTTACCAATGCTTGAGGATCATCGTTCACTTCACCCCTTCCATCTTCCGTTATAATCGATCCATCCGGATTTAATAGAATTAAAGAAGGTATCCCTTGTACACCGTATAAAGCTGTTAATTGCGTTCGACTGGCGCTATCTTCGTACGGTATGGCTAGCCAAGGCATCATTGATACATAATGTCTGTATGAATCTGCGCTCCTGAAAAAATAAATTATATGTTCAACTGTTTCGAATCATCGAAGCCTAAAAAAATTTACCCATTCTGGAAAAAAGTACGAAATTGATCATCGAGGTGTAAAAGCGAAGAAATGATTTTATTAAAAGGGAAAGAAAAGCGTTCGAGTGTATGTGACCGTGGTTCTCGCGTACATTTTCGCGAGAGGCGTAAATTTATTAAATTCGACAAGCTTATTTTGGTTACCCGTTGAGCAATATTTACAAAAAAAGTCGCTTTTACGACACTTTCGAACATATATTGCTTCGAAAAATCGTCGTGTCGCGAATACCAACATGCTGAGATGGTCGACGCGCAGCTTGAGGGCATTTAAAATGATAAATAGATGCTAACTTTTCATCTAAACGAGCATACATAGTTGGCAAATTTATTTTCGTCGAATGTCAGATTCACTTGAATAGAGTTTTCGCTCATTTAAAATTTCCAAATCGCGAGGTAATTTAATACGTGAACGTCGAGTATAATAGTGTTACCCCTTTCTTGTTTCCAAACGATACCCTTTTACAATTAATGGACAAATCTTAATTCCCTCAGCACTGAGGGTGAGAATTAGTCGGTTCGTTAGCATTTTCATAATACGATGTGACGAAGAAATATCGAATTTATTGATTACACTTTCGGTATAACCGATCGTTACGTTTGAATATTATACTCATATTTTACGAACGTTTTCTGAAAAATGGCTCGGAAGAAAGTTTTCTTCAAATTTTGATTTTCTTTTTGCTATAATGTAATGATGCCTACGCGTATTTTTATTTACAGTTTTCATGGTATATTTTTCAAAAGCACTTTAAACTTTTAAGTTTCTCAGTAATTCTCAACTGTTACGATGGAATATAGAATCCGGGGGTATTTTGATTATTTGGAGATTTTTCTATAAAATAACTCGCTATAAGGTGTAATTATTGAGACTATTAGTACTTTCCATATTTTTCGAAAGGGTTATTTCTAAACGAGTTTTCGATAAAGTTTTAACGTAACGGGTTCTTTATCGTTTATTATGGAAATATATCATAATGTTTATTAAACAGGAAATTAACAGCATTTGCATCGACTACTTTGGTTTACACGTTCAGGTACGTCTACAACTGCATTCACATTGTACAATTATTCTTCAACGAACGGGATAAAAAAAAAACATCTCCTTTATAAAAATTAAAAAATTATTTAATGGTTATTCGTGTTTTTTTTATCGAGATTGGGTTTGAAAAAAAATTATTTCATTCAATATTGAATTTTTATTTTTTTTTTTTTTTATAATTTGTTATAGTGACGTCTATAACTACTACGGTTTTTACGCCACTCTCACGGGAAAGTTAGTTCAGATGAGGTGGAAAAGGTTGCTTCTTTTGTGGATGGTGAGGACTGTGAGGTCCCCAATGAATCCAACTTTTATTGCATATATCTATTTTTGTGTGAGACTTTGTTCAAGTTTAACTATCTTGGATCAGTATGAGTTACATTTTTTTTTTTTTTTCAAAAATAATAATTGATAAGTTGAAAACATCAAAAGAAGCAACCTTTTCCACCTCATCTGAACTAACTTTCCCGTGAGAGTGGCGTAAAAACCGTAGTAGTTATAGACGCCACTATAACAAATTATAAAAAAAAATTACCAAAGAAGCCCAGCAGTTATTTTTAAAGAATTTCACTCATCCAGATGAATATTTATTACATCTAGATTGTGATAAAAAATTGAAAAAAAAATTCTAAAAATTCTCACGTGCTAAGGTCATTGTTTGTTGTTAAAAAATTAAAAAAAAAACTTTTAATTTTTTAATTTTCAAATCCAATTTTTTTTTACTTTATCGCAGAATTGTAATATTTCACATATTTCTAAAAATTATTGACAAATAGGCCATTTATTATTTCGAGGCATAATATAGACGTGATTTCAGCCCTATATTGGACTCTGGGGACACATGGTACCCAATTATTGCTTCTTATGGGTTCCTAAAGTATTAAAAAATTCTTCTTATAATTAGCATAAATTAGGAAAATTTAAAATTATTCACTTAATTATAAATAAAATACAAGGAGGAAAATCAATAAAGTTTATTATAATAAATATTTAATTAGTTTTGTTTAATGAATTTATAAATATTAATTGATATAAAAAAATTAAATTGATTTTGTATATAATATTAATAATAAAAAAATTAATTAATATATAAATAAATAAAAATATAATATTAGGCATTTTAATGAATTTTGGTACTTAATAAAAATCGTATGCTTTGATTTCTTGAGTCCAAGAAAAACAAAAATCGAGTTCATCTTACACATTTTAATAACTATCAGTGATGTACTTACAATCATTTTTAGAAATACGTATATGAAATATTATACTAATTTTATGACAAAAGTTGCAAGTATTATGCTCAGTTGAAAAAAATATTGGTAATTTTTATTTTTTATTTTTGGACAATGCCTGGATAGAAAATTTTTCAATTTTCAGAATTTAAATTTTCGAAAAATTCGAAATTTTCATAGGGCTTAAATGTTTCAAGTGCACCATTGGCGTACTTTCAGGGTCGGGGGGGAAGGGGCAATGTACGCAAATCGTCGTTCGATTCTGGTTTCGAAGCGGGTTTAAAAATTGTAATTTTTAATTTAAAAAATTTTCATAATTCTTAATGGAAAATTTTTTCATTTTCATTAGATTTAAGGAAAAATTGAAAATGAAGAACCCAAGCACTATTTTTTTCCAGTTGTCAATTCCGACTCTGTTCGACCCTGGGTACTTTGATAGTCCTTTTTACCTGGTGATCGTGCTATAGTCTATCGATTCAATTTTACTGAGTACAAATACAAACTTGAACCGAGAAACAAGTGTGTGGTTACTGGTTATATTACTCAGAAAGCTACAAAAACTTTGTACTCGCATAATCAAATTAGAAAATTGAAATGGTTATAACAATGTAAAGTCGTGAAATTATAATTTTTTGTTAAAATTTTAATTGTCTTGACTGAGAAGCCTAGTTGATTTATATAACTCGAAAAACAAACGTAATCATTGATGGTATGTATATAAATGACCTAATCTGACAAAGAAACTATCTGGACTTCAATACTGCGATTTCAATAGGACAAATTTTGTTAGAAAATATATTACTGTAGGATTTCATAATCTTAATTTCAACTACAATTGGCCATTTGAGGAAAGAATTTATAATGTTTGAAGAATTTAATATGAATAGATATTAATTTTTACATGGAAAATCGAAAAACCAAGATTATTAGACGTATGTGAACTGAAGTATGGTTTAACTCTTTGCTTTCAAGTTTAGTGTATTGTGGTCCTATCCTAAGGTGATGAATGGTGTAATTTTCTTTTCACGAAGAATAATCTATAATTGAAAATGTTTCAAATTATGCAGTCGTCATGACCTCACACAGTATATGAAATGACATCTTTGTTCATTTTGGTTTCACCTCCTACTTAGGGATAGGGTGAGATTTTTTTAATAATTATGAAATTATTATTGCATGACAAATACCAGGAAACTTGAAGTAAGTCTACTAATTCTATTTTTCTTTTTCATGCGAAAATCAATAGCTGCTAATTTCAAAATATTGAAAAATCATAAGAATAAATTAAATGTTTGTTTCTCTAAGTTTTGCAAATCAGCGGTGCTCATAGAGAATATAGGAATAAAGCTTCAAAATGAAACTAAAATTTTTCTATAAAATTATGTAAAATTAATAATATAAAAAGTGCCTTTGCTTCGAATGAAAAAGCACTGAGAAAAACTTATTTACACGTGTTATAGCCTAATATCAAAATTGTATTAGATGTGCAGTGCCTAATATTGTTAGAGCAAAATTTTCTGGGAGTTGACAGGAATTTTCAGCTGACATCTACTTATTTATTATTTTTTTTTTGCAATTTATTTTATCCAGTATCTTTTTCATTTTCATTAATTGATTCAATAATTTGAAAATTTATTTTTATTTTTTCAAATATTGTAATTTAAATTTTATAATTTTATCTACTGTTCTTTTAAATTTCTTAAATTTTATTCTAATCTATTCATTTGTGAATTTACAATAAGAACATAATTTTTATCTCATTCGTTGTTGATTGATTCATGAAAATACGACATCAGTTTCCTTTTTTTTACCTTATGTTCCTTATTTGACCATTGCAAAAATCCATCAAATTTTTTGTTCAGGGATGTTTTTTTTTCAATCAACTCTTTTTTTCTTCAAAATCTGTCGAAGTGGGAAAAATCCATCCCCTCTCGCTTCCCTCATTTGTATCGAACTAGCTAGTCGTTGATTTGATTTCTGTCACTATTTCTAATAAACGTGATTTGGTGGCTAATAAAAACATATTGACATGGTGTTACTCTCGCTACAGTCCTACTCATTTGGTATTCTATATACATCCACCATCCCCTTTTCAATAAAGTTTATACGTCATTTGACGAAGCACCAGGAAAAACAGTAATGATATTATGTAAGAAGGGATCGCAGGCAAGTTGATCATTAGAAGAGTAAATGAATTCGAAGCGTAATTCAAGGAAACCAACCCCTAAACAGAACAACGCGTATAAACGTATCTAGGCACGTGTAAAATCTGAACTCCTTGGAGAAACGAGGTATGCAAAATTGTAAACATGGTCGTGACGGTTTTTACGAAATAAATAGCTAAACACAGCGTATAGGAAATCGAAAAGATGAAAATAGCATTACTTTACCATTTACTTAAACGCCTTATGGTAGGAAAGGTTTGTTTGTAAATGTTTACAAAATCGTTTCACATTCATGGTTTCATTGGGTATAGATTCGCTTCGGATTTTAAAATAGAAAAAAGTATTTGTAAAGAAATGGAATTCGGTGGAGTTATTTTTTCCTCGAAATCTGTCGGTTTAGAATATTCTCTAAATGCTCGATAAAAATGTAAAACGCGAAAAGAAGAAATTCCAAAGGCGAGAATAAAGTTTATCGTAAAATGTCCACGCGATTTGGCTTTTCGTATTCGCGTATGAATGCTATACTGGCGTAGAATGGTTTTGGTGTTTGATATTATAGTGATCTATTCGGCACTAACCATCGGAACCTCTTTCTTGAAAATTATGCCGTCGGCGCCATCGTTCGTTCGGTCGTACGAATTTAGCGAGCACGTTCCGAGTGGTAGCGAGGGAAAACAATACACCAGTAAAAAAACACTGTGCTGACGAAAAAGTCATAAAAAGCCCGACTCGTTTTATTTTCGTACTGCTGCTAGATATCCCATCTCTCGAGGGCAAGCACAGAATGGCACAACAATTTTATTACCTTCGACTCTTCCGACTTCGCCTTGATTTCATTCTATGTTATATTTTTGCGGCATCGGACCACATATAAATTCTCTATGGAAGCGTTTTTGAACTTTTACAACAGCGTTGCATCGAAATCATCGTCTGTGACGAACGACTAGTTTCGGTTACTTTAATTCGAGTCTAAGAAAAACCCGATAACGAGATTATAACAGTTTTGTCTCCTTTTTATAAAGGGTTCAATTAAGAACGCGATGAAATTACAACGATGGCGTTTTGTTTCCGAAACGTTCATTGAAATGTAATCAACACGGATGTTCGAATGGTAGAATTCCATTTCAGTTTGTCAAATTGAACCCTGTATTCTACGCCTTTTAAGAAAACACTTTATCACCGGCTTCCTGCGATACGTGTAGTAATGACTGTAAAAGCTTTCTCGTGAGACCTAAAGTTTACCAGCGAAATGTCCAAAGTATCGAATAGTATAGTAATGTATGTTCTGGCGCACTCAAGGTTTTTACTACTCTGCAGAATTAAAAAAAATCCCTATTTTTTCGAAGTAAATATTTTGTCATTTTTAGAAGGAAAATAGGTCATTTTCTCCTAATTTTTTGTGAAGTAAAGCTACAAAATTTTCAATGTTTTGTATCAATTTGTATCAAATTATTATGAATTTTCTATTTTTTCCTATTTTTCTATTTCATACGGATCATGATTTTTATTCTAGCACAGTTGAAGATTTCACAGTTTTTTCACATTTCTAAACTATCAAAAAATCATTAAAATTATTAAAATTCTCGCTAAATATTTTTTCACCAATATTATACCATAATTTTTGTACCGAAGTAGACTTCTGGAGCATATGCTCAAACGTGCGCTTGTAACTTGTTACATATCAAAATACACGTCATGGAATAGCAGATTCAAAAATACACGTTGTTTTAATTTTTTTGAAAATTTATTTAAAATGTATGCAAAGTTACGAAATATTAACAGGGTTGCCGGAACTTTTTGGACCGGCCAGAAGAAAACCATGTGTAGCGACCTCCATGAAGTAACAGTAATATCCCTCCCCCCGCCCCCAAAGAAAATGAAAAATTGTCAAATATGTGATTCTGTTTTTGATATTTTTAGGTAATAAAAAATAACAACATGACTTTGAGGATATTATTTTTTAATGCAAAATGCGAACAAACGGAAATAAAATATGAATTTGTTAAATTAAAAATAAGTAGGTAGCCTATGTAATGAAAAACAATGCTGATTAGTAAAATGAGAATAATATAGATATTTCTTTTTGAGTAAAAATTTTAGCGATTTTGCGGGATTCTTCAGTATTTTTAAAATTACACTTATATTTTTGGTGTCACGGCCACTAGAACAAATATCAGTGGCCGGCCCACCCAGTTTACCCGGTTCCGCGGTGGGTTCCGCCAAAGCTGAGTATTAAGGTAAGCATATCTAAACACCCGGTTTGTAATATACTTTTTTCCACATCATTTCGGAAGAAAAAATTCAAAATCAATAAAAAATTACCTAATTTTTAATTTCTGTCAAAATAGAATTATTTCGAGGGGAATAAAGATAATTCAACATGTTCATGTATCATTGAAAGTAGAGTTGTTCAAATTGTATTTTTTTTTTTTTTTTTTGTTTAAAACTGTTTTTTGTTTTAAAACAAAATAAAACTGGTGTATTAAATTGAACGTTTAAAATTTGTTTTAAACATTGTTTTTTTTTTTTTTTTTTTTTGGTGGCGTTTTTAACTGCCTTGGTTATCACGCCACCTCTAGGATGGTTAAATTTTAAATAGAAGGCCGCAGCGTTGTTGTAAAAGAGTTAAAATGTTACGGATATTTTGTGGGTTGTCGGTTATTTCTTGTTTGATTTTTAATGATTTTCGAATGTCGTACAATTTTGGACACAGAAAGAGAAGGTGGTTGACAGTGATATTTTGTTGATGACATAGGTTGCATATTGGTGGTGGGAGCTTTTCGAAAAGGTAACTATGTGTGAGCCTAGTGTGACCAAGTCGTAGTCTGGTGATTGTTATTTCGCTTTTCCGAACTAAATGGTCGAGGTGTTTCCATGGTATAACTGATTTTTTATGAGTGAAGAGTTTGGATGTGTTTTGGAAGGACCATTCTGATTGCCATTTTTGGGTGGTAATTGATGTAAAGTAAGATTTGAGGTCTGTGGGGGTAAAAATTTGGATGGGAGAAGTATTATTAGCGATTTTTGCGAGGTGGTCGACTTTGTCGTTAGTTTTAAACGTGTTTTAAATGTAAAAATTGTAAAAAATTCTCATCATCCAGATTTTGTGGTTTCAGTTTATCATTTTGAATTTTGAAAAATTAATCAGATTTTTCATTAATAAAATATAAGATAAAAAAATGAATTGTAAATTTATTTAAGATTGAAAAATTAATCTTTATATAAATAAAGATTTGCATAAAAAAAATGTAAATTTATTTTTTTATGTATTAAATTATTTAAAATAATTAATTTTTTTTTAATTTGATAAAACTTTTTTCTTACTTTTCCTTCGGAGTGCTCTGATATATTTTTTATGTGCAAAGGTTACTTTAAGGATATACCTAATGTATTCGTGTATGGTTCTGCCCGATGAAAAGTTGGGCTGATATCAAATAAATCGATTTTTTATTATTTTTACTTTCTCTCACTTTTTTTTCCTACTATAGAAAGATAGGTAAAATTTATATTGAATTTTTTTCTGTCTTCCTTGTATTTATATTCACAAATTTTCTTTACATTTCCAACAAAAGTTGCATTGACTCATTCCATTTGAAGAAATCACAATTTTGGAAATTACAATGACATTTGTAATTGAAAATCTATTAGGAAGACATAGACAAAAATTCTAATTTTAATTTTGGAGTTGAGTTTCAAAATGATTTTCCTCACACAATCTGGTCATTTGAAAAAAAAATTTTCTTCGAAGTCATTCCAAAAATATTTTCAAGTGACAAATTAAATGGGTCTTGGTCTCAAGGTAGGGATTTCGATGGAAAATTAAATTTTATATTTTATTTGGGACTTCATTGTGCTACAATTCTTAGGCCATATGGTTCCATATTAGATGATTCCAAAAATGATTCTTATTTACACTCATTTATGTCTGAACATACAATCTTCTCTACCCTCTCCTTTCACCAAAAAGAAACCATAATGAGAAAAACTAATTTAGATAATGCGATGGTGGATTGAATTCCGAAAATAATACACAAATACCTCGCTTCAATTCGACAACAATGCGAGTGGTAAAAAATTGACAAAAAAAAAAAACTCCTCATGCGAATGATATACGAAACGTTTTAATTTAAAAACACCATCACCGTAACCGCCGAATTATGGCGACTCGCTAGCAAAAAAATTCATTTCCATTGGAATCCATTGTTACAGGTGAAAGTTACGTAAAAAAGTTTAGGAAAAAATGTTTTCATTAGTTGTACTTTTTCTTTTAGAATAAGAGGGACGGATAAAATACGAGGCATTTCGTATACGGCATCAGCTTGCATTTTGGGTTTTCGTTTCAACATTCTTCCACTACGTTGACCCTATAGTTCAACTCACCCTTTCGAATACCCCCTCTTTTATAACTAAAAGCATACATGTTGTAAGGTGTGAGTTTCCCTCGAGCTTGCCAAATAATTAGTGTTATTTCCCCGGAGAGTTGTTTCATATTTTCACTTCTAATGAGGTCTTCGAAGGTACTTCTCTCGTTGCGATCGTGCTCACGCGAACACCTATTTTTGGCATTTAACGAGAGTAAAATGGTAACTGTGGTCGTTAAAGTATCGTAAATATTTAATAGATAACGTTAAACGGTTAAAATCTCGTGTATTGCTGTCGTACAGATTTTAACACCGAGTAAATGATACGATCGTAGGAAAAGGTATATGTGTACGCTGTACAGTCAGAGAGTGTGCAAGTATATTTCAGCGAACAACTTTCGCATCATTTTTCGGCGTACTTTTCCTTATTCAATTCGGCTATAGCGTTTGAACACGACACGAGGGAACGACAGCTCAAAAATGTTTAATATGTGGGCTCGCGAATAATACGCGTGGATTGGGATTTTTCCCCTGTCTTTTAAACCTCTATTGCTGGTGTCAAAAGCATATTGCGTTGGAACGCTCGGTTTCCCAAATTTCGTGGTTTTTATATACGAATACGAGCGGGTAATTTCATCGAGAAATCTAGATTTACAAGTTTCAAGCGAAATAAAGGTGCGGCTTAGGGAAAGTTTTAACATATTCGACGGAACGCGGAAGTCTTTCATATCGACGGGGTTTAAATGAAAGACTTCTCAAGTTTTCATATTTGGTGCGCTAAGAAACTCGACGAGTCGACGATATTCGAGACAAAGGTGTTCATTTTATTTTAGTGCGTTCTTTAGATATGAAGGATAACGAATCCCTGGCGGTAGATAGTTGGATACTTTTCCTCGTGTACGAACATTACTCAATGGTGCGGCTAAACGAACGATGAAGGATGTTAGATAATCTTTTAAGATGAATCTCGTGTTCTTATAAAAAATAGCTTTTTTATAAGAGGACGTTGCTTTGTCCGAATGATGTGGTAGTGAAAGGTTCTACTGGGTTTTCATTTGCTATTGTCATTTTTCTTCGAAGTCGGTTTATTGGGTAAGGTAGAGTAAAATTGGCTCGAAAAATTTTACTGCGTATTCTTTGAGGTGAAATATAGTTAAAATTGTTATTTTATAGTCTTAGAGCTAAATTCAAATTTGATTGAAAAAATATTGACATTTTTTTTAACGAACTTCATGTTTAAAATATATCAATTATTGAAGGTACAAATTCAAATTTTTTAGCTGAGTTTTTAATAAAAACGATAGCTATTACAGCCTACCTGATTTGGGAAGGGAAGGTCGGGGGAGGGTGGGGTCTTCAAATCTTTGCGTTTCAGACCATTTGTAATCATCTGGCAAATGTCCAACTTTTTGGTATATATGTATTTTTTTTCCCACGCGTAGCGCCGGCGAGTATTCATAAAATTCGCTCAAAATTCGGTGAGGAACTCTTCTTGAAAATACGCAAAAATGGTTCACTCAAATTTTGAGGGGGGCTGGAGAAGGGGCAAATAGCTCAAATTTTTCGTTTTTGATTTCATATGAAAGAGTGAGTCACGGATACTAACATATCCAAATTTCAGCTTCTAAGTGCATATTGAGAGGAGTTAGATCAAAAAACGGCTTTTTGAGGAAGTTTTGAGTCATGAAATTTCTTGAATCTTCCATATCTCCCCACCAAATCAAGTTAAAGAGGTCAAATTTTGTGTGTGAGGTTAGTTGGTGACCACAATATGACCTCTTGAATTTGGATCAAAATGGATCAAAATGGCGGATTATCAAAATTTTGAGTAGAGCTTGAGGAGCCTCAAGTTGGTAAAAATGTAATTAATATGAATTCATATGGTTATTGGGGATAAGTTGTATACTATATCCCGAATTCACTTCCATACATGATGTTGGAGGGGGAAGGCGGGGTTATCAACCTAAAATAGTGGTGGGGGTACAGGAGGGGTCGAAAATTTTTTATTGCTGTGTCATATGATAAAATGAGCCCAAGTGACAAACGTATTTTGATTTTAGCTTCCTCAGTGATTTTGGAGGGGAGTTAGAGCAAAAAACGGCTTTTGGAGGGGAAATTGCTGCAGGAAATTTCATGAATCTTCCATATCTCATCACCAAATCGGCCTAGAATGGTCAAACTTTGTGTGTAGGATTAGTTTGTGACCAGAATATAACCTCTTAAATTTGAGTCAAAATGGATCCAAAATGGCGGATTATCAAGATTTGAACATAATTTGAGGACCCTCAAATAGTTATAATTTGAGAAATATGTGTTCACATGATTATTTCATGGCAAGAAATACTACATTTGTGCCAAATTGAACTTCTTAAATGTTTTTGGAAAGGATAGGGTAGGGGTTTTCAGACTTGGTATTGGGTGTGACCTGTAGTCATGAACGGTTAAGCAAGGTTATTAGTAAATCAAAACAAGCTCCAATTAAAAACTCAGCTCCAATAATGCGGCATGGCTGCTTATGTTTTTTTTTTTTATGCATTTTAGTACCAAATTATAAATCATTCTATAATAAAGTGAATCATTTGATGATATACAAGGTTGCATCGTTCAAAAAATTAGCAGGCATGATGGCATGCTGCAAGGCTGCATCCTGGAGGTGAGTTTTCCATGGGGGCATGTTCACACCTGCAGATAAGGTTGCTCAATTCCCTCCAAAACTACATAAGCTTCAGAAGTTGACTTGAAAGCATGTTTGCGTACCTACAAGAATTATATCACGTGAAAAGTTGAATACAGAATACATGTAGTATTTCTTCCTTGCAATATTCATATGGATCCATATTTTTTAAGTTTTAGCGAATTAAGGCTCCTCAAATTTTGACGATCCGCCATTTTGAAACCATTTTGACCCAAATTTAAGAGGTTCTATTCTGGTCGTCAACTAAATCTACCTATGAAGTTAAACCTCTCTAGCTTGATTTGGTTAGGAGATATGGAAGATTCATTAAATTACCTGTAGTAATTTCCCCTCTAAAAGCCATTTTTTGCATCTATTCCCCTCCAAATTCACTTGAAAATCAAAACTCAGAGTAGGTGAGTCACTTGGACTAATTTTATCATATGACACCACTGTGAAAAATTTTCGATTTCTCGTGGATCCCACTGCATTTTGAGGTCGATAACCCCTCCTCCTTCCCACAAAAATCATGTGTGAAAGTGAATTTGGATATAGTATACGTCTTGCCCCCAGTAATCATTTGATTCCATATTAATCACATTTTTAGTCATTTGAGGCTCCTCAAGCTCTCCTCAAATTTTGACAATCAGCCATTTTGAAACCATTTTGACCCAAATTCAAGTTATCGTATTCTCTCCAACTAAACCCACATACAAAGCTTAACCTTTTTAGATTGATTTGGTGACGATATGTAGAAAATTCTAGAAATTTCATGGCTCAAAACTTCCCTAAGAAGCTATTCTTTACTCCAAGTCTCCTCCAAATGTACTTGGGGAAGTGAAATTTGGATATGTTGGTATCTGTGAATTATTATTTCATATGAGATAAGAATTGACATTTTGGGTCATTTGCTTCCCCTCTAGCTCTCTTCAAAATTCAAGTAATCCATCACGAATAAGTAAAAAAATTAATATAAAAAAAACTAATATAATACAAACAATAAAATTCAATAAATTAGAATCAATAAAAAATATAAAGTAAAAATTATTATATAAATGATATCTAAATATTCAATTAAAAATAAAATTATAAAATGAATTGATCTAAATTCAATATTAAATCCAGATACTGTCTGTCCAATATAGCTTGAGACTTTTTGACAGCGCAAAGTTAGGCAACAATTCATACATGGTTACTCAAAGTGTGGATTGTATTACAAAGTAGGTAAATATGTTATTACCTATTAGCTCATCGAAGTTAGCAGGAAACATATTCACAGAATTTTTTTTGTGCTTTACTATTTCGACGATTTCATCAGCATTCTCAATTTGAACACATTTTGGGTAGTAATGAAATCGTGAAAATTGTCGCGCTTTTTGCCTAACTTTGCGCTGTCAAAAAGTCTCAAGCTATATTGGACAGACAGTACAAATTCTGATTCTCTTTCAAAAAAATCAAATGATTGAGGTGTATAGAAAATTTTAAAGAAAGTAATTTTTTTCACTTTTCGTATCAAATTTAAAAAATGTTTTTTTTTTTGTCAGTAATAATTTACGTGTTTTATTTTTATTTTATTACATTTTTTGTTTTTTTTTTCATCGATTTTATTTATTATTTGAATTCATACGAATTTCACGTTTCGATTTAATAATATTTAATTAATGTAGTAATTTCGCTTTTTATATTTTTTTTTTAGATTTAAATTTCCTTGTATTTCAAATTTCATAATACATCGCAGAGATTGTAAGAAAAGACACAGTAAATCGATCGCGTTTTAAATCATAGCAGATATATTGCTCGACACGAATAACCCATCCTTAAGAAGAAAAATTGACCCGCATAAGTTTTCCCTTAAAGCATCCTCGAAATGTTGTAAAATGCGCTTTAATTCTCTTTTCGTTCGTTTGTTTTCGTCTGTTAACAATAAAGAACTTTTATGCGAATGTTGAACAAAACCTTATCCGGGATTTATGCTAAAGCCTTCTTCTCTTGAGCGAGGAACTAGTGTTCTCATTTTTTTCGCAACTTTACTCAATAGATTATGATCCTAAACAGGAATATACGAGTTAGAGTTATTGTACAAATGGAGGGAAAAATAATGGCTGTATTTTTTCGCGCGCGAAATTGTTGAGTTGTTAAATCGACGAAATAAATACGTGTAGTTTTTTCGCTTTTGTGAAATGAAAAGTTTTTTAGTTATATGGAACGTTTATTTTCTACGCATTTGACGGGCTATTAAGTTACAAAGTTGCGTTGTTTATCAGAAAGAAATAATTGTTCAAGTTGTATAGAATTTTCGACAGGTTGCGTTTTGAAATTCATCGCGGTGTTGTCATTTTACCCCTATTATGCTCTCCCTAATGACTAACTTTCGTTTATTAATCATCATTGATGTCTGTATCACCTGCTTTTTGTACTTTCCAATGCGGACCCTCGTTGGCAATTAAACCCTTTGTGTTGGATCGAGTATGATCATGGTTGCGACGCTATGATGAATGGGTTTTCGTTTGATGTTACTCGAGGCTGGGAAAAGAGTGGAATTTTCGATGAAAATTTAAAATACGGATGCTCGTTTTTCCGCAGCGTTGGGCGGTAATTGGCGAATGCGCGGTCCAGGAAGTCATTTAAAGTGGAAAAGATGGGCGCGGTAAATGTAAAATAGAAAGTAAATCGCGATAAAGATAAAAAACGCGAGAAGAATTTAACGTATTATGGTTTAAATCAGGAGTTTACTTAATTTACCAGCTGCATAATTTATTCGCTCGTTTTGGCGTAGCTGGTACGTCGCTCGAGGGTTTAAAAATGTTAAGAATTACCATGTGTCGCCGTGTTTCTAAACTTCGTTGCGTACAAACTTTAAAAGCTTTTGCCAAACGTCGCTTTACGTTTTATACCTCGTAAATAAAGATGGGAATTGGAAAGTCGGTGAATTAGTATGGAGTCGCGAAAATGACGAAAGAATCAGTGTAAATTCGTGTTTCCAAATTGATAACGTTGAAAACGCGAATACGATTTTCTTGAGGGTTTAACCAGCGATGGTACGTTAATCTGATAACGAATTGGACGATTACTAGACGTGGACGCGACCTTTGTTGCGATAAATTCGCTTTATTTTAACCTCACGTTCGGAACCCAAGTTTTGGCAATTTTTGTCCATAAAATATTAAAATGCGTTTGTAATTCAAAACAGGGTCGAGAATGTAACGTCGTTTGCATACTAAACATGGCGTTTTTTTTTTCGGGCCAGCTTGATGCGGCTGGGATATATGAAGAATTATAGCCCACGTACGGAAATTTTCATACGCGTACAACGATTGCCTAATAGTTGGGAAAATCCGCTATTCGAAGGTTTTAAATTTTCACGAATGAAATAGCGATTTTGCGCGATCAGTGTACGAAATCGTATTAAAAAGCGGCCGCTTACGTTTCTGCCCTCGGGTGTAAGAAAACCTAATATTCTTAGCATCTGGGGCGGTGATATATTCCCCCTGGTTTTTGAGACACCCTTAACGACAACGATTTATCACGAACCCTCGTTGCAAACACATTTACTCGGCGCTTATCTCGCCTCACTTGCCCGTTCTCCGCACCGCGCTAGATGGCGAGTCGTTTTTCGGAAATATTATGTTGCTCACGCTATCGTCCGCCGATACCGTGAATAGGGGAATGAAGAAAAATTTTACCCCGGAATAAGCGTTTATAAAAATGTCGAAAAAATCGAATTTGATGGCTGGACGTCATCGTAAAATCTCATAATGTACGACGTTTCGTGTCGACTTGGCAGCTCTGGTTTTCTCGCTACCTTCGTATAGCGACGTTTTCACGAATTTTTAAACGAGTAATTCGATTTCCTTTTGCCGGAGCTTTTCGATATCGTGGGGGTGATTTGTTGTCGGATTTATTTAACGTAACTGGATGGCCCCATTTTTTTCCAAGCATGTGCTAAAATTCGTCCTCGATTCGGTGAATTCGAATTTTTTTTTCGAAGACAAGTAGACGCCTGTATTCGTTTTATCGTCTTTCTATTTTAGCTGTACCTATGTAGGTATGAGTAATTTTTTTTTTAAATTCAGTCCAACCAAATTAACATTTTAGTTACTGATAGGGGAAATTGGAGAAATTAAATTACTGTAAAATCTTAATCATTAATTAAATAGCTCTCGCTATAAGCTGTCCACTGTCCACTAAATTTTCGTTAAAAAATTAGTAACCTTCGTTGTCTTTAAGTTATAAGCAAAAAAAAAAAAAAAAAAAAAAAAAAAAAAAAACGTAAGCAGCCATGCCGCATCACTGGAGCTTTGCTTTTAACTAGGGCTTATTCAAGTTTGGAAATAACATTGCGAACTACTTCATGTCTACAGGCCACAGCCAATACCAAATCTGAAAACCCAACCGCATCCTTTCTAAATACCACTTAGGAAGTTAAATTTACAAGAAATTGTAGTATTTTCTGCCGTGCAATAAGTATATGAACATACGATATATGTTTCAAATTATAGCTACTTGAGGCTCTCAAATATCCTTGAATTTTTGCGATCAGTCATTTTGGAACCATTTTGACCTCAATTGAAGAGGACATATTCCGGCCATCAACTAACTCTACATACGATATTTTACCTCTGTAATTTGATTTGGTGAAGAGATAGGTATGTGAGATTGAAATTTCCTGTAGTAATTTCCCCTCTAAAAGCCGATTCTGCTTTAACTTTCCTCCAATACAAATTTACTTAGATAGAAAAAATCAGAATAGATTAGTGAATTGTTCTCATTTTTTCATATGATACCACAATAAAAAATTTTTAACCTTTCGTGCGCCTCTACAACATTTTGAAGTCTATAACCCATCCCTTTCCCCCTCCAGTATCACGTATAGAGGTGAATTGGAAATATAGTATATGTCTTATCCCCAATAATCATATGATTTTTATATTAATTAGTGCCTCCTCGCTCCTTCGGGGCTCGTAATAAAAATGAAGTGAAGAAGAAAAAGTTATTTTACCAGACAAGTAGGTACTGCTACATTCCAAACTGCACAACCCAATTTATTCTTACCTGCTATCCTTTATACTTTCTATACCTGCTACTCAAAACAATTTTATGACTTACCCTTGTATATGTACAAGGCTTTCATTAAAATTTACAACCTTTTTTCCTTTTGTATACGTGCTATCCTCTATATACCTTTTATACCTGCTATTCAAAACAAGGATGCGCGCGCATTTCAAAACCGATTTCATTTTGATTTTAATATATAGAGAGATTATATGTATGCGTATTTTCACAAATTTGAGACTTCTCAAACTCTACTCAAATTTTGATAACCTGCCATTTTGTATTAATTTTGATCTAAATTCAAGAGGTCATATTCTGGTCATCAGCTAACCTGAGATACACAGTATAACCTTGCTAGATTCATTTGATGAGAAAATATGGAAGATTCAAGAAATTTCATGACTGAAAACTTCCTCAAACAGCCGTTATTTGCTCTAACTCCCCTCGAAATGCATTTAGGAAGCTATAATTTAGATATGTTGATGTACCAAAATTTTGAGTAATTTACCATCTTTCCACTCTCTCTCAAAGTTTGAGTAAGCCACAATTATGAGATATATCAAAAAAATTAAAAAAAAAAGCGTTTTTGCGGAATCTCACAAAGAGTCTTTCACCAAATTTTCAGCAATTTTAATCTTTACCCTTCAGCACTAAGCTAGGAGAAAAGTATATATACCGTGCAACCCATCAAACTCTCAGGACTAAAACGTCAAATTCCCTACTCTGGTGAGGTATTGTTGTGATGAGATATTGGTAACACTGTTTTCAAACGAAATTCAATGAATAAAAAAATTAAAAATTGTGTTCGCTTTTGTTTGTTGTTTTTTGCGATAAAACAGTGTTACCAACGTCTAATCACGTTTTTTACCAAAGTAGAGAATTTGACGCTTTAATGCTTGGAGTTCGATTCGTCGCAAGGTACCTACGTAGTAATTATAATAAGCGGTCTTTTTTCTGATTGGTTGTATGTCACGCTTGTAACAACCAATCAGCAAGTCTTATTTGTGAAATAAAAACATGAATTAGCTAATTACGATATTATTTAGAACGGTAAAAATTTCTTATCACGTTCTAGCCTTATGATTGGTGCTTACATGCGTGACGTTTGATCATTTAGAAAACGGACCCGTACTATAACAACTACTCTTTACCAAAAAGCTGGACGTATACAATGTGATTACAAATGACCTGAAACATATATGTATATGAATCTCTCTACCTCAACATTTTTTTCCCATATTAGGTAAATGTATACGTTTGGTTTAAATTAAAAATCCACTAAAAAAAGAACAGATTGAAAATAATTTTTTGAACAACTAAGAATTCTGAGTCTTGAAAGTAATCAAATGATTTAAAAACATGTTTGTAAAAAAAACTATTTGGATCACCCAATATTTTAAATTTTATTCTCGGCTCTTCATAATGCATAAGTATAAATTGTTAAATTTTGAAAAATGATGTTGTGATAGTCCTAATCGCTCCACAGAGATTTTAAATCTCTGCTCAAAATCCCTTTTAAAAATCATGTCTCATTAAAACATAAAAATTTTGGCTGATTTTTGGCAATTTAATATCTAACCTTATTACTTTTCAAGTTAAAGTTGATGCTTTTGCATTAAGAGTGGAACTTCATTCAAGATGTTGACGATTTCGAAAAAATCTCACGAATTGATTTTCCTACTCACATCGGTTGATAACTTTTAGAACATCAACGTTGCTGATTTTTGAAAAAAAAAAATACCATACGTAACATCAAAAATTCGTGAAAAAAAAGGAGAATAACTTATTTCAACTTTAATAAAAGTTCATGCTGAAGAATAAGTTATAGTTTGGTAGATAATGAATGGTGTGACTCTGACTTATTCACCAGTGGAATCTATACTCGTCTAATTACCTAATATAAACAAATCATTACCTATCCGAGCTGACGAAAATGATTTCAAATTTATGCCCATTATTCTTGACTGCTTTGTACGTTTTAATCAGCTGGGTCGTAAATGCCTTGCATGGCGGGCACTGAAAGAAAAAAAAATACAAATCGTTATCACAAATTGTTCCATTTTATCGTGAAATTACCGCAGCGCTGAGTTTCTTGCCAACTAATTTGGCAAACCGAACATGGAGAATTTTGCTAGGTCGTAATGTTACCGTTCTCGCATATTTCATCTTTTATGGCAACGGATTTGAAACTCATTAAGCTTTCATCAAATTACAATGCGAAGGGGAAATCCGAAATGGAGGAAATAAATTATCGTTGGAGTGGGTCAGTAATTATTGAGGCTTACGCGATTTCCGTAATGTTACACTTTGAAGGGGTGAGGTCAGTAATCCTTATATGTTTTTAAAATTAAATAATAAATTTATAGACAGTTTTTTCAAAGAATTGAGATTTAAAAAAATTATGTATTTAATTCTAAAAAATTTGTTATAATTTCCATGTGAATATATGTTCAATAAAGTGTTTAAAAAATATATTTAAATAATTTTTCTGATGTTAGAAGACGCTACACAAATTTTTATGGGGGAAAAAAATTTAAGTGATGGCGTAATGAAGTTTAATAAGGCAATTTTTTATGGGTACATAATTGAAATTTTTTTACACATTGACAAATCATACCTACCAAATGTATTCTGAAATTGCTTTCCTTTTCTATGATAAATTAATTTTACAATTTATTTTATTTATTTTTCTTTTTAAGATAATATGTATTAAGCGAGTTTTTTCATTTTTAGCCTAATTTTTACATTAAATGAAATGCTGATTTTTTTGAGTCCGTAGTGCTAACTTTAAATTTGCTCATTTTGACTCAATTTTTAAGATAAAATTTTTTAAAATAAAAATGAATAATATTAGAAATTATGAATTTAAAATTTAAAAAAATTAAAGTTGAATCATTCTCATATTTATTTCATGAAAAAAAAAATATTTTTACACTTTTCATTTTTTTCAACCATGTTGCATCCATTTGTGGAACATGAAAAAAATAAAATAATATCCAACCACATCACGAAAGTAAAAAAACAATCCAGGAGTGGCTCCACCCCCTCACCCACCAAAAAAATAAGTCAATTTTATTTTCTATATGCGAAAAAATTGGTACAATTTGAACCGTTTTTTTTTTTTTTGGTCAAAAAATTCTCATATGTGTACATCTACATACCTCCATATAGGACGTATAATCTGTGCAAATTTCAAAATGTTCATCCACTCTATCCGAAAATATAACGTATTAAATTTTCAGTATTCTGCAAAAGGTGCGGGGTTAAGAGGTTAGACCTTTTCTCAAGCTGGTTTTGTATCAAAAACAACATTTTGGGTCACTTTCGACCAAATTTGGATCAAAGGCCGTTTTCACTTTTTTATTAGGAAAGGTTCTTGTGTAACGCTAGAATGTGAAAAATACTAGTATTAATACTCGTATGCCTACACTTATATTTTTTCTCAACGAGATTTGTTTCTCTGGTATGTGCATTGGAGCTATAATAACATGTTGGTTGTATAGGAATTTTACAAATATCGCGTTTCTCAATTAAAAGCCCTTTCGCGTATCCCATTAAATGTTTTCTTCGCGGTAAGTAACGTTGTAGGAGTTAAGCGTAATCTCTCGCTTGCTCGTAACATCCATTTATTTTTCAGCTTAATGGATCAACATACGGTACGGTACCTGATATGAAATTCACTCGTTTAAGAAGTTTATTTGCATACGCATGTTCAGCAAACTCGCTCTTCGGCCGGATGTGCTTATAACTTAATCTGCGAATCATTCGGAACCATTTAATCGAAGACGGTTCAAGAACGTCATTACATTCGTAATAACGTTTGGTAAATATTTATTTAAGATTCCATTTCGAAATGTTTTTTCAATTTCGTTACGTCAGGGGTCTTAAATATTCGCGCTGACATAACTCATCGGTGGAACGTGGAAGAGAGCTACGAGATAGGAGCGAAATAAATTAAAACGTTTAAAAATTGCGTTACCGCAGAAAAATGGCCAAAACGTAATTTCCGAAAGGAATTCATTAATACGCGGCGCTACGTAATTTACAAATAAACGAGGTAAACATTTAATAATATTTTAGATTATTTTCACCGGGCTTTGAGAGCGGCGACGTAGGAAATTTAAAACCCCAGATAATCCTCGCTTAATGGAAGTAAATTCAACCGCGTAAGTCGAGCTTTTATTTTTATATACGAAAATTCATTTGCAGCATTAATAAAGCTTTTCCCGTTGAAACGATAAAAGTACTCTCGGAATCATTAAGAGAGTATAGTGAAACGTTTCAGCCGTAATGGAAAATTATTATTCAGCTTTATTGTGCGAAGTGTTAGGGGCTAGCGTTTCACTAGCAGTTTTTGTGCGCGTTAAAAGATCGTTAAACAAACGGTGAACTTTGGTTTCGCCGCAAAAACTGCTTATCTTGCGTAACAGCTATTAGGCTAATTAATTAAAAGAACAGTGTCTGGTATGATCGACGAAATTGATTTTTTACACTCGCCTTCTCAAGTTCAATTGTGCTGTAGTCGACGAATTTCGCGCTTGTAACGAACGCGAAAAAAGGGGTGAAAGTAGGAAGTTGCAATGCATTGATACGAACTCGCTTTCAGGAAGTTAATTTTTTAGCTATTCTGTAGTTAATTTGTTAAATTTATCGCCTTCGTTGTCCTCTCGGTGAAATATCGCTCCACGCTCTCGAATTTGAAGTGCTAAAGTACGCGTTGATATTCAGCCTGGGTTTTGCTCTTATTTGTTAAAATCGACCTGCTTAATGATGCGGGAAAATATGCGGACGTCGTAACGTAAAATTAATTACAAGAGAATGTTTTAAGAATTCCAAATACACGATGATCTCGATTTACATTATGAAAATTCGTAGCGCATTTTTTATCGCGTAATTACAACCGAGTATGCAACTCGAACAGAATTTTATCTGCCTAATGAGCAAGATGCACTCGAATTTAGTATTTCTTCGTATCATCTAGGCGTACCGAACGAGCTACATTATTTATACATTCGAGCACGTATTGTTAAACAAGATACTTATTTGCGAAAAATTCTTATAATTATGGCGAACATTTTTGCCAACTCCAGTACTCACCCAATGAGCTGAAAAATATATTCCGATTATGGATTTTCTATCGATATCACCGAATGAACGGAAGGTTCGTAATTCAGTTTTCTCCCCTTCGTTGGAAACTTCGAATTCTAAAATGAGTAAAATATTCGCATTTTAATGATGAATTTAAACCAGCTGCTAACAGTTTATAATTAATTGAATAGGTCTACAGTCTATACGGTGTAGTCACGACTGATTGTTGTAGGTTTGTAGGTTGTAGCGCCCTTTTATTTCAAACGTTATTATTCGTGTTGGCGCTTAAGCGCTTATGGAGCGAACAATCTGATTAAATTTTATTCTACTCAGTTTACGAGTAAGTGAAAATGTGCGGTACCCTTTGTTTATAGCTTTAGTACAATATATTGGTTATATGTGTTATCATATTAGTAAGGAAGGAAGGAAGTATATATAGACGTGGCTAAAATAAAATTAAAATAAAAATTATAAAAAAAAACTTCGATTCAAAGGCTGCTTTATACATTATGGTGAGCTTTATTTCTTCTTCTTCTTTTTTTTTTTTTTTTTGAAAGAGGGAGCGAGTGGTTTATGTAATGACCTCGAATACATGTAATAATAATTTGAGAATTTGAAACACTAGACTCAATTTAGCCCTTCCAAAGTGAAATAAAAAGTTTTCAAAAATTTTTAAGATTAACAAAAATTAATTTTCTGAGAATTTGAAATTTTTTTGTATCCAAAAGTCAAGTATATGTATTGTTCAAAAAGTAGAAAAATTGTGATAGTCAATTTTTTCGAATTTATGAAAGTTGAAGTTGAAAATTTTTAGGTACAAAAGTATTCAGAAAGTACTGATAAAAAAAGAGGAGAAATGAAAAAGTTATCAAAGGAATTGCAATGTTTCAAACTGTTTGTAGGCCCATACTTCTCTCACCACTAACAGGATAAACGTTTTAGACTAGATCAAATTCGTTCTTTTTCAAAAAGTAAAAAACATTGGATTACGATAGTTGCTGAATGACCTCAAAAAGACGCCGCACAGTGGGGCCGATTGCGATTCTAGGTGGACAAAAGTCCAAAAAGTGACATTCGATTTTCTCGTTGAAAATGCACTCAAAAGTTGTGTTAATCCCTCCTCTATAAGAAACAAAAGCCACAAGAGCCATAACTCAACCGTAGTGGTCATGGGAGGGGGATGAGTAACACAACCTCCTACCTCTTCGCTCAAAATATCCCGCTAATGCGAAAACGCTGATGTGTGACTAATGATTTCGTGGTTTAAATTCACTTTTGAGGGGGAATGATATTTTTTCATGAAAATACGTTAAATAATGAATCATTTCACGGTGTTAATTTTTTTTTACAAATCATCATATTTATGTGAGAATTTTTTTTATTTTCGTATTTTTTTGGTGTTTTTTTACAATTTTTGTTACCTACAAAACCACAGACCTCTTCAGACCTAAAAGTGGCGACGTGGTGTTGTGCACAAAGTGCTCCTTTACACGCCTGTTTTGATTTCAGTTGCGCCAACTTGCGCCGAAAGTAGGTTTTTTAGGATTTTATGTTAAAATTTAGTGTTTTTACACGAAAAATCAGTTTTTTTTTTTAATCACATTCTTAGCATAGGTTGTTGAATTATTTATTAATTTTTTTTTTTTTTTGTTTAAATAAAGGGTTTTTAACCCCCTTTAGATTTTCCTACTTTCTAAATAACCAATTTTTTCGAAACTGGAGCTTTTGGTGCTCTGAGGAGTTGAATTTCCAATATAATTTTAGCATAAATACATACGATTGAAAAATCAATAATCACTTGTCTGCTTGAAACTCTATTTTCCAAAAATTGGTGTTCTGGGGCTTTTTGAGGAGTTGAATTTCAAAAATGATTTCAAATTCAAATTTAGCAACCTCAAAAATATATTACACAATATAAATGCATTGTGCTTCTTTTGAAGCTCAGTTTTCTGAGAATTGGAGTTTTCGAGACTTTGGGGGCTTTTTGAGGGACTATATTACAAAAAAAAATTTCAGATTCGAATTCAGCGACCTCAAAAACATATAGTTCAACATGAATGAATAACTTATTTCTTTGAAGCCCGATATTTCAAAAATTTTGCTTTTTTTGGGCTTTTGGAGCTTTTCAAGAAGTTGCATCACAAAAAGAATTTCAGATTCGAATTCAGCGACCTCAAAAACATATAGTTTAGCTTGAATGAATGACTTATTTCTTTAAAGCCCAATATTTCAAAAATTTTGCTTTTTTGGGGCTTTTGGGACTTTTCAAGGAGTTGCATCACAAAAAGAATTTCAGATTCGAATTCAGCGACCACAAAAACATATAATTCAATACTTATGCATAAATAATTTATTCCCCTGAAGCCCAATTTTCCAAAAATTTGGACTTTTGGGGCTTTTTTAGGGGCGAAAGGAAAAAACTAATATCAAATTCGAGTTTAGCGACTCAAAAAACATGAGGTACGCTTATTTAAAAGTAAGAAAGTTACATTTTCGAATTTTGTCCACCTAGATTTGCAATCGGCCCCACTGTGCGCCGTAACAATTTCAGCTATTTTATTCAATTTTTAGATTTCCCAAAATGAAGTCAACGTTTTAAAAATTTAGAATTTCCAAAAAAAAAAATTTAACTATTAAAAATTTTTTCACATTCTAAGGTCATATTTTGTCATAAAAAGACTGAAAAAAAAATTGGCCGCTATTTTTTTCAATTAAGGATGTCTAAGTCGTTTAGAAATTTTTTTGAAAAAAAAAAAAAAACAATGATGAAAATTACCAGAAAAATGTAACTTAGGAATATGAAACATTTATGAATAATAAATGTTTGAGGTTAGATTTGAATATTTATAAAAAGAACAATAGTCACTTGATAAAGTGCTACGAGAATAGCGAAACGTCGCAGAGAATTGTATTTTACAAAAATAAATGTTTGTTCTTTACTCTTTGTTTTTTTTAAATAAAATATTTAATCCTTTAACAAATCGTTTTTTTTTGTTTTTTTTTTTTTTGATTCCAAACTTTTTAAAACATTGACTTCATTTTGGAGGCAGGTTCTAAAAAATGTCTTGAGTGGCTGAAATTTTCATGCCTGTTTTTGAGGTGATTTGGCCACTATTGTGACGTCACTCTCGTCATTAAATAACTGGAATTCACCCATCCTGGTAAAGACGTTATCATTGTAATAAAACAGAAAATATTGAATTGAGTTAGACGTCTGACAAAAATAAAACATGAACATTGGTTATAAAAATTTACTTCAAATATGTCAAGTTTTCATCCTTGCAGGGCCTCGAAATTTCCACTGATAAGAAAATAATAGTATTGATCAACTTTGAAATACAGTGTGTTCCACCTCAATGGGACCTCCTTCTTAGCGGGTGTAGAACAACTTCTGTAACACTTATGGAATATGGTTTGCCTACTATGTTTGCTGAAGGGCCCGAGAAATGAAATTTTAGGAGTTTTTTTTTCTCTGAATAATGATCAAATTTAAAAAATATTATTTCAACATCCAAAAAAGACGAAGATTTGCTGTATGCACCAAAATATTGGGTATGCAGTGTAGTATTTTTGACCGGAAATGGATGGCAGTAAAGGGGGTAGGTGTTGAAAAATGATAAAAATTATGAAAAATTATGGGACAAATGTTTGATTTTCGATTTATTTTTTTAAAATTCAAGTACGAAGTTACGATTTATTTTTTAGTTATTTTAAGAAAATAAATTTACGGTTTTTAAATTGCTGAAAGAGAAGGGGAGGGAAGCTATGATTTTTCTCACTGTACACTAGTAAAATTTATCGTAATTCCTATGAGGAACATCTTAAAAAAAACTTGTCCTTACCACCCCCTTCCCCCTTCCTTCGAAATTAGAATGAATCGCGATTTTGTGTAATGAAAAAATATTTCGATGTGTTTACATGTCCTCTCACCAAATTTTGAGCAATTTGCTGAGTACTAATAATTCGAAATGTAAAGATTTAAAAATCACACTTTCCCCTTTACTCAGCTAAAAAATAATTCTCGCTTCAATTTTTAGTATTTTCACGCATTTCTTTTCGAGAATCCTCAATTTTTTGTTGCTGCCATTATGTTTTTTTTTTTTAAATAAAATTCAAAGGATCATGTTGTATACCCTGATGAAGCCTATTTATGTACGCATATGAAATTTGAGTTCATAAGAGCTTATTGATGTGAAAAGAATTCACGACTGGAAATCTGATAGAGAATGAAAACCTATTTTTGTCTTCAGTTTATTCTCAGTTCCATCCAAAAGGCTTAAATTTCGATACGATGTTGTTTTCCTGTAACTCTGTCACACGAGCTTATGACGACATTCATCTTATCGAAAAATATAAAATTCTCTTTCGTAATGTTGAATAATCTTTGTCCAAACTATATATGGGCATGAACCATCACCCTTTTTCCTCACCTAGTTAATGTCTCTTTTGTGAAAGATCGTTGCCGTTATTTTCAAAAAAAAATGAATAAAACTGAATGCATATCTCACATTGATAATAATTTATAATGTAAACAGTAAACACACAACTATGGTTTTTGTCCAATTTACATACCATTTTGATTGCAAGAAATATAACGAGGAATGTTTTCTAGTATTTGCAGCACGTGAGTAGGTACCCATGGGAATTGAAGACCTGCGGTATCTTCGAGTAATCTGTCGTGCCCGTGCTTCGTTATGAGTTCTCCGGATAGAGCGTCTAGAAGTATCAAAGCGAATTCGCCGTCTTTAATTCCATAATAATGTCTCGCACGAATCTGAAATTTTAAACGTGGCTTGTTTATATTTTCGAGTGTATCAAAAATACGCTCTCATGTACGATGCAATAAGTGCTAGAGTATTTAGAAACTTGAAAAGGAAATGTCTTGTACGTATACTAGGTACTATCCCGCATAATTATATGCAATGTGAACTAGACGTTGCTCGGGGGATTAACGTTGGTGAGTATTTAAAAAAGTTAAATTAGCACCAAAAGATGCCGACAGCTACTCTTCAAATGGAATGTCAATAGACGTTAAAAAAACCTAACCGGGAAAATCGAACAGATGTTGCGTGAATTCGCATGAATTCTTTGACTGGCATTGACAGTCGTATCCGTTCGACTATAAGAACGGCATTCCATTCGACTATTATTTTTTTCATGACAACGCGATGAGTAATTTTTTCCATTCTGTTGTTCTATGTGGGGTGAAATAATTACCGAAGATATTTAATTGCATGAAAATTCTTCGATCTCTGAAAATATTTTTTACTGATATAAACAATATTGAACTTTTGAGTTATGATGAAAAAACCGTAAGCAGCCTTGCCACTTTGCTGAGCTGAGTTTTTTAGAATTGTTCATTAACTTCTTTACTATACCTTCAGGAGCAAGGCTGAAGAACCCAACCTGTCCCCTTCAAATCTCCCTCAGACAGCTCCCCTCTGCCTTCCCGTAGCCAAGAAGGTTTCGGAGTTCAGAAGTCTCATAATCTTTTTCTTAATGATATTGGTTATAGATATATATGCAAAATTTCAAATTTAAAATCACAATTTCAAAAGAAAAATCGGATTTTATTATAGTCGTATATCTAGCCTTAACCCCTTAACCGTAAAAATGTGTCATTCCGTAGGTAAAGACACATTTGGTGGATATTGAGTTATGATCAGAGGGCAATGCAGTAGACTTCAAGGAATGGAATAGAAGTGGCTTGAGCTCAAAAAGTGTTTAATTCGCAAAAAAAAAAAATTGAATTCAAAAAAATGAAAAATTCAAGTTTTCAAAATTGCTGGGAAATTTGATTCAAAGTTTTTTACCTAAAAAGTTTATTTTCGACTCGCCACTTATTTCTTTTGCCATAAAATTGCCAACCATTATTTTTCACGTAATTTCACATCATTGGCTGCGGCGGCCATTTATCCCCCTTACTTTGTGACTGTCAGAAATGGTCAGAAAGTATATGACCATAACTTTAGTTGCACTTTTAGCCGCTTAGAGTGCGCCTGATGCTCTACAATTCTAACACGTAATGGTAGACTATATACTAAGTAACAATCCGTGAAAAAAATAATTTTAAAAATTGTTTTAGATTTTTAACTTGAAACACGTTTTTAGAGGAAACAGTGATCGACCGAATGGGCCATTATAAATATTCCTTCGTGCATTGGTATTGATAAAATTTAATTTAAAGAAATTACCTCTCACTTGACCTAGAAATTGAATTTAGGATATGTAGTTTTTCTTGCTCTCTGGTTAGGTTTCACAACAGCTCACAGCCTCACATCCATCAATTTAAAGTCATTTTGAGGCATTTCAAACTTTTCTGAAACTTTGACCATCTACCATTTTGCATCCATTTTGATAAAAATTCAAGAAACCATGTTTTGGTCTCCTACAAATCCTTCGTACAAAGTTAGAACTTTTTAAGTACATTTGGTGAAAACATATGAGCAATCCATGAAATTTCTTCACTTATATAATTTCACTTTTAAAAAACGTTTTCGCTTCCTCTCCCCACCAAACATATTTAGGAAGCTTAAATTTAAATATGTTAGTGACTTGAACTATTCTGTGATATCAAACCATAATTGAAAATCTTCTATCATTCGTTTAACCCACGCGCATTTTAAGCAGGATAAGCGTTTTTCTTCTCACCCCAAAAACATCTGTAGATGTGGATTTGGAGTATATTTCTTGTCTTGAGTAAGTATGTGAAGATTCATGAAATTTGATTCATTTGAAGCTCTTCAAGCCTTTCTTAAATTTCGATTATCTTCCATTTTTGATGCATTTTGGTTCAAATTCAAAACTTCAAATTCTACTGCAAGACAATTCCCACATAAAAAAGTTGAACTTTCTGAGTACATTTAATGAGATTCATGGACGATTCACGAAATTTTTTTACTTTATTTCCCTTCCAAAAGCCATTTTCTGCTCTAACACCCTTCTAAATCCACTTAGGAAGCTCAAACTACAATAATATTGGTAATTTGAGCTCATTCTGTCATATGAAACAATGAAACCATGGTCGAAAATGTTCGACTTTTCGTCAATTTTATCATATTTTCTAAACGATAACCTTTTTCCTCTCCATTAACATCACCTGTAGGCGTGAATTTTGAATACCAATATTTTTTTTGTCCCCTGTATTCGCATAAACTCATACAACGAAAATACAATAGTCAAGCTCTTCACATTCCCAAAAAACTCCTCCTTTAAATCCAATTAATCTAAGCCGTGCCTATGGCCATTGTATGAAAAAAAAGCTATTCGAAGCTTTTTTAAACTTGTATCAAATTTTGTTCTTGCGCCATTTTGGATGCATTTCGATTCAAATTCAAGTCATCATATTTTGTTTTTTAACTTAATATGCATTCAAAGTTTATCAAAAATATTCGACTTTTCGTTTCCCCTATCACATTTTGGGAACAATAACCCCTCCTTCTCTTCTCCAAATCACGTGTATTTCTAAAATTGGTATACAGCATACGTCTTATTATTAGTAATCATATAACAACACATTTATCAAATCTGAGTTATTAGAGGCCTCTTAAGCCTTTCTCAAATTTTGACCATCGGCCATTTTGGATCCATTTTGAACATTTGAAAGACTATATTTCGATCCCGAACAAACCTCACTTACAAAATTTGATTTTTCCCGTCCAATTTGGTGAGGAGAAATGGAGGTGAGAAGGAAATATCATGATTCGAAACTTCCTCAAAAAGTCATTTTTTGCTCTTAATCTAATCTTAATTGATTTAGAAATCTGCAATTTGGATATGTTGGTGTCCTTATATTATTTAATCATGTTACAACAGAATGCTAAATTTTAAGATTTTGGGATACTCCTAGCTTCTCTTAAAATTTACTCTAGACCTTAGCATGAACAACCTCTAATTAAATTTTGTGCGATTTTCGTCTATACAGCTTTCCACTGCAAAAAAAGTGGAAATATGTTTATGAAGAAATTAAAGTTCGACATTTGTCATATGAATACAATTGTCTGAAAAACAAAGATATAAGACTCCTTCCCCGACCGCTCTTATTCAAATCAGGTAGGCTACAATGGCTACAGTGTTTATTAAAAACTCACCAATAATGTAAAAATAAGTAATTGAGATTTTTTCCCTCAAAGGCAAAGCCATCCGCTAAAAAATAGAGAAGGATGAATTTTTTTCAAAATAAAATTATGGAATTGAAAACACGTAAACACCGACGAACATTTCGTTCTATAATTGGAACATACTCGCTCCCCGGTGTTTTCAATATCGAACTGATTTTCTCCCTATTTATAATACAGCGTCAGATTAATTCAACGTTGTAATTTCTACGTTATATTGTTGCCCTGTTATAGAATGAACGAAAGCAGCGTAAGGATGACGGTGGATGAATTTCACTTCGTAGCATTAATCTGGATTTAAACTCGCTTCCATTTGGTTGGTCACAGTAGCCCGAATGAAGTTCGCATGGAAAATGTATTCAAGGCCAAAGGTATAGTCGTGTTTTTAGTACGTTTTCAGATTGTCTAACTTCATCCAACGAACTCGTTTCCGTTATAGCCACGAATCGCTTTATAGTTTTAATAGCGAGAAAATTAAACGCTATTACGCTCGGTATTAGTATTACGATTTACCACGTGAATGTTAATCCCTTTTACCGCAAGGTACACAAAGCGAAGCGCCCAACATAACGCTTGTATTATAAAGGTAATTGCTGATAATCCTTTTATGTAACTTAATGGAGAATATATGCGAACGGCGTTAAACTTTAATGGCTAAATTGACGCCGAAACCGCAACACGATTTAATACCTACGTATAATGGTATTCGCACTTTGCTCCGTAACTTGGGAACATTTTAAATGAAATTTTACCACCGTACAATTTTTATGCATTCGACGCCATTATAATAGCGCAACAGAAGAGATTGAACGTGTCACTAAAAGCTATCCCCATATTAGAGGGAGATTAATGTCTGTCGCAGCTCGTGCTCTTGAAAGGACAGGCGTGTGACAGCGACGTCTCGAGTAGCAAAAAATACTCAGTCCGATGGTAATGATTAATTTCGAAATATTAAAAAGTTCTTTTTTTTTCACTACTCTTCTCAAATAGAACGTGACGTTTAAACTCTAGATAAGTAATTTTTGCTCAACCTCAACGAGTTCTTGATGACAACGATAAATTAAATGAAAAACTTGATTTATACGCCAAGCTCGACTACCCTGAAATTTTCGACTCGCTGAAAATTTCAAGGCGTTTGGAATGTGTAACAAAGTTTCAGCTTTTTTTCACTCCATACTAGGATGCAGCAAATATTTTTCGCGAATCCGAAAATCCGATAAGAGTACTTTTTCCACGAACGTACTTTACTACGAATTTTATCCAAAAGGTAAAAGTATCTCGAGGGATATGGTAATTCAATAATTTCGATAAGCTTGTAATAGCGTTGTTTTCATTTTTACACCGCTATACTAACATTTTATAAAAGCTCGCAATCTGGCGCGACGATAAAATTTGAATAAAATCCTTTCTTTTAATAGATGGTTTTGGAAAAAGGATTTTTATTTTACTTTATCTTTGTTATAAGGGTCGTTCGGATGTTGAATTATGTGGCTGCTTTTGTAGGCCTATACAGCTTGAAATATGGAGCGGCGAAGATTTGAATCTTTTTTTATAGGTAAGTTACTTATCGCTAAACGAACAACACAGTGAATTCCTTATTATAGTGAAATCTTTAGTATTTCTGGAAAAGGTGTCAAATACGAGTGTCTAGCTATTCAGAAATATTTTTATTATTATTTCTCTTTTAATCTGAAAATAAATTTTTATCTTTCTGTAAAAAATATAAAAATTTGTGAGCAACGATGATTATATTTTTCTTTGAATTGTTTTACGAGAAAAAAAATGTAAGCAGCCTTGCATTATTGAAGCTGAGTTTTTAATAAGGACTTGTTCGAATTTGTAGATGATGTTGTTAATCTCATTCATAAACATACCTAGTACAGTGACTAGAGATGCTCACATATCTTCTTCACGACACCTCAGAAGTCGAACTTGGGATACTAGTACTTCTTTTAACAAAAATCATATCAGCCTATCTTTATCAAATTTCAGTTATTTGAGATTCCTTTAGGCTTACTTAAATTTTGAACATTCGTAATTTTAGACTCATTCTACTTTGAATTCAAATGATTATATTATTCTAGTCCATAAGAAACCGTACAAAAAAAATTTCAGATTTCTATGCTGAAAATTTGATGAAAGACTCTTCCTGGAATTTCGCGTAAATGATTTTGTTTATTTTTTAATTCATCTCAAAATGGTATCTCACTCAAATTTTGAGAGAGAGTGAAAAGGGGGCAAATGGCCCAAAGCTCTAATTTTTGATCTTATATGAAAAAGTGAGTCGCGGATACTAACGTATCCAAATTTCAGCTCACCAAGTACATTTAGAGAGGAGTTAGGACAAAAAACGACTCGGTAAGGAAGTTTTGAGTCATGAAATTTCTTTAATCGCCTATATCTCCTCACCAAATCGACCTAGAGAAGTTAAATATCGTATGTAAAGTTATTTAAGAACCAAAATATGAATTTTCAAATTTAGGTCAGAATGGATCTAAAATAAAAAATGGTCAAAATTTGAGGAAAATTTGAAGAGCCTTAGATAGCTTGGATTTGATAAATAGGTATGCATATGATCACTAGTATAATGAGAAGTATGTTGTATGCAATTTCAGCTTCACACAAAATTTTGGAGGGGAGGGTTATTGAGCTCAGAATATGGTGGGAGTGAATAAAAAGTCGAAAATTTTTAATTATGGTGTCACATGATAAAGTAAGTCCCATTAATTGAGATATTTCAATTTCAGCCTTCCTAGTTTATATGAAGGAAAAACTCAGCTCTAATAATGCGGAATGGCTGCTTATGCTCAATTCCAAGGTCGGGTCTCCCTTAAACCTCCTCCTCTGAATCAAGTAAGTTGTAATAGCTATTGCTTTTTAATTTAAAACCCAGCTAAAAATGTACGTAATACAAAGGTAACATTTTCCTTCCAAGTACCAAATATCGCTAATCCTAGTTTGGGAACCATTGACACGAAACCAACTAAAAGTAATTCATGGATACACAAATTAGAAGCGTGCATTGAAAAAGGCGGAAACTAATTTCACTACCTTTTATAGCTTGTAACAAATTTCTGTTGTTGTCGGCTGCAAATTTTTATAGCTATAAATTTTAAACTTGCACTCCATTATGTTTTTTTCCTCTCTTGTTAATGCATTGTAAGGAAAAAAATATACATGTGAAAAGAAATAAATTCTAGAAATAAACTCAACATTTTATATCTCGCCCCTAATATTTGGTATTTTTTTTTCACACCGAAATAATTTCATCAAGTGTTTTGGGATTTTTGTAAAGTAGTTTATAATGGTCAGTGATCATGGAGCAACTTTTCTGAATTAAAAAGAGTTATACCGGGTGTTCTATCTCAATATGATTTTCATATCGCATGTTGCGTTACTCATGTGATACTCATGTATCATGGTTTGCATATCATACTCGCTGAAGGGGCCGAGATAAAAATTTGAAACATGTATATTACTTACCTGCGGGTAATGATCGACTTTGGAAATTTTTTTTATCATTTAAGCCTGATAGAAATATATTATTTACATCATAGTGCATTATTAGTGACAAAGCAGCGGTGATAATTGAGGGGTTAGGTGGGTAAAAATAATAATAAAATTTCATTAATGCACTATTAACTCGGTATTTTAATTTTTTTAATGCATCTCTATTATGACATCCCTGGGTAGACAGTGGACATTGGATACCCCACTGGGTTCTTAATGCCGAAAAAATCACTTCAAAAAACATTTCCTACATATATTTTCCTAAAATTGTATCTTAAAATCTAAGCTAAGTAAGAATGTAGGTATACGTCAAAATGATTTTAAAAAAAATTATTCGTGTTTTTTATTGTTTGCAGATACCTTTGAAAGATGTTCTATTGATGGACTTGAAAAAAAATTTACTTACCATCAGGACAACCCCTCCCCCCTTGCTCGACATCATTAAGATGGCTTTGAATGAGGGAAAAACTTTCAAAAAGAATGAATTTTCTTCGTATTTCAAAAAATATAGTGAATACAAGATAGCAGTATTGATGAAGAAATAGTAGAAGTGGAAGAGGTAAGTAGGAATAATAATAGGTATAAAATATTAGAGTAATTTGAAGAGCTTCATCAATAGCGAGTTGTTGCGGTTAGATCCTTTAGCGTAATTAACTTTATTAATATTTATAAATGACAAAATGTCTCAGTTAGTGGATTTATTATATTGGAAGGAAGATATGGTAATGTACAGTAATCATTATGAAGCTGAACAGATTGCGATTTTAGACTGCGAGTTTTTTTCCAAATATATAAGTATAAATACTGGAAAAAAAATAAGAGAAGTTTTATTTTGTTTCCTATTCGAAACGAAGAAGAGTTAAAAGTTTTTAAAATGAAATTATAAAAGTTAAATTACTTTCATCCCTTCTTTGCGAAATCCACCCTCGTCCTTAATTCGATAATAATGGAAACTGACAGAATTCTTCTGGTTTTGTTTATAATTTCTACGATATTCGGCGTCTTTAATTATATTTTCGTTTGATTTATTTCATATCGATAGGTAATTTCGCCTTTTGAATTTCCTAGCATAATATTCTCCCTCGCATTTTTATAATGAAAGGAAAAATTTCTTTTTCGGTAGCATTTCAAAGGCGGTTTTTTTTTTCACCGTTCTTTTCATCGAGATTGTTACATTGTTAAGTCATCGCGTGGGATTTTTTTTCCTGTAAAGGAATTATGCGCTTTTTTGGATTCGTTTATTAGGCTCAATTCATATTCTTCCCCTTTTGATGATTTTTTTTTTTTCGCTTTCAGAACTCGTGGTCGGAGTTGGTGTTCATTTTTATTATAACCTTTTAGCGTTTGCAGTTTTATACCGAGCTAGTTATTGAACTTCAAACCACGTAGGTTTTATACTTGTCTCTTTAATTCTTTCTCTTCGTTCATTCAATGTCAGTTAGCGTAGACGTTTCGGCTCCTTATTTCGAACGCGAGTGGTTCTATTGTTTTCCCCTATTAGAAGCAGGTTTTTTTTCGATGCTTTATTTATTCGCAGTGAGTCGTAATTTTGTATTGTTTGAAGAATTTTTTTTTCATATTAATTTGATGGAAATATTTTCGAGAATTCGATTTGATTATTTTCAACAATTTGAGAAATAAGTTAAAGTTTTCAGTAGGTAAGATATTTTTGATGATTGAATTGAAAAATATTTTTTATTTTTTATTGTTATGATTTTCTTTTGACAATTGAGGTTTTTCTTCTATATCTCTCGTTTTCGTAATTAATTAATGAAATAAAATATTAAAAATCTTTCGATGTTAATACAATTATAATTAATGAATTACTTACGCATTTATCGATCGAGTCGTACGGTAAGGCGAACCAGGGCACATTTGTGATGAGATTTTCGAATTCATGTTTCAGATCATCATCATCGGAGGAATTAGCGACTGGAAATTTCATCGAATAGCAGACCTGCACGACTTCAAAATACTTATCTTTCTCATCGCAGCTGTGTTCGTTAACCTTGGCGTACAGATGTTTCAAATCTTCGGTAACATCTTGATTCAAATGTTTGAAATTATTTTGCGAAATCGGCACCACATACAAACCGATAATTTTTTTCGCTCGATTACACCCGTTAGTAATTTCTTTGTCTCGTTCTTGATCGAAAACACTCTCGATGGAGTATTTAATTAAGGAGCGCGTGTTTTCGTCAAATTTAGTTAAAAAATTTCCGAAGCGTTTAAACCACGGTGAGTTCAAATTGGTCCCCATGACGATGAAGATGAAGTGTAAACACGATAACGTAACATTAAACAGACCGCTCTCGGCACTCGACAATTACCGGCTCGATAATAAATACCGGTCTTCTCGCGGTGAATGAGCACTACTACTAGTACTACTCGGTGTAACTTTGAGCTGGATGAGTTCGTCGTCGTCGGTCGAGTGTTGACTCATGTAGCGTAGGAACTCCCGCCAAAATTTCACGCTGGAGGAGGAGAGCAAGAAGCGTTGCCAAGTCCCACCTTCGTCGAATCGCGTCTCCGGGCTGCTTAAATTTTGAATTGTAGCTTTGGCGCGGATATTATAATTTTTTTGGGCGAATTTGAGATTTAATTTTTTTTCCTTTTTTCGTAAAATGAAAATTGATTAATTCACGGTTTCTTGATTTCCTTAATTGACTTTTTAAAAAAAGTATTCGTAAGATTTGACAGTTTGTGAAAAATTTTTAATTGAATTTTTCAGCACGTCGGATTTCATTTAATTTGAAAATTCCTCGCCATGAGATTAATTTATTCTCCAGTGAGCTACCAATAATGACGTCGTGGTAATCTTTAATTTATGTATTATAAATTTGACATAAATGATAAAGACTTTTTCCTGATTTTCGCTCGAAAACTCTTGACTGTAATGAGATCTAACGAATAAACCAGCCAAGGTTATTTATATTGGTAGACAATCGTATTTATGAAATTTTAATTCGATCCTAGAGTTTTCTGGCGTATAAGGTCACATTATATTTATGGAATCGTTGATTCCGAATTTCAGTTCTGTTCTCTAATTTGTTTTCTTACTAGAGCCGTAAATCCAAAAATTCAGGCTGTTTGTGAGAAATACAAGTATTCTGATGTGGCAGTAGATTACACTATTCGACAAAGGACATGGCTGGATAAGCAGGAGGAAACGGCCACCGAGAGATTTTGGAACAGTTCATAAGCTAAAAGGTGGACTACATTGAGAAAAAATTTTCACCTAATGCTTAGCCCCCAACTAAGCTTATTTTTGAAGATATAGACGAAAACAATTTTTTTTTTTCTCATCATATATGAAAGTTGAAAAATTGAAATTTTTTTCGTGTTCTTGGATATTCTTGACAAAAGAAAGAATCAACGGACATGTTTTCAGTATTTTCCAGTGATTGGTCAAATAGTTATTTGCTTTTGAAATTTGACCAATTGTGCGATAAAACGTACAGAAAATTAAAAACAAGCCACGTAACTTCTTTTTACCCAGTATAAGTATACTCGTACATGATGCGCATGATATCCTTTGAATTAAAATCACAATAAAAATAGTAAATTTTTACAAGTTGCAAAAAAATGGTAAAATCGAGTTGGCAATTTCTCGTTCGTTGCCCTCCTGTAAAAAGTCCTTCGGTACATCTCTGTTTGAATTTACTTTAATAAATCAAAAAGCCATGATTTTGCAACAGTATTGTAAAATAACGAAAACCGTTCTGTTACTCGGATAGGTACTTTCTATTCTTTAGCATAGAAGTTTGTGCATAATAGAGCTTTCCCATTAAAATAATTGAAATTTCTGAAATATGAACGAATTGTAATGACAAAGGAACGTGAACATTTCGCTGTAGCATAAAGCCATCGCAGTGAAATACATATGAATGTGAATCGGTTTGAACATTTTTTTTATTTTTTCTATTTGTGTAGTTTCTCTGTTGCAGATACTTTAATTTTCGATTCCATTTTATTTTCGATTAAAACGGGAAAGCCAAAAAAAAGGCTTTGAAAATTTAATTTCCGTATGGAAATATTCATTTGATGGAAAAAAACACCGTGTTCTCCGAATGATCCGTTTTATTGCGAGCGAAATTATAGTGAATTTATTTTTCGTGTTTTTTCAGCACCCCACAATTATTCGCAAACTCATCATCGTAATGTTCGATTTTTCACGCCTCCGTTTGTTATTTTGTATTTGAATGAACCAAAAGCAATTATCATGAGTCTTTTTTCTTTTTTATTTTAATCGGTGCTCTGTGATCCGAGTTGAAAAATACTTCTCTAGAAATACATTTAGACAGCATTTCCTTTCACAGAGGAAGTATGAAAAAAAAATTGAAACAAAGCCGAGAACGATTGTGTACTTATATCTTTACCGTCTTCAACGGAGTCGATACCAGCCAACCATGACATCTATTGTTGAAGATAGAGTTGTGTGAAACACGAATGTTGGTAATTTTCGACTGTATATTTAAGAGGTGAAAAAAATCAGCGTTCAGTCGATTTGTTCTCTATTTAACTTTCGAGAAGTAGGAATAATAATTATAAGAACTTCTGATAGGTCGCGTATGTGTTCTAGTGAGCAGAAATCAACAATCACGCGAGAAGTATCGAACAAAATGTACTCGTATTTATGGTTGAAGTGAATTAATTAATTTTTTACATACTTCGCTTCATATTATCAACAAATTCCCGTATAGACCGTATAGTATTGCTTTTTAAAATATTTCGTTGTGTGTTTTTGTTGAAACTTTACTGAAATTCATCACAGGTGGATGATCATGTCCCAAAACTTGTAATTTTTTAAATTTGAAGTATTGAAACTTGAAAGAGACGTTTTAAAAATTGAAAAAATAGGGAGTAGAGAAAGGTGTACCTCGTGGTTTATTAGTCATTTTTAAATATGTGGGTGCATCGTTCAGATTCCATTATACATTTATTTTATTAGAAACATTTAAAACTGGTGAAATGAAGTAATAATTATAGACGTTCTTCACCAAGTCTTCATAGGGAAGTGAGTTAGTTTTCGCTATGTGAGACAAGTCAAGTAGTGTAACGACACTCCTCTGTTTGAATTCAAATTAGTGATTAGACTAAAAATAAAATTATTAAAATTATGATAAGAATTATGGACCTTTTTAAATATAAGTTGCTGTTCTATGACCTAAGCTTAATGCTATGAAACTCATTGCACAAAACATCCTTTTATATTAATCCCGCCCATGCTCACCTCATGCTCTCAGATCAAAATCACTTTGCTCCCTTCTCTAACTGCCAATATTTCATGATCCTTGCCAACACTTTATTGCAAAAGAAATTATTCGATCTCTTTTCTCTTCTCATGTCATCAAATAATGTTAATCTGCATTCCCTTTCGCATGTCAACATCAAAGTAAACAACTTAGCAGACGCTACGACAAAAAAGGTGCGACAATCTTTTCATTCCTCGACATTTCAGTTTCTCCTTCAGACCTGAAATAAATACATTCTTATTTTAAAAGCGAATCACTGAGTTGAGCACATTATAATCGTACTACAGCTTTTTAGAAGGCACGGGCTCCACTCTAATATGTATTAGTTTCTTCATCTGTTTTGCATCTTTGGCCCAGCAGTAGTACAAGACAACCTACTACAAAAAAAATAATAAATAAAAATTATTGAAGTTGAATTTCTATGTATTAATGGAATTATATTTGTTTAATAACGCAAATAGTAAACAAACTACTCACCTCAAACTTCTAAACTATTTGCAAAATTATTATTATTTTTTTTTTAAGTTGATAAGAATTTTAAAATATTGTACCATTAGTTAGGTACAGGTTAAAAATAATAAAAGAAGAGAAAAAATCATAATAAATCAAATAAATAATTTCTTTAATTTTTAAAACTTTTAAAAACTTTCTAAATAATTCAAAAATATAATAATTAATTCATATAATTTTTTGAAGCTCCAACTATTTTTAAAAATTGGTGTTTCAGTACTCATTGTACTGTTCGTTTCATTATTCATTTTACGAGTTTCGTTTTCTGATGTTGATATGATTTTATTTTTATTTTTGAATGTTGTCTCGACTATTTAATATTCATGAGTGCTGATGTCGCTGAATTTTACAACTTTATTATGAATTAAAATAACTAAATTACTTTCAGGAAGATGAGGAAGCCGAGCTCCAAGTACATATGACTACTTAACTACTTAGGTACCCATTAATGAACCACATTTCAGCGAGTAAATTGATAAATATTTCATTACAATTTGGGTAACCGGTACGTAGTACGTATTAACATTAATTTGTGTACATGTGTAATCTTGAAAAATATACCAATCAAGTGAACGCGAAATCTTGTTTCAGATATTAATTAAGCGTACTACTAGATTGAGAATTTTACCATTACTTTCTTGATTATCTCGATAATGCTGATTGAAACGAACTTTTAGATTTATCGTCAATTTATGGTACTAGTACATATTATTATTTAGTTTTTACTCTCGAATACATTCATTTTGAAAACAATGTCATTGGTGACAATGACCTTGGCACCTATGTACCGTTGTAAATCCCGATCCTTCGTTAGGCCGTGTGGCCTAACGGATAAGGCGTCGGACTTCGGATCCGAAGATTGCGAGTTCGAATCTCGTCACGGTCGGGATTATTTTTGTCAATTTTTTTTTTGCATCTATTATGTCTTGTGAATTGGACGAATTTAAATTCAACTGCTTTGTTGAAAATAGTAGTTGAAGTAATTTAATTTATCAACACGCCTAATTATCCGAATTAGAAACATGATAAACGAAAATAAATAGACGTTATCGGTGTGATGATAATTTTAAATGCCGAATTTAAAGTAAATGTTCGTGCCATTAATTCAGCTAGAAAGGAATAGTTATGAAGTATAGGCAAAAAGTTGAATCAGTTTCTTTTAAAATATTTTATTTTGATTTTGAATTTAGTTGCGTTATTTTTAAGTATCTATCGAATTGATACGATTGATTTAACCTTATACTTATCATGAATCGCCACCCTACTTATTGATTCATTTTCTAAATGAAACATCTAATAAAACTGTTTCATCATTGTAACTGTTATTTCCTCAAATTTCCATTCCTTCTTTATTGCTTATTTTATAGAATCTTGAAAATATCGCTTGGTCGTCTCCACTAATTTTTGTTCTTTCTTACCAAAATACCTGTAATTTAGGGTATGTACGTACCCTGAAATCGATATTACGAAGCGTTCGTTTTTTACCGATTTATGGTATCGAAATAAATAAAAATTTCAAAACTTTGAATTTATACCTTTAACAAGTTAATTGAAGGTTTTAACCGAACTTATGTAAAATTCATAGTGTCACATGACTGGCCAGAAAATCGATCATTGGTTCGAACTATATAAATGTTCATAACAAAGCAAATGCGTATAAAGGGTTGCCTAGTAAGGTATTCATAATTAATGTATTTAAAATACTGCGACGCTGTTGGTAACTCACGAAAGAGTCGAGCAAAGAAAATAAACTTCAATATCGAAACATTTCAAGGATACGTAGGTTTCCGAAGATAAAGATTAATGCATTTTTTGTACTTTTTAATTAAACGATAAATTCGACAATGATGGCACCAGAAAGGAAACCCTTACTATTTAATTATCTAATTGTACGAATACATTTTCTTACACAAACGACAGTGATGCATTACGCGATTTCCGTAATCCGAACACGCTACACCTTCAATTTCCATTAAGTACTAGAAGGAAGTATAGTCGGAGTAGACTATCTGCCAAAATCAAAGGTCACTGTTCCCTTCGCCTCAGTCGGGTCGAAATATTGAATGTTCAGGATAAAAATCTAAGGGTTGTATGCGGCATAATGACGTCAGTGTTTTACAGTTTATTTAAAATCGATAGTAAAACGGAACCTTCATTTAAATACACAAATTAACCACCAAGGTAAAGAGAGTGAAAAAATACCACCTATTCGTTGGGCGAGCTTAATGTGAGCACGCATTTCGTAAAAGGCGATAGCAAAAAAAAATTTCTCACTGGAGTAGAAGTCGTTGAACCGTTAAAATTTTAGATTCCTTGCGCTAATGTATATGGCTGTGTGAAAAATGCGATGAATTTGCCGCATGTCTTTGCTTTAATAGGTAAATGCGTGTTTTTCATTTTCTAGGCTAATGGTTCGCAATCACGAAATGATTCCTCGAGAAGATTGCCGTCTTTTAGTATCAGTAAGAAGGTAACATGTTGATATTGGTGCTTTATGGTGAAAATGACATTGAGGAAAAAGTTTCCGTTGAATTTGGTCGCTCCGTTTTTCCATTAAGTTGTCTCGTTTTATAACTTCGAATTAATTAATGAAATGATTTATGAGGAAATTAGTTCCATAAAGATGACCTTAATAAATATTTTTCCCATGAACGCTGTTCGCAGCTTTCGGTTTTTCATTTTCTAAAATTATCGAGTATATCTCCTACGTCAAAAGCTCTGCGTTTATCTACGAGGTAATATTTTGAAGGGTTTTGAATGTATTATTTCGAAGGTATGGTGCCTGTGGTATTAATAATGTATAACTTGGTTTCGTGAAACATTTGTGTAGAAATTTTTTTCCTGCCCTTGAAATATGAATTAGATTTTTGCCTCTCCCTTCCCACCTTCAGAATTCGTTATTTTTATTTAAATTTTGTGTGACGATTTTTTTAGCTTTGAAAAAAATGTACTTACTGGTTTCAACGAAGGAAAAATTGAAGCAATATCGATAGATGAAGCTTTTGCTCAGGATACTTCGTGAATGATTTCAAAAATTGAAAAAAGGGTAAAAAAATAGTGTTTTAACCTTCTAAACTTCCGCGTACCTACGCCTCTGTCCTTTAAAATGAAATAAAATATTAAATTGGTTAATAGACATAATTATTTCATTATTTTAAATGTTTCGATTTTTTTTTTTGATGAAATTTCAACAGTTATCATTTTGATAAAATCTTTTTTCATCCAATATCATCACAATTTTTATTTCAGTTCTAGAAATGGACAACTTATTTCCACTTTAATAAATTTTTAAAATTCAAATTAGATTGTTGCTTCGTGTTTTGTCCGATTCGCGCAAACTCAAACACACGCGTTAATCCCTACGTATTATTTTAAAATAAATATTGTTTTCAGTTACCGACTTGCGTCCATCAGTGGTACATTAAAAGCAAATATTTGAATCGGTGTTGGTAATTAGCGATATATAGAATTCGTAATTAACACGCGATTGTTCCTTTTTCGAATAAAATCCATGCGAAACGTAATTTTACGGTGATTTTTGTGTAACAATGGAAATTATTTAGGGTAAGTTGATTTAAACGTATTTTTCGTAAATACCAAACTTTCAAACGAAAAGTTTCGATGTCACCGGCAAGTACAAGTGGAGAGTTTTATTTAGTTATTGTACTTAGGCAATACTCAACGAATGGCCCAATGAACGTATAGTAAATTATTTATAACAAAAGACTTTCATGTACGGTTGTACACCTCTCATCGTCGTGATTCCTAAATATAAGTTAGTGATGTTTTGGTTCTTTTATTACCATTGTCGCTTGTGTGGTAAAATATTTATGATGCTGGCATGATAAATGTGAAATAGTGAACGTCTAATATTTATACATATGTAGTATGCCTTAAAAATAATGTGAGTTTGGTATTAAATGTGGGTGATTTCTGCTCACCACTTACATTAGAAATTTTTAAGTACGTACAGATTTCATATTAAATCAGCCTTACCTATGTATTGATTATTTATGAATAAATATGAAAATTTATTAAAATAAATGCTGCGGTAATACAGCGCGTAAATACTTACCAGAAAAATGTTTTTGAAAAACGTAGAACTTTACTAGGTGTAAATAAATCGTCCTATGTAGGTACTTGAGCGAAGAAAATACTCGAATATTTGTTTTTCCACAATTGAAGAATATTCTCAGAATTAAAATGCATTTATTTTCTTCGTAATGTCAGTTTACGATTTTGAGAAGTCGATTTTTATGAATTTTCATCAGATAAAGTCAAACTTTTACTTCATTCGACGGTGAATTTCTTCATATCATTGATTTTAAACTTCTGATTATAAGGAGATAGTTTCATTTTATCTTTTCTTAATATGATGAAAAGATAACGAAGCAGTCTACGAAGTATTCTTAGTAAAAAAAAAATGAAAAACCGAATTTTCATTCGAGTACTCGAATACACTCATTTCATATGTTGATAATTTCATCAATATACTTCCTATTTGTTTTATACTTTTTGAAACATTTTATTAATTTTCATTGTTCATTTTAAATAAAAAATACCACCGGTTATTTGTTGAAATAATTTTTGAAGTTTAAGGTAAATAAAGAGTGCTTAAGGAATTAATTTATGAAATTTACCTAATCACTAATGCTGTATATTTACCTATTAGAAAAATTTTGTTATTGAGTAAATGGTAAGCTTTAAAACAAATTTAAGCTATAAAGTTAACTATGGATGGGTAGAGAAAGAAAGTATTGACATGATGATGAAATTGTCCTGCCTTATATGAGCACGAAAATTACCCTTCTTTCATCAATGAAGTTGACCTTTTACATAATGATCCGTATTATTTGAAGAAAAAAAGTCAAGAAAATCAATGTGTTGAAAAATGCCATTTTGTGGAAAAAATTAGCGTTGGAATGCTTTAAATTTTTTCAATTTGCAGTGATTTTCATTTTTTTATGGTTTAAATTTTAATTGTACCATGGAGATTTGGGAAAAAGGTAAAGCTTTTCTATTCGTAATTCCACATTTTTTTATTTTTAGGTAAAAAAAACTCAATGATGGAGTAGAATCGAGAGAAATGTAACTTTAAAATACGAAGATGAGGTAGAATTCCAAAATTTGATACGAACAAGTTCAACAAAATGAAAGGTTTTGGATTGTATTTCAGTCAACTGCGAGCTATGCTCGCGAGAAATATAATCCTTAAAAAGAGAGAAAAAAGAAAAACATTAGCGGTAAGGCGTTTTACTTTTAATCTTAATTAATATCATAGCTTAAAATATATTTTTAATTTCATGAAAGTATGATACGTACTTAATCCTAAAAGTTGAACTTCTTTCCTCATTTAAATTTCATTCAGGTATTCTGAAAAGACTTACGTCGAAAAAAGTTATATATTCGTGATGTTTAAATTGAAAATGTTTTTTAAATAAGCTATATTTCGAGAGAAATTTTTAACTCACTTAGCTACCTACAACGTTACAAATATAAGAATGCAATCCGGGTTGGTAGGTGTATTATTTTTTGTTCGATTTTTAATTACAGGAAATAGTATTGCCGCTATATTCATTCGCAGTTTTAGCATTTCTCAAGATATCCATACCGAATCCTAATTTTCCTGCAGTCGATAGCCCATCATATACTACTAGGATGTTTGATAATTATTCATTATATCTGAATTACACGTTAGCAGTAATTCCTAACACAAGCGAAGTGCAGGTATTGGTTCAAGTATCTTGTATAAACGCCGGCGAAGAATAACCAAAGTGTTTTTCATCCTTAACCTTTGATTTTCATTTTATTATCGAAACGTGTCAAAATCAAGGTAATCGAAAAAGACAGGAAATCCCATTAAGCGAAATGAAACGTGTAAAATGTTATATAATTCGTGGGGGTCTTGGGATTGGATGCCTAACGCTTGTGAATTACATTGGTGAAATATTGATTATCTTTTGTTGACATGAGATTCTATTAGGTATTGTGGGCGTCAAAACCTTCTTTCTTTGGGTATAGCAGGATGGATCATCGGAATAATTTTGAGGTTTCAAGGTCGTGAACGTCAAAGTATTTTTTGTTATTTTTTTTTTTTAATTAACTATGTAGGTACGATATTACAAATATATAGGAAGAAATGATTCACGATTTACTGATACGTGAAAAATACTGTCAGGCGCCTAATTAAAGGATGGCTATTTTTTGGCCCATCCGTGGACCATCAAATAACCTTTTTAAGTATCAACACATCCTTTGAGAAGTGAAAATATGTGGGAAATATAGACGAGGAAAAATATATAATTAAAATAACTATGAATTTTGACGTTTATGGGAGGGTTCATGAGTCACGATTTAGGTAAACGAAAAAAATTACTTATATCGAAATTCATGCAGTTTACTATAAGTAGGTGAAAAGAGACCAAAACAAATATGTACTAATAAGCATAACCCACCAATACTTCCTCAAAAAATCAAAAAAAAAAATGTTGCTTACCTTTAGCCTTAACAAAAAAAAATCTTTATTGCGTCACTGAGCGCTGTACATCACGCCGTGAAAATGATAAATTGAAAGCATTCGATTCAGAAAAGCGATACAATAAAATAGTAAAATAGAAGGTTGATTACGAAATTGTTTTGCTTTGAAATGTATTAGCTTTGATTATTTTTCGCTTCGGTGAATATGATAGTTATACTGAATTTTGAGCGTCTATTTTGATAACGCTGTTTTGCATTTCCTTCGAATTCAATTTAAATGAACTAAAAGCTTTGTAATTGGTAATTTCTGCAGATATTCTTGGAAGAGATGAGTGCCAATTGGGATAGCATAAGAGAGAATAGAGGCAATAAAATGAACTTCGTTATGTTCGAAACCAAAGAAGACTTACAAGCGCAATACTGGCACGAACCATCTTCAATTCAAACTGCGATTATATTCAAAAGCAACGATCCAGCTGAAGATACCACTTTGGAGTATGTGATAATTCAGATATAACAAAAACATCCAAAAGCAACGAAATAAATAATTTCTTTCTATTATGTCCCAGGTATGAAATTAGAACGAACCCATCATTCCTATCGGCACCCACTTCGGCTGAATTATATTCGCCACCTATATCGTGTCGAGAAAATTCTCATATACTCGCGAAAGCATTGGAAAACAGTCATGTATTACAGGTTGAGGATTGTCCTGCTTACCAGTATTATGCATCAGGTTTTATTACCCTACAGATGTTAATCGATTTTACAAAAATCTCGGTGAATATCAAACATTTTGGATGTTGTTGATTTTTTTGCGATATCTGACTCACAAAATTAATTTATTTCCGTAGCTAGTCGCCGGTGAACGTTTTCATATCAAACAAATTCAACTTCAGTTGTTTCCCAAAGAAGCTTTTACCGCTGGTAACTAATTGGTTACTTATTAGTTTACTTCAAGTTCAATATATTTATAGCTATTCGACATGGTTGTATGTGAGCCAAATTTCATGTTTGGCAGGTATCGTCATTTCGTCAAATAACTTTAATCTTTTTTTGATAAATCATTTCAATTCCAGATTGGATGTTATTATTCCGATTAATCATTCCTGCTTATTTGGTGATGTCGCTGTCGCAATTCGTTACCTATCTTCTTATATTAATCGTGAGCGAAAAAGAAAAGAAAATTAAAGAAGGAATGAAAATAATGGGATTAAAGGATTCGGTGTTTTGGTGAGAATTAGTAATTATGTCAGCAGTTAATTAATAGTTGTATAAGTAAATTTGAAATTTACTCGTGTGTTTGAAATTCTAGGCTATCTTGGTTTATTGTGTACGCTACGTTTGTGATTCTCATGTCTACGGTTGCCACTGCGAGCATGTTCCTATTGGGTGTATTTCAACATTCTAACTTTTTTCTCATATTTCTATTGATTTTATTGTATGGATTCTCAATCATATTCTTTAGTTTTATGCTCACTCCTTTTTTCAATAACGCGAGGGTGAGTTGCTTTTTATCAAAATGTATATTTAATTAATTCGGATGGATTTTTTTTGTAAATTAATTTTTGACAAATTTTCAGAGTGCAGGAATCATGGGTAATTTCATCATAAACATTTTGAGTTTATTGTATTTTATTCGAGTTTTCATTTCGAAAACAAATAGCGGTTTTTTGTGGTCAATGTCGCTCCTCAGTCCACCCGCATTTACACTAGCTATGGATAAGGTAAATGATTTCGAAGATGTATTTCTACGACTTTATTTAATGCGATACAACATGACGTTTGCGTTTCGCATCGATTTTTTTCACGTGTAAATTTCCAACTAATAATTCACGAACAATCTAAATTTAACGGTTTTTCTCTTGTGTAGGTATACTTTATACATAACTGTATTGCTCTAACAATTTTTATAATTTGGGGTTTTTTATAATTATTAAAGGCTTTAACGATGGATATGAGTGGAGCCGGTTTATGCTTCGATAATTTATGGACCGGACCTGGATTATCGTTCGGAAGCAGTTTAATCATTTTATCTCTTGATAATTTTTTGTATGCAGTGTTGGCTTACTATTTGGATTTAGTGATTCCTAGTAAGTATCAGGAATTTTTTTCAAACATAATTTATCTCAATGATCAAAAAAATTTCATTTCATATTTTACTTTAGGCGAATATGGAGCTAAGAGAGAGCCATGGTTTTTTTTGACACCCTTTTGCAAATTATGTCGTTTTATTTTTAAAAAAGAATCAGTAAGTTATATCTATTAAGAATTTTTTTATGATTTTTTTGTTTAGAAATTTTTCTACTGATTTTATAATTTTTTCAGAGCACAAAACCTAAAAATTACACTCCCTCTGATGCTGTCAATAATCACGATATTGAACCAGTTCCTAATAATTTAAAAGATAAAGTAGGAATTGAAATAGTTGGTTTGCATAAACATTACTCTCCTTGTCGTGGATCTCAAGTGTCTGCCATCAATGGTGAGTGTAGTATGAAAGGCAACGAAATGATGAAATATTTCAACATTAAATTAAAAATTTATTTGTAGGCATCAATTTGACAATATATGAAGGACAAATTACGGCAATTCTTGGTCATAATGGAGCTGGCAAAACCACATTGTTCAATATTCTGACTGGTATGACCAAGCCTACTTCTGGAACAGCTTATATATTCGGTCATGATATTAGGTAATTATTTACTTTACAAATATAGATCAAAAGAAAAAAAATTACGATGGAAATTTCTCTTTAGAAAATCTGAATCATTAAATGCTGTGAGAAAAATGATTGGAATTTGCCCACAGCATGACACATTATTTGATAATTTGACGCCAAGGGAACATTTAAAATTATTTAGTGCCATTAGAGTAAGTGAATATTGTTAAGGTGATATTTTAAAATACCTTTGTCGCAAAATAATGATTTCAATTTTATATCTCAGGGAATCTCAACTTCGGAACAAGAAGACGAAATTTTTCGAACTTTGCGAAATGTTGACTTAATGGACAAAGCGGATACCTACACGAAAAATTTGAGTGGTGGTCAAAAACGAAAGTTGTCGGTTGGAATAGCTATAATTGGGTCACCGAAAGTACGTGCATTTTTAAGTTTCTTAAATTTGACGCATCGCTGGTAAAAATTCACGTTTCATTGTTACGTGTTATAGATAATGATTTTTGATGAGCCTACTGCTGGCGTTGATCCATATTCGAGACGTTATATGTGGTCTTTATTGCAACAGAATAAAGCCGGAAAAGTAATTGTTTTTAATTTATTGAAAATATTTTAAATCAAATTAAAAAAATTATTCAAATGAAATGTATTCTGGTCGTCTAATTTATAGGTGATTTTATTAACTACTCATTTTATGGATGAAGCGGATATTTTAGCCGATCGAAAAGCAGTGATCTCTAAAGGCCAACTTCGATGTGTGGGTTCGTCTCTATTCTTGAAAAATAAGTTCGGTGTCGGATATCATCTAACGTTAGTAATACTATATATCAGTAACAGGAACATGTACATATAAAAATGGTGTTTTCCGTATCACTCTGAAAATTTTAATTATAATTTTAGATTAGTTCTCGATACGAATAGTCAAGAACAAGATATTTTAAGACTGATTCGATATCATGTACCAGAAATGGAAGTAGCTCGGCAACATGGCAAAGAACTCTCTATTATTTTACCTCATAATTGCGTCAATAAATTTGCTGCACTTTTTTCGGAATTGGAATACGAAATAAGTCACGGAAATAGACTTAAAATCAGCAGTTACGGGATATCCATGACTACCCTAGAAGAGGTGCTTATTTTCGTAAAACATGGTTGCTTCATTTTTTGTGTTATCGCAACGATTAAAAATATTTTATATTTTAGGTATTTTTGTATTTGGAAAAATGTGATGAATTGGAAGGGGAAGAAGGAAGTATTGCGAATAGAATAGTGAAAAAACGTATCGGAAGTAGAACTAGATCCGCAAGGAGACGACGTATCTCAGCTCATTCTACAAATAGTGCAGTTCGACCAAATGAAGTTTCGTGTGGTAAATATTAAATATTAGAATATTATTTGTAATTTGAATTTGATGGTTCGAAAAATATTATTATTATTATTATTATTATTTTCAAAAGCTCCCATATCAGAAAACAGTGAAGAAATAAGAACACAACATCCTGTTATTGGTCTTGGTTAGATGCAATTAAAGCAGATCCCAATTTGTTGCAAACTATTAGAGCAATGATAAAGCTTCGTTTGCTGAATATTTACAGAGAACCTTCTCGCTTTATATTGGTTGCCTTAGTTCCTTTATTATTCTCAGCTATAGGACTCTATCTAAACGTTAAAACAGTTCAAGATAATAAAATGAAATCTTTAGTTCTGAATCAAAGTGAGTTGAACTATATTTTTTATTGCTTTCGTATATACGTATTATGAATTTAGGTATAATTTTCTGATTCGTTTTAGGTGCTTATGAAAACTCGACCCTCGCTATTCCTAACGATCAGTATAACGTGAATCTGATCAAGTATATGGATATTCCTTTGAATCCTATTTTTAATGGAAATTCCGATTTATTCAAAACCAAACCACATCTAGGAGCATTAAAAGTGACCAAATGTTGTGACGAAATAGACATAACAATTTTATATAATGATACAGCCATGCATTCGTTACCTGTTATTTTGAACGCGATAAATAATGCTTTGTATAAGTCAGTTTATTTATTTTTAAACTTGTATCAATTTAACAAAATAGATATTTACGTACATTTCCGTATAAATGTCATATTTCATAATTTGCAGAATGTTTTTGAGAGAAAAATTAAACGAAACTTCGATGATGCGAAAATAGTGACAAAATCTTTCCCATTTCTGATGAAATCTCAACCGGAGAAATTCGATTTTGGTTTAGTTTCCGCAGCTGTTTGTCTTGGTGCAGCGTTTATTGTAATTCCAATAATTTTTGCCACTGACTATGTTCACGATAGAGAGGTGAATAGAGTTCTTCACATTCATATTTCCAATTGTGAGCAATTTTGTTAAATAACTTTCATTATTTTGTTTCAGATCAGAGCAAAAAATTTATTACGAGTAAATGGACTGAGATTTCCTATTTATTATGGAACGTTTTTTGTAGTTTTAGTCATTTTAATGATGTTGATTCTATGTTTGCATTTATCAATGATCATGTTTTTCGATTTGCCATCATTTCGTCAACCTGCTGCCTTCGGCATTTTAACATTTTTGTTAATTTTATATGCCCCGAGTTCGATTCTTTTCTCGTCATCTCTCTCGTATTTATTCAACAAAGCTGAAACTGCCCAATCTATATTACTAAATTGTGCTTCGTTTATCGGAGTACTACCATTTGTATTAGTAGTACTGTTGGATTTGGTGAAAGTTGGTAAATATCATTATTCTCATGAGTATTCATATAAAATTAAAAAATATTTTACTACGAAGTTTTTATTTTCAACTTTAAATGTTTTGCTTATTTATAGGACCTGCGTATATGTTCACCGTTCATGCAATATTTTCATTATTCGATTCATTTTATTTGCCGTTCGCAATAATTTATTTCGTTGGTCGAGTCTATTTGCTCTGTATGGCAAATGAAGCATGCACTTATATTACAGTTTGGGATTATTTTACTCCAGAAATTATCATATTGATGGTTTCGTGTGTGCTTCAGATACCTTTATTTTTGCTATTACTACGATTTTTAGAGTTGTGGAAATCAGGACGTCCTTTCAAGTCATGTTGTTATGTAAGAAAAAGGTAAATGAAATTTTATCTTACAGCAATAATCACTAGTAGTTCATTTTTTTTCATATTATTTACATTATTACTCCCGTTTTGTATTCAGGAAAACGTTACTGAAAGTAATACAAATATCATTGAGTCAAATGACGATGAAGATGACAACGATGATGTGAAATTTGAAAAATATCGGGTTACCAATTTTATGAATTCAATGACAGATTCGCCCGACCATCCTCTTGTAATTGTTCAAGTAAGACGCGACATTGTTATCCTAGTACAGAATAACAAATAAAAATGTTCTTAACATTGACTCATATTTTTTGCAGGACTTGCGGAAAGAATATGGCCCAAATCCGTATAAAAATTTATTCCATAGATGTTTCCCTAAAAAGAAGGTTGAGTCGAAAAACTCTAAATTAGCTATAGCTAATTTATCATTTGCTGTGGGACCAGGAGAAATTTTTGGTTTATTAGGGCATAACGGTGCTGGAAAAACATCTGCAATGAAGATCATAATAGCCGAAGAAATTCCAACAGAAGGAAATGTTGGTTTTTTTTTTGCCAAAATAATTTTTTTCAAACTTCATTTATTATTTTTACGATTAAATTTAGGTACAAATAAAAGGTACTAACATCGTGGAAGGAAATTTAAGAGATGTTTTCAAGTACCTAGGTTATTGTCCTCAGAGTGATGTACTTTGGAAAAATATCACAGTAAAAGAACACATCGAATTGTACGCTGCGATCAGAGGAGTGCCTCCGGATAAAATCGGAGAGTAAGTAATTTTTTTTTGAAAAGTCATGTTAAAGATTATATCATAGTAATAATATATTTAATAATTCTTAGAATTGTTGATACATATCTCACATCTCTGCAAATTCAAGAGCACGCGAATAAACGCAGTTATCAGTGTTCTGGTGGAACAAAAAGAAAACTAAGTTTTGCTATTGCTATGGTTGGTAATCCTACTGTGGTTTTGATGGATGAACCGAGTGTTGGAATGGATCCTCATTCTAAACGGTTCTTGTGGGATACAATTTTGTGCAGTTTTCAGGTAATTTGATAATTTTTAACTTTATTATTATTATTATTTTTTTTAAATAAAATTTGATATCACTTCATTTTAATTTGAATTATAGGGTAGTAGAGGAGCTATTTTAACTACACACGCTATGGAGGAAGCAGATGCTCTTTGTTCTCGTGTTGGTATTATGGTGAACGGTAAATTGAGGTAATTAGTTTTTGTATATGAAACATTGTTAAAAATATGTTATATATTTTTCTAATTTTTACGTTTCACATGCTTCTGTTAAGCTCAAGCATATATTTGATTAACTCCACCGTATTTTATTTTTGCAGGTGTATTGGTTCAACTCAGCATTTGAAAAATTTATACGGTGCTGGATACACTTTGGAAGTGAAAATAAATTCAGATGATGGCGTAGCTACTGAAAAAGAAGATATGGTAAAGCAATTTGTTAACGATGTATTTCCTTTAGCCACCTTGGAAGAAACTTTCAGCGATCATCTAATATTTAGTATACCTCAGTCGGCTGTCAAATCATTGGCTCATTGCTTTGCTAAAATCGAAAGCGGTAAATATACCTTACATCGCTCTCCGAATGCTACCTTGATATAATTCAAAATACAATTTTTCCGAGATGGAGATTGAATGTACCTTCTAATAATGTTTATAAGTTATGAACATATGAGTTTACAGATCCAGTATTATACTATTTGAAACCCAAAAGCGTATTCCCAAATCTTTCTCTATTAATGTCTAATTTGAAAAATCGTTATTTTGGGTCATGTCACTGTTGCATTCGTTGTATGACATGTTTTTTTTCGAACGTAAATATTAATTTTAAAATTATTAAATAATTCTCAAATTGCTTATATTTTCACAGCAAAAGAAACGTTATGTATAGAAGAATATAGTTTCAGTCAAACAACTTTGGAACAAGTGTTTTTAAAATTCGCTCATGCCGATGAAAAATTGGGTTGAGTAAGGAACGCACCAAGTTCTATCGGTTTATAGGTTACCGTCTGTATTTATGAGTTTCTTGATTACCACGATTACCAGCATATTACCGTTTTTACTTAATAATTAATGTCGAGTGTTATTTATTTTAAATGGTGTCGATAGTGTTGGTTAGAATTGTTGTTTTTTAGCATTTCCGGGAAATGAAATAATAATATCAGCGAAAGATGGCAACTTATAGCTTGCTTGCGTGTTTGAGCAACTTTTCGAAAAAGGAGCTGTGCTGCTCTGTAGAACTTTAGACTATCCTTATCGTTGAAAATGAAAAAAAATCTATTTTCAACTTATTATTTTCTTTTTTTTCTGTATTTAATTTCTTTTTCGAAAATATTGATGTTTTAGTTTCCAAAATTTTATTTCAACTTCTACCTTCGGCTTTTCGTTCTAAAATTTGTACAATTTGTTTACAAGGAATGAGTGGGCTTTTTTTACTTTACACTTGTAACATTCATGTGATCTAAGTTTTCAAAAAGTCCAAGTTGCCATTCGTGGAATCAGCAGTTCAGCACAAGTACCGAGTTATGAAATAAAACATCGTTCAAACCGGTTCAGACACTAAAACAATATAGGTACCAATTTATGTGATCATATTGAACATTTTTCTGTATGGCTGTATACATTCTAGTTTGTTTTTTTATGTTTACTGATTTTTAAGTTACCTATGTGGATTATTATTTTAAAAGTTTCAAATAAAAAAATCAATCAACAAAATTGTGAATAACATTGCAATGTTTGTTTTCAATAAATGTTTTTTATTTTGTACGTTTGTTTCGTATTTTTATTTTTTGTTCTTTATTCTATTATCACAATACTTACAATTTTTAATGCGTAAAACAATAAGAAACAAATTAGAATATTATCATTTATCGCAAGAAACATGAGGTTTGTTCGGGCGACCTCCTAAAACTCCTTATGTTCGGAACCCTACTAATTACGTAGTAGCTATTTAGCAGAAAATTACGTAACTAGCGCCCGAACGATTTTTGAGGAAGTTTAGTAATTTCATTTGTTTACTTCGTATGTTTCCCTATTGAGTGCTGAATACTTCAACTGAATTTGGATTTTTCAATGGCAGAAATAAATAAGCAAATAATTTTCAGAGAACTACCCCATAAAAAAATTTTGAGAAATGAAGTCTGTAGGTTTTAGGGTCATCACTGATTATTTAATCGATATTGATAATTTGATTCTACTAAGTATGACTCTATGTCTATGTACTCAAAACATTCAAATATAGTCAAATTTCATAAAAATTCGCGTAAGTACCATTTTTGGCGCGAGAAAAAGAGACAAAATTTCTATCTTCAAAAAATGTAAAATATGCCGGCCTTATGCTCGGATCAAAAATAGGATTACCTACAAAAGTGAACGTTATCAGGTGAAAGACTGTTGAAAAACAATACTGCTCAACTATCCTTAGCAACCTACTGACCGAATTCTGTGCGTAACTTTAGGAGCTAATACCTACTAATAGTACCCTCCTCAAAATCGCCCGAACGACATTTAGTAGATTACGCAGGTCGCCCGAACGACATTTAGTAGATTTTAGCTGCTAATGTGCAGTTTGAGGAGTTTTAGGAGGTCGCCCGAACAAACCTATGATCTTTCTTGTTAAGCGCGTGAAGGCCAAGGTCGACGAGAATGATGTTCAATAGGTAAGTGAAACATGACCTACATTATAATATCAATCACATCAGCGCTCCTACATACATACATTGTAAGTTCAATTTGCGTTCGCGATTTTTGGATTTTACCAGGCTGCGACTGTGAGCTCTTCCTCTCTTCCTCACCCTTCCATTTAAAAGATAAACCAAAATATCTGTAATCAGCTCTTCGGAAATAGTCAAATTTTTGTTTTTTCGTACGATCGCCGGTTCCGTCTTCTTAATTAGTTATTTTAGAGTTTTTTTGTATGTAATTTGATAACCCTTTTTTATTGTGTTCATTTTGCTTTTCATTACCTACCCATTGTTAAACATTGTATATAGTGTGAGTTCGTGATGGGAAATATCTACACAACCGGACCCAATCAAGCGCTTGTAGTATCAGGTAAATGCTCGCAGAATTTTTAATTCATCCTGTATAGTCTTAGTTTACGAGGAGAGCGTTTCAATTGTAAAATATTATACGAAAAATGTATTTTTATAAAATCAACGAACGATGGGCGGTGTTTTTTGGCGGTTTTTGATACACCCACTTCGTCACTGAAGTTATCGTTCATTTATTGAATTATCCTTGAACTTCGCGAAGTAAAATGACACATATGCAAAGTGAAATATTCGATGTATAAAAACTATAAAATATCGATTAATAAATTACTTATAAAATTAACAACATTGACTTAAAAAATGTACAAAATAATCACATTTATGTACAAAAAACACGCGTATTTTAAGAAGTATTATTGGAATGGTGTGTAGGTTGTGTGTTATTTAAACACGGAACGACGCTAGTGTGATAAAAAGTTTCAACCGGCGAACGAGTGGATGGATAATTGCCTTCTATTTTAATCCAGTGGTTTTTAATCATATCGGAAGCTTTTTCTCCTACCATTACCGTCGGTGCGTATAAATGAGCGCCGGGTATTTTTGGGAATATAGACGCATCGACTACTCGTAAGTTATGAATCCCATATACTCGTAGTTCGGGATCAACTACAGCCGTCTTATCAGTACTAGGTCCCATTTTACAAGTACCACTTTGATGATGTAATGTTCCGGTGAAGTAACGTACGAAACATGCCCAGTAATCGTCCGACAAGTATGTGTGTTGTGAGCATTGTGGTAAACGCGATGGATTCAATTTAGTGCCTATTTTTTGGAAGGGTTTCGTTTCGCTGATTTTAATGACTTCTTTTACTCCTTCTACTAACACTTTGAGATCGTGTTCTTCTTCGAAGTAGTTGTAATAGAATCGAGGAGCGTGCCAAGGATTTTTATCGCGTAGCAAAATTCTTCCTTTGGTTCGTGGGTGCAAAAGCATCGGTAAAATGGACCATGTGTCTTTATTATACATGTACTTGAATACTTGCTCGTAATAGCAATCGCTGACACCGAAACTTTTTCGAATCGCTCCATTATCCGAAGCCAGTGAAGCTGCAGCGAATATAAATTCTATATCCGGACGTTGATCAGGGTCGGCGTATTTGGTTCGCGAGTATCCAATTCCTTCGACACCTCCTGGTACAGTTAGGATACCTCTACCGTTGTTCAACCAGTCTAAGAATATTTTCAAATTTAATCGATTTTCCACCAGTGCAGCACCAGTTTGGTTTATTACAAATGACAAACCAATGGTGGAATAGTGCTCTTGTAGATTCTCTCCAACCCTGAGATCTTGTATAACTGGAATATTCAATTGGTTCAAATGCTCTTTCGGGCCTACCCCCGATAACATGAGTAATTGGGGTGAATTCAAAGCACCAGCTGATAAAATCACTTCTTTCCTGGCAAACACTACTCGTTTTCTGCGATTTTTAACGAACTCAACTCCGTAAGCGTTTTTAGTCTGAGGATCGATTAGTATTTTAGTGACTCTGGTTTGAATAGAAATGTGTAAATTTCTCCTGTATTTAATGGGCTTTAAATAAGCTTTGGAAGCACTACACCTACGCCCCCTTCGAGTAGTCGCTTGTATTCTGGAGAACCCGTGATGAGTAGGTTCCGTATAATCGATCGTTTTATAACCTAATTCTTCTCCAGCCTTAAGAAACGCGTCAACTAAGATAGTCTTATGTCGTGGTCTTTCCACGTGTAAATTACCATATTGCGAGTGATAAGGCGAATTTTCGTATTCCGGTATGGAATTATTTTCAGATTTCAAAAAGTAAGGTAAAACATCCTTATAAGCCCATCCAGTATTTCCATTGGCAGCGTATTCGTCGTAATCTTCTCGATGACCGCGTGTGTAAATCATGTAATTTATTATACTCGTACCACCCAATCCTTTACCCCTGGGCCAAGGGCATCGTTGATCGACCATCGCTAAGCACGCGTTTTCCGTTCGTTCCGCTTTATATCCCCAGTTGAAATTTGAGAAACTCCAGTGAGCAGCTGTTGCTGGTATATCGGTGTAGATGTTTTCATCTTCACCAGCTTCCAACAGTAAGATCTTCCAGTGACCTATTTCGCTGAGTCGGTTCGCTACTACGGAGCCACCAGGACCGGCGCCGATTATTACGAAATCGTATTCCTCCAGGATGGGTTTATCGCCTAGGAATATGTTCTCGCGGAAATGTATTCCTTGTTCGAGGTAAGCTTGGTATAGAGAAGCTCCTAGAAGTGGCAGTAGTAGGAAGGAATGCGCGCATTTTAGTATTAGCGCTGAAATCATGCATAATGCGAGAGCGTTTATTTGAAGTGGCTTCATTTTATGGGTTAATGTAGGCTAAATGCTCATTAGTGAAGCGTGGATGGTCGTAATGGTGATCTGAAAGAAAACGAAATACAAATTTTGATATAGAAAAACCAAAAAATATGAATACGAGAAAACGAGAAAAAACGTGAGCAGCCATACCGCATTACTGAGCTGAGTTTTTAATTGGTTTGTTCACGTTTGCAAATAACGTTGCTTACCTCTTTATGTTTACAGACCACACTCACTATCTAATCTGAAAACCCCTACTCCATTCCTTCCAAAATTCTTATTGAAGTTGAAAATTGAATTCATCATCATGGATGGAGGTGGAAGAAATCAAAAAATGTTCATATGGACTTGTTTACAAATCAAATAAAAATTAACTAAACCCCGTGTCAACTGATTTTAGTATCCCGAACGTCAAATTCCCTATCAATTATTTCATTTCTTTAATTTTATATTATGATAATGAATAATTTTTATCTGGTGAAACATAATTTTGTATTTTAATTATTTTTATTTTTTGCATATTAATTATTAATTTGAATCAGGTTAATCTGTTATCAGTATAACGAAATTAATTGGAAGAACCTTCAGAAGTTCAAAAATATGTTTAATTCTATAATTATGGTTGGAAATTATAGAAAAACAAAATAATAATCATGTAGTTTCTTAATCACGTAAAAAGGAACCAAAAGAAATTTAAAAAAAAAAAGACGAAAAAAAATGTAAGCAGCCATGCCGCATTACTGGAGCTGAGTTTTAACTGAGGCTTCTTCAGGTTTACAAATAACATTGCTAACCTCTTCATGACTACAGGCCACGCCCAATAACAAATGGAAAAACTCCAACCCTATCCCTTCCAAAACCACTTAAGAAGTTGAATTTAGAACAAATGTAGTATTTTTTTCCATGCAATAATCATATGAACCCATATTTCTCAAATTATAACCACTTAAGGCTCCTCAAATTATCTTCATATTGCCAAGATCCGCCATTATGGATCCATTTTACCCAGTGGCGTATTTAAAGGGGGTCCAGGGGGTCTGGACCCGCCCTTGGCGATTTCAAAAATAGTATTTTCGTCATATACAAATAAGAACAACGAAAATGTAATATGCAAATAATCAATAGTAATAAAAATCGCAAAATTTTGAGCCTACTTAAACTATTTTTATATTTGAAAATTTTGCTGCACCCCCCCCCCCTTGACCATCAGTCTGGATACGCCACTGATTTTACTCAAATTGAAGGTCATATTCTGGCCATCAAATCACCCTACACACGAAGTTTGACCTTTCCAGGTCGAATTGGTGACGAGATATGGAAGATTCGAGAAATTTCCAGCAATAATTTCCACTTCAAAGCCGATTTTGCTCCAACTCCCCTCCAAATTCACCAGGGAAGCTAAAATTAAAATGGGTTAGTTACTTGGGCTCATTTTATCATATGGCACTGCAATAAAAAATTTTCAACATCTCGTGTACCCTTACCACATTTTGAGGTCGATAACTCCTCCTTCTCTCCTCCAATATCATGTATGGAGGTGAACTGGGGATGTATTGTGTAAGTCTCATCTCTAATAATCATATGAGTTATTTAATTACATTTTTATCAATTTGTGGCTCCTCAAACTCTACTCAAATTTTGATAATCCGCCATTTTGGTTCCATTTTGAGCCAAATTCAAGAGCTCGTATTCTGGTCATTAGCTAATGTCACACACAAGTTTGGCCTTTCTAGGTCGATTTGGTGAGGAGATATAGAAGATTTAAGAAATTTCAAATTCAAAACTTCCTCAAAAAGCCGTTTTTTTGTTCCAACTGCCCTCCAAATGCGCTTAGGAAGCTAAAATTTGTATACTTTGGTGTCCGTAACTCACTCCTTCATATGAAATCAAAAACAAAAAATTTGAGTCATTTGTTCCTTCTCCAGCCTCCCTCAAAATTTGAGTGATCCGTTATTTTGAGGTGTATGGAAAAAACAAAAAAAGTTTTTTTATTGCATTCCTAAGAAGAGTCTCTCACCAAGTTTTGAGCAAATTTTATGAATACCCGCCGGCGCTACGTGTGGGGAGACTATATATATAAGTACATACCAAAAAGTTGAACATTTGCCAGGTGATTACACATGGTCTGGAATGCAAAGATTTGAAGACCCCCTCTCTTACGATCCTCTTCCCAAATCAGACAGTCTGTAATAGCTATTGTTTTCGAGTTAAAAACTCAGCTAAAAATTAATCATCGTTTTTAGACAAAGGGAATTTATGCTCGAGAGTACTAAGATCAATTGGACACTGTATAGCACAATATGATACAAAACATTCACAATCATTATTGTCTGATGCCCCCTTTCAATTAACTATGCGGAGCCAGACCTCTCTGAGGGTGTAAAATTAGAAACAAATAGAATTTCTGAATTCAGCGCGAAATTTCAAGTCATTTTGATAGGTCGCTCGTATATTTTCTAAACAATAATTCAATGATGACTTCTGGACCATTAAAGAGGTGGGGAAGGGGCTAGAATTTTCTCTTATGGACATGTTTATAAATTTATAGAAAATCAACTACCACATAAAATGCATTAAATTTATAATCATCTTTGATGTAAAAAATTATTCGAGTCTCTCCATTCAATTTCCTATGAGTGGCAAAGCTCTGTTGAGGGGAGCTAAAATTAAAATCAATCCAATTTTGGAATTCAGAGCGAAATTTTAAATATTCTGATAGGTCGCACGGGTACTCTCGAAAAAGTATTTACCAAAAAAATTTCCATGGTGGGGGTTCAGGTCTCCACTAGTTGTCTGGATTACTTCGCATTATGCACGTATTTTTCAACCTTTTTTTGAGAATTTCAATTTGAAATGATTATGTGTAACGAAATTCAAGGTGAACCATTGGTGCGCGGGCATATTAGCACCAAAAGAGTGCTTCAACCGTGAAAAATTGGATTCAAATTAAGAGAAAATCTGTTAGTGCAGGGTGCTAGCAGAAATGATCACATATTTAGAATCAAGATAGATCACTGTTTTCCGTCAGCTTCACACCTGTTCTTGGTGGGTAGGAGGAGGGTTTCTTTTTCTCATTACGATATAGATAAACGAAAAGTAAAAAATTCACGATTACGGTGTTATACGATGAAATGAGCCCCAGTGTCGGAAATTTCAATTTTAATTTCCTTAATGAACATAAAGGAAATTTTGAGCAAAAAAATTTTTTTTGAGGAAAAATCTCGAGTTTGATTGTTTTTCAACTAGTCCACAAAAGCACTTTTTTTAGGCTTCACTCCGTATTATGCAAGATGAAAAATTCGAAACCATTTTTTTTGGATTGTCGCAGATCGTATATACACTTTCGCAGCTCATTTTTTAATTTCCGAAAAATTCCAGTAAAATCAGTTTCTAATACAATTCTTGTTTCGTATAATGTTGGTTAATACTTCAAAAAACAATATAAAAAAATCGTAAGCAGCTGTATCGCGTTTACTAGATCGTAAAAATCTGAGGGTAATTTGAGGAGCCTCAAGTAGTTATAATTTGACAAATATGTGTTCATACGATTATTGCATGCCAAGAAATACTACATTTGTTCTAAATTTAAGTTTTTAAGTGATTTTGGAAGGGATAGAGTGGGAATTTTCAGACTTGGTATTAAATATGGCCTGTGTACATGAGGGAGTTAGCAATATTTTTTGCAAATCTGAACAAGCCCCATTCAAAAACTCAGCTCCAATAATGCGACATAGCTGCTTACATTTTTTTGTAACATGAAGTAGAACAAATACTGTTAAAATTCGTGCATTTTGAGTATAATTTACCCATCTAAAACGAGATCAGTTATAAACAAAGAGAATAGCCAATAGCAAATTAACGTTAATTTTCTAATATGAAAAAAATATCTGTCTATTTGCATGTTGCTAACACATATAAGTGGTAGTAAAAAAGTGTGAGAATCTTTCAACATAGACATCATTATTTTGTATTTGAAAGACATCAAGGAAACAAAAAACAAACTAAAAATCAGCTAAGCTATAATAGCTTTTGTTTATATGGAAAACTCAGCTAATAACAAATGAGAATAATTCTTTTATTCGTGCATTTTGTTTTTGTTTTTTCGGGTGTTTTTAAGAGTCTAGGTTATTGTGTCATTTTTTTGAGATATTAATTTATTTTATCTATTATCTTCTAGATTTGGTTCAAGAAACCAGATTTTTGAGAAGTGGAGAATTTTAAATATTAAATTTTCATCTTCTGAAATTATGGAATAATTTAGAATCTAGAATGTAAATTTCTTTTTTTAATATAAATTTGTTTTTTTTTATGTTACAACTTCAATTTTTTTAAATATGATCAAATTTCACCATAGAGTGTGGTTAGCTCATTTCTTATTAGGACTCACAAAAATGAAAAAAAAATTCAATAATTTTATTCTCAAAAACAATATAAAAATTAATCACGATCGAAACGAAAATCATTTCCATAAAAATATTCACAAAAAAATATTACGTAAAGCTTTCGTTTCATTTTCGATACAAATCTTGAATGTATTCTCCTACCTGTTTGACACGCAGCATCAAATATCCGCTTAATCTTTCGCAGCACAACTCGACTATCTAAATCACGCGAATACAATGGAAAAACTTCCTATACGAATATTTCCCCTGTAGAAAAAAATTGTACTCGAACAAAAAAAAAAATCGAAAAAATACGAAATTTGTCACGTTTACCGAAAATAAACATCCAAATACACGTGCTGGTAAACTATTCGATGGTTGGAACGACCATCGAGTGGACGTCGGCAATATAAATATTTGCGTGCCCAAAAGACGCGTCGAGTCGTATTCGTAATTTGATAATGGAAGACGTTCAGTCTAGCTCGAGTTCACGGTCGCAAAATAAGTAGAAAAAATATACGCTAATGAATGATAAGTTGATTGATTTTTCGACTGATGCTGTAAAAAGTGATAAAAGACTGGCTCGTATTGAGGCAACGTGTCGTTCTTATCTAATGATGAAAATCGAAAACAATACACGATGCTTTGGTAATAGTAGGGGTTCCGTATTTTCAACTTAATAAGGCTTGTGTTAGATTTAAAGCGATCAAATAGAGATTAATTATATCTTTTGTGAATTCGTACGCGAAGCACTTACGTAGCGAATGAGAGTGAAAAAACGTGATCGTTCGAATTCGCCAACAAAAGAAAGGTCATATTCGTCACTTCAGTTGACGGTTGTAAATAATGAAAAATAAATAAATAAATGAAAAATGCGTTTAATTTATTAAATCGATATTTTTCAATGTGTAAAATTTTTATCAGCGTAGAAAAAAGCCAAATTGAAAGGAGCGAAGAAATCGATCATTTAGGACACGTTCGATCTAGATTACAGAAGCTTAATTTGAATATAAAATATCATACCTGTTTGACAGATGAGTCGCGTTAATCCAGACGACGATTAAGATATTGTTCGGATGTTCACTTTCCAGATATTCAAGGTTTGTTAGCACAAGGTTAAGGTGGTCTACAATGTGAATATTGTGTCTGTTCTCTTGGCACCTTAAACCAACTGCAACTGTTCACCGGTACATTTCCTAGTTCGGGAAGGAATCAAGCAGCGTATTGCTTTTTCTTGTTTTTAAATTCACCGTTGGCTTAATCACTATTTGACATTTTTACCCGTAAACTCTCTTGGCCGGAAAATCAACGTACCGTGAGTGAAAACTCGAAATTCTCGTCACCGAATGATCGCCATCGAGTGTCTTCGTATCGACTATTGTTTTGTTTGATTTTTCTGAAATGAAAACAGATGCTGATACGACCTCGATGATCGTTTCCTGAATGGTTTAAATTTAACCGACGCCGTTTCTATGTGACGTACGAACGGTTTGCGAAAATTTATGGTATTCCGTTGCATGTGATACTGATCGGACGTGATGAGGGTGTAAATGCTTGACCTACGTTGTGTAGGTTTCAGCTGACATTGCCTACTGTATCTTCAGCATTTTGATCGGGTATATTTTGAAACCAATAATTCCTCGTGTGATGTAACGTATCGATTTAATACGTAATTTCTCGCCATCTTTTATACGTAGAAAAAACTGCAGAGTTGAGGAAATCTGGCAATGGAGGCGATTACTATTGGGTGGAAGATTGGTCATCCTGTTTACCTATCGAGATTCACGCTCGAATAGTTATCGTCTTCGCATTTTTTGCCGACCATCGATGTGGTTCTGCGTATTCATGTCTTGATGGTATAAGGTCAATGTCTTGTCCAACCGTACTCGTGGGCTATTGCGTTTTTTCACTCCCGTTTTCCTCTCCACGTAAAACCGTTAGTCGATGATTTATCAGCTTAGAGTAAATCCATGTACCGGTTCGGTAATTGTAATGATTCACTAGTTAATGGTACTTTTTTCTCTCTTTAAAAGTATCTAATGAACTTAGTAGGTAAATTAATGCCGAAATTCCGAGCGAAAATTAATGTTTTTGGAATTTAAACTGGCCGACGATAATTGATATACTGGTGAGGTCATCGATTTCCAATTCATTTGCTTAAGTGCATGTAAAGAAATCGAAAGTATCAAATGTTCGAGTCATAGCAGTATCCAGGGGCGTAACGAAGACATTCTTCAGGGGGGGGGGGAGAAAACCAAAAATTGCCAACTAATATCATGAAATTTTCCCAACTGTTGACCTTTTTTTTTTTTTTTTTTTTTTTAGTCTTCAAAAATTTTAAAATAGTTGTAATAATACTGCTAAGCTAAAACTCCAAATTTACCAACTTTACAAAAGCCAAGGGGGCTACGTCTCTGGTTGTGTGCTATTCATGATATAAGTTGGCATCAGTTCGAATTTATTCGAGTTCTTATTTTCCCAAAAGAAATTCCAAGTTCCCAATTTCAACGTTGAACAGTTATAAATTTCCCAACTTTTCAAAACACCTGTGGGGGAAGCTCCCCCCATCTCCCCCTTAGTTACGCCCCTGGCAGTATCTAGTTCGGTTGAGTTAGCTATTGTTCGAACATTTCAGGACATAAGTTGGTTTTCAATTGGGGTATGGTTGTGTGCTCATTTTAATCAAAAATGAAAGAAATTCATTAGGGATAACCACTACAAAGTCAAATTGTCCGCTAACCCAATACAATTTAAAAATACTTCGTATTGTCTCTTCGTTAACCCTTAGCTGGCACACATGGGTGAATTTCACCCATCGGTAATACAACCTCGCTGCGCTCCGGCGTAACCGGTTATTCATCCCTGTGCACCCTTTATAGTTGAACGTTGCCACAATCCTTCAAGTTGGGCATCTGTGTTGGTTGCATATATCAATTTTTGAAGGGACAGATTTACTTCTGAATTTTTATGTAAATTATTTATTGGATTTTTCAGGTCACAAAAATTGAAAATAAAACCATGCTATGTTGTAGTTCAAACGATTTGGAAGAAAAAAACATAGAAGGACAAATTGCCTATCTTCAATATTGAAGGAGCTATAAATTTTCAAAAGTTGTTCTATTTTATCCTATGTATGCTACCCCTTCAGTTTTGATATTATGCAATTTTTCGTAATGAAATTTCGCATTTCAGCGAGCGCAATAACATATTATATTTCAATTTCTTGAGTAACTCGGCACAATTTTTATTTTCTAATTTAGATTACTTTTATGTGTGCCATCAGAGGGTTAAAAAAAATGTTTTATTCGATTCATTGTCTTTTTTGATTAATTTTCATTTCAAATAATACTTGATAGAACCTTTATTTTTTATATCCATATAAACCACTTAAAAACTCAGCTCTAGTAATGCGACATACCTGCTTACGTTTTTTGTTTTTAAATTAAAAGGAGGAAAAAATAGAAAACTTCGATTTTTCTTTACCCTTTCTCCAAATATGGTCGAAAGCAATTGGAAATCTAATTCTTGGGCAACTACAGCGCCAATGATGTGGTATTTATTTTTGAAAAAAAGTAAAATTTAACGATTTTAGATTTTATGATGCCACTTTCGTGTGAAATTTGAGGAGTAAGGATACCCCCAAAGTGAAAAATGTTAAAAACGTAAAAAAATTAATTTATACTCTCAAATTAATTTATAAAAAAATGCAGTTTTGAAATTTAGAAGGACACCATTCAAAATTTTGACCTTCATCCCCCTACTTCGAGGCTGGGGTTCAGATTTGAGGTATAGACCTTCTACTCCTTAATTCGGACGGAACCCAAAATTTCATCAAAATCGAACTGGTAGTTGTGATGGTGAAAAGTCACAAAGAAAAAAATCGAGCTATGCAGATTCACATGTATATAGATTGCGTTGTGGGATATGTCGACTTAGGACTTTTTAAGGAACTATTGCATATTTTGCGATTTTTGAGTAAAAAAAAATTGCCCTAATTATTATATTTGAAAAAAAATTGTAAAACGTAAAAAAATTAATTTATACTCTCAAATTAATTTATAAAAAATGCAGTTTTGAAATTTAGAAGGACACCATTCAAAATTTTGACCTTCATCCCCCTACTTCGAGGCTGGGGTTCAGATTTGAGGTATAGACCTTCTACTCCTTAATTCGGACGAACCCAAAATTTCATCAAAATCGAACTGGTAGTTGTGATGGTGAAAGGTCACAAGAAAAAATTTCTTCGAAGTTAAGATTAATGAATAAACTCATTTTATGATTTTATAAATTTTTTTGTTCTAAATTTGAATATTGACTGTGCCCCAAGAATAAAGTCGAATATAAAAATAATTCCCTTTTTTTACTGCTTTGATGGAACTTTGGATAATCCTTGGAATGATGATGCCCTTCTTCAACACTATCCCTTTCTCCATTGAAATTCTTCGAAGCAATGAAGATGGGTAGTTGGATACAGTGCGTCCTAAAAAAGGAAACCTAAAACTTGAATCACGTGTATCTAGAAAGTAACTTTGTCACATTCACTGTACTACTATCCATATACTGCTATTGAACTAATACCAGACCCTTTAAAAATTAACAAAAATTAATAATATCTTTCCAAAATGAGTTTTTTGTGGGTTAACTTGCCTACAATTAATACTCATTCAGGAAGTAATTATGTTAAAAAATTAGTTGATTATTTGAGCACATTAGCATTTCTTGTGTCAATGCAACTGAAGATCAGTTACGAACAAAATTTACGTATTTTCTGGGACATTTATTGATTTTTTTCAAATTTTCAGAAAGTTCAGCAACTCTTCAAGGTTATTTAGGAGATGCCAGATCAGTAAACTCCATCAAATGAGTCTATTTTCTGCCTTCACTTATCAGGAGGAAATTTCATAAATTCTAAAGCACCTCTTTCGATTTGGCGAATCAATTATTACATTTTTTTTTTCACGAAAATAATACAAAACAAACAAACTTCTTCTCAACTTCCTTCGAAAATGAACTCGGCTACCTCTTGAGCTATATTTTCCGACTAGTGTTTTGCATTAAACAGGTTTTTGTACTTCCTATGAAATTAAATGCGAATTAAAATTCTGCGTTCGTTACTCCATTGGATTTTGGAATAAAAATTGATGCATAATTTCGTACAGCCAATCTTACCTCTTCTCGGCCTCTCCTCACTTCATGTGGTAAAAATTCAGAGTAAAATGAGATCGCCGAACATGGACCAGACGGGCTCGCTCGATGATACCTGTTTGGCATGAATAAGAGAATTTTCTAGGTCTTGTCCAAAAGTTGACCTAGTGTGTTTAACTAACTATGCGTGGTCTGGTGAATTAATTTATTCTATCAAACGACCTAAGTTGAAAAAGCTTTAGCGTACATTCGCTGGTTTAATTTTATCGAGATTTAATTTTACTCGATGCTAACGCGCAGTAGTTTTTTTCTGAATTCTGTGCCAATGCGGTTACCGTTCATTTTCTTATGCAAATAAAAATTCTGTGCTTCACCACGTTAACTGGGTAGGATTAAGAGTTAGGTCAAATATTATAGTGTAATCAAGTTGATCTGATTGCGTGATGGAATGAAATATTTTGATCGTTATTTATTTCTGCAATCTTTAGGTGAGCAGCTAAGCACCTTTATGGAAGGTGAAGGAATAAAAATCATCAATAAATTTGAATAATATGTTTATTTAAAAAAAGAAATCCTACGATTAAACAAAGAAAAAAAAAGTGATCTAAGGTAAGTAATAATAACATTCAATTTAATCAAAACATAATCGATGAATGATATATTTTCGTGTAACGTCATACTCCAATATAAGAAGTCCGATTACGTTGAAATAGGTATCTTATAAATTAAATCAGGACTGCCAAAGAAAAGCGAAAAAATGTCGAAATTCAGAATAAAATTACAAATTTATTAAACTGAAATAGCTTCGTGTTTCATTAAAAATTCATCTAATAAAACGAAAAATCGAATTTTTTTCTTTTTATGTTGAAAAATGGCACAAAATGAGTAAAAACAATTGAAGTTTTTTTTTTTTTTTTTTTGCATCCAACGCCCAAAAACTTTCAAAATATAAAATCATAAATATTAATTTTCTCTAAAATAAATTTTTCATCTTCATACTTTTTTTTTGGAATTTTTTAATCAATCTAAATTTCATATCGATAATTTTTTTTCATAAGTAATTCGGTACATCAAACTGTATTTTTGCAAAGTCTATTAAAAATTTATGACTAAATTTAAAATTCCTGCACGTATGGTAAATTTTTCTTGGCATAATAATCTAATTTTTTAGCATTTTCTTTGAGCCCTCCCACTTCAAAATAATAAATAAAAATTGAGTATGAAAACATATTTTTACAGGACCTAGAATTTCGCAGCCCTGAGTACTAATAGTGAAAACACTTCGTCCTTAATTTATAATAAATGCAAATTCACCGTGTGAAATCACTTGTAGCTTTTGCTAAAAAAAAATTATAAAAATTAATAATTAAACCATGTTACCACCTATTTTCACATCATCAGAAGAGTATAGACTAATTAAATAAAATATAAAAATGACTGGCTTTGGCAATGCCATTTTTTTTTTTTCAATTATGAAAAATGCTTTTCTCGTCTTAAACAATAATTATAAAATGAGCGAATTCCGTGATACCAGCTAGACCAAGAGCAAGGTAACCAGCGTTATTGCGTGTTTAATTTAATCGAAATGTTTAACACGTGTAACGCTGGATATTCGCTGGTGAAGTAACCGGTATTGTGTACGCATATCGCTGCGAATCAATTTAATGAACTTGGCATTATGATTGTAATCCGTTTTACAGGACGAGCTGGTATTGAAGTTGTTTCGATATCATATCGTAATTGAGTGTTTGAAGAAAATTGTAAAAATGACTCGATTTAAAACTCACCTTGGATTGCCTCTCTATAGATATCAGTCTTTTCTAATGAACATTTAAACGAAACTATTCGTAATCGAATAGGTAATCAGTCTCAGGCGATCCTCACGTTCCAGTCTTGTTTTATGAAATCAGAGGCCATTTCGCCGATCATAATGGCCGGCGCATTGGTATGGGCTGAAGTGACTTCGGGCATAATCGAAGCATCGGCTACTCTGAGATTTCTTATGCCTTTTACTTTGAGTCGAGGAGTGACTACACCGGTGGGATCGTTTTCGGGGGCCATTTTACAAGTGCCTGATAAATGATAAATAGTGAATGGTAGATTTCTAGCGTGGCATTTCCAATAGTCGTCGGAATCGAAGGTATAATTGAGGCAACCCGGTAATGGTACTTTCCATAGAGTGGTTTTGTAACGTTTCATCGCTTTCGTTTTGGCCAACTGTTGACTGATTCGTACGCCTTTGACTAGCACATCTAAGTCTCTTTCGTCGGCGTAGTAGTTGGGGTAGATTAAGGGGTGATGGAATGGGTTATTGTCTTTTAATAATATTCGACCTTTGCTCTTAGGACGCATGATCATGGGCAGGATCATGACACCGTCTAAACCTTCGCTGCGGCTGTACACCTTGTTGTAGACGTAATCACTGATGCCGAAACTCCTCTGTAGAGACCTTTCGCCGCTGAGTAGCCCGCCGACGAATAGTAATTCGAGATCAGGATGACCATCTGGGTTATGCGGGTCTTCTAGATCGAAGAATGCCAAAGCTTCGGTACCACCGGGGATCGATATAGGTCCGCTGTGGTAGGTGAGGAAGTTATACAAAGCGTAGGGATCGTCTATAACGCGTTGTCTGTTGGTTGTTACGGTCTCGTTCATGATGTAAGTCAAGCCACCGAGGGCTACGTGGTCCATGAGGTTTTCGCCTACTGGGAGATCTTGTATGACGGGGATGCGTTTAGATTCTAGATGCTCGCGCGGTCCTATACCGGATAACATGAGGAGATGAGGAGAGTTGATGGCTCCGCCGGATACGATGACTTCTTTTTTGGCGAGAACGCGGTATTTACGTTTGTTACGGACGAATTCAACTCCGTAGGCGGTTTTGGTTTGCGGATCGATGAGCACTTTGGTTACCATGCTGTATTTTTTCACGTGTAGATTTTGACGTTTGCGAATAGGGTGTAAGTAGGCGCGAGAGGTGCTGCAGCGTGTGCCGTTTCGTACGCTTAGCTGTGGAAATAAATGAAATGTTATTATTCGAGTTTTTTTTTAATCAGTATTTTCTGTTTTTTAGTTGACTTTTTGAGTAAAAAACTATATTATTACAGGTTGTCTGATTTGAGAAGGAGGGTAGAGGAAAATGAAGAAATCATACCTTCGCTTTTTAGACTACTTGTAGTTGATAGACCATTGTCCATTGCGATATGTATGGGTGTATGTTAGGGTGAACAGAATTTCGTTTTTATTTCATTTATTGGGGGCGGGAGTGGTGGGATCACAATAATTTGCTTTTTGACCTCAAAGATGTATAATAGAAGTTTCAGACCCTTTAAAAATTAACAAAAATTAATCTTAATTTTTTTATCGCCCAAAATTCATATTTGTTTTCTCAAAGACTGAATAAATTGTAGTCGTCAATTTTTTCAAATGTATGAAAGTCGAAGTTCAAATTTTTCTGCTGTAAAAATATTCAGAAATGCTGATAGAAAAATTGTGGCAAAGAAAAAAATTATAAAAGAAATTAAAAGATTTCAAACTTTTCATAATTCTAGACTTCACCCATCACCGACTCTACTCATAAAATAGAAGTAGAACAGTATAGGTTGGACCGAATTTCTTTCTTTTTCAAAAAGTAAAGGAGCTAGATTATAATAATAGTAGAATGACCTTGAAAAAACGTCATAAAATTTCAGCTCTCTGAATCACTTTTCAAACCCACAAAATGAAATTTGATAAAATTTATTTTAAATAAAATTAATTTAATTTAAATAATTTATAATAAATATACGATTATATTATATTAAATTAATTTTATTTAAAATACTGATAAAATTAAAATTATCTTCTAACATATAATATTCTCCCGTCACAGTGTTTGTAGCAAAAGTGCTCCGAAACGGCTCGACCGATTCTTATGAAATTTTGTGCTTATATTCGGTACGTCTAAGAATAGGACATTAACTATTTTTCATATCTTTAAATTTCAAAATGGCCGATCACTCAAACTTGGAGGGGGGCTAGAGAAGAAGCAAACAGTTCAAATTTTTGGTTTTTGACCACATATGAAAGAGTGAGACACGGACACCAACATATCCAAATTTGAGCTTTTGAAGTTCATTTTGAGAGAAGTTAGAGCAGAAAACAGCTTTTTGAGGAAGTTTTAAGTCATGAAATTTCTTGAATCTTTCATATCTCCTCATCAAATCAGCTTAGATAGATTAAATTTTGTGTGTGGGGTTAGTTGGTGACGAGAATATGACATTTTGAATTTGGATCAAAATGGATTCAAAATGGCGGATTATCAAAATTTGAATAGAACTTGAGGAACCTCAGATTTGGTGAAAATGTAATTAATATGAACTCATATGATTATTGATGATGAGAAGTATACTATATCCCGAATTCACCTCCACACATGATGTGGGAGGGGAGAAGGAGGGGTTGTGGGTCAAAAATGTGGTGGGCGTACAGGAAATGTCAATATTTTCTATTGTGCTGTCATATGACAAAATGAGTGCAAGTGGCTAAACTTCCTTCATTTCAGCTTCTCAAGTGCATTTGGAGGGTCAGCTAGAAATTATGTGAATATATTATCGAAAAACAAAATTAAAGACAGTTAAATTTTTTTACATTTCAAAGTAATATTTTGTCATTTAAAGACTAGAAACATTTTAGCCGCCATTTTTTTTTCAATTGAGAAGATCTAAATAATTTTTTTTTTTTTTGAAGGAGACTTTTTTAAAAATGAGCGATTAATAAATAAGTTATTAGACATCTACGCAGTATGAGTTTAATTTAGTCTTTTTTGAACTCAGGACAAAATATGCTCATTTTTATTGTATCCGATTTCCTCAGGTACTACATTTGGGATCTTGGAAAACCCTGCGAAGCAAAAATCGAATATATTTTCCTCTTAATTTCGAAATAGTCCAAATTAAGCCCATCCTGTTCAAACAATCAATTACTTATGTAATTATCGTGAATTTTTGAAATTAATCAAAATTGAGAAAGAGTCTAGACCACTTAATTTTGTAAAAAATGTCGACCTAATTTTTTTCCAGTCTTTTGAAATATAAAATGTGGTTTTTGATCCTAAAAGAAAAATAATTTGCGAAAAAATGTATTGATTTGAAAGTTTTGATTTTTGAAAACCGCGTTTGGAAGGGCCCAAACATTGAGTTGATGGGCTAAAATGTTCATGAAGTCCTCTTGAAATCATTAACATCATTTACAAGTCTGAACTGACCCTCATTAAAAACTTGACTCTAGAAATGCGGCTTGGCTGCTTACGATTTTTTTTTTTTCAGTAATAAAATCATTAATTTGGAACATAATTTTTGTAATAATTTTTAAATACTAAATCAATTACAAATGATCTAAAAAAGGATAATTTGTGCAACGTTGTAATGGTTTGTTTTTTTATCAAATACTCAGCTAATAATATTTATTTGATTTGGTACATCGTTATTCGTAATTTACTGAATGCGGATTTATTTTCATTTAATTCAAACAAAATCTTACCTGATGGAATGCGAAACCGACTTGACGAGCTCCGTTAATGTCGGGATTGGGATAACCCAATTCTATTCCAGCTTTGACGAAAGCCTGAGCCGCTTTAGAATGATAGGGAGCTTCTGATATCGTTTGGTATCCTCCAGTGTTTCTATACTCTGTATCAGAGGCATATCGTGGTATTTGTACGTCTTCGATTTTCTTAAAGTATTTCAATACGTTTTGAAAATCCCATCCTACGAATTACAATGGATTATATTATGCGAACGAAATAAGTCACATTTGTAAATGAACGTCGATAAGTCTTACCGGTGTTTCCGAGATTCGCCCAGTTATCGAAATCCTTCCTGTGACCACGAGTGTATATCATGTAATTTAAAACGCTGCAACCGCCCATTACTTTTCCTCTGGGAAATTTGCATTGTTTATTTTCCATTGCTAGAATACAAATAAATGATACAACGGTTGCAAACCGAGTTGAAAATTTAATGAAAAAAGTTATCAGAAAAATTTTAAAATACCTAAACAATAATCGTTCGATGGAACAGTTCTGTATTTCCAGTTGGCGTCTGTAAATTGAAGCATATTTGCTAGCAGAGGAATATCCATGACGTAATTTTCTTCTTGACCAGCCTCTATCAGAAGTACTTTCCATTCTGGAATCTATGTCCACAGGATAAAAATGTTATATTAGAATTAAAATCATTTCAATTGTTCACCATGAAGAAATTTCCCATCTATAAGAAAAATTAAACTATTTATTGTGGGTAACCCAAAGTTTGTTATATTTACGGCGAATTAGGTATGCAATTTAATGAACATTGGCGTAATTTTAGTTGCCTAAGTTCTTTCTGACAGGCGATATGTTCATCTCGTTGCTGTCTTTTGGATGGGAGCAATTCAAAATAATATTTTATAATTATTTACTAGAAAGCTACGTAGTTATGGTTACGCCCCTTTAATTTTTATTCTGTTTTTTTTTTTTTTTTTTTTTTACTTGATGACACAACTATGTGTCAAAAGATACTATTAAACAGGATATTACAAAATTAGTCTTTTCGAAGAGCATAGACATCTGTTGAAAATTTTATGGACATTCATTAAATATATTTTATTTTTTGAAAAACTGCACTAAAAAGAAATTTAAAATTTAGGTCTCGGAAACCAGAGTAAAAGCAGGTTTGTTTAAATTTACTTTATGTACTTAGAGGTGTGAAGGAGGTAGGTTAGAGAAGAGAAGGAGAGTGAAAAATTCAAAATAATTAAAGTAATGTCGAATGAGAAAAGCAAATTAATGATGAAGAATGAAATTCTTTAGGAGTGGGGAAACCGAAATTCTTGAAATTTTGAATTTAAATGATTCCTAAACATTGACTCAGAGGCCTGAGAGTATTTATAATTTATTTTTAAAATTTTTTTGCATACAGTATGTCTAATTCAATTTTTTATGATGTTTTATGACTTGAAAATCGTAATCACAAATCACCACTCCGTGAATTCGAAGATCATTAAATTTTAAAAGACCTCAAAATTTTCAATATTGAATAAATTTTGAAAAATAGTATTCAATCAATTTTTATAACAATTAAAAAAATTATTTAAATTTAGTGACTGAATGTTAACTTTACATTTTTTGAAATTTTAAAACAAATGCTCTCAAAATTTCTGAACTTCAAACTATTTTGAATTTTTTTTATGCTTCAGATTCTCTGGTCTAATATCGTTCAAGTGCTGTCTTTTATTTTGAAATGAATAAAACCATTCTCAAGCTTTCTAATGGAGAATTGGAGAGAGAGAGGAAGGGGTATTACATAGGTCATGTTTTTACAATGGCGTAGTGGATCCAAATAAAACTACATGGTATAAAATTCAAAGGGGACTGGCGTCTAAATACTTATGAGTGTAAAAATTTGTGCAACTTGAATAACAAACGTCAGTTTTCTGTCAAAATTCCGAGATCCCCGTATCCCCGTCGAAATATTTATGAACCCAATTAAACTGTACCCCAACTCGAAAGTTTGAGGATGAAAATTAAGAAATATGGATCATCTAAATGTACCCTTCCTTGGTTTCATCTTATCATGGAACTTTTTGTTCACTTTTGCATTTCAAAAATTATAGCCCTTAGGGAACTTCTTCTATCACAAAATCTAGACCATTAATATTCTTTGAAACGTAATAAGTTTGATTAGGTATATATTTAACATTTTATAATGACTGTTCAGATACATAGTCAAATAAATCTATTAGTGTAATCCCCCTTCCCTTCATCTTCTCCGTTAAAATAGAAAATTTTAGATAATGAATCAAAAATATTCAGATGGTTTTTCGATAAAATTTGAATATACATTTCGTAGTCTTCATCTCTTTAGGTTCCATATAATAAATAGCTGATACTTGATAATACCATAAAAATAGGTAAAATATAAAACCAACTTAACAACCATTCCGGAAGGTAATTTTGTGCTTAATTTAATTATACCCTTAGCATACGAATTTGATTTGGACGTTTTACATAAAAAGGTTAAATACGTTTCGGCGAATCATTACAAGTAGAACGATAAACCGGTTGAAATACTATTAAAGATGTTAACACGGATTTTTCAACGTGTAAATATAAGTTGCGAAGGGGGAAGAAAAAAAAAAGCGAATCGCCTCTATAAATAAACGTTAACGCCGAAACCAGATTTTTAAGTGATTTAAAATAAATCTCATATGGTAAATAAGCTGACTGGCATTTTCGAGAAATTTTTCTCAACTAAAGATGTGTAATCAGTAAAAGGCGCGTGTGTGAATGGGATATACTTAGAGGGAAAAATTTCTTTGCATTCTAATAATGAGATAATGTCGATGTCTTGGAGCGAGTTTTTCATTTGGGCGCGCAGTGTGATGTAATATAGGTATTAAATCAAGTTCTTCTCGCTATCTATTATTATTCGAGATAGTTAATATTTTTCAAACGAGTCGGATTTAGCGGCATTTTTCTCGACGATGCGTGTTTAAAATCAGCTGTTTTCCGACGGTGAAGGTCGTTGACTCGTGAATATTTGTATTTTTTTTTCATACGAGGCCTACCTCGGTTAATCGATTAGCTATGACGCTTCCCGCGCTACCGGCTCCGACGATGATAAAATCGTACTCCTTTAATATGACCGGTTGATCTATGGGCTCGTTGTTCATGTGCTGTATTCCTTCGTTTAAACCTTTCAGAGCGCCTTCGAGTAGCGGTGGAAAAGCTTGCTGGTTTGAGGTTTGGATGCATAGTACGCAGACTATGATTAAGGTATCGACGAGCCTTCTCATGCCGGATTCAGATATCTGACGAATGATCTGTAATGATTAAGAAAAAAATGATAATTAATCGAAACTGCACGTAGATCGTGTACGAATATGTGTAGAGTAAGTGGTAGCCTTGAAGAGGACAAATTACCATTGTTTGTGAAATTTCGACGATTGTGTGCTAATAAAGAAGATTTACGCGCGCATGAGTTCATACTGCTTATGGGTAGTACCGAGTTATAGATTAGTTTATCTGATGAAACAGTACGCGTGGTCGTTACGGAATTAATTGGTAGGTGAATGCATTGGTAAGACCCAGCGTGCCGTCGTAGTGCTATTTTATGCCTAATGTACGTAACGTACGAAAATCTTTTCTTTTCCGGTGTTGACCGAAATGATTCGTTATGTTGGGAATTTTGGCCGGCTGATTATAATCTTTGTTAAGGATTTGTTGCGGTCTAAAGCTACGTTGGCAAGGTGAGGCTGTATTGTACGAGGTATTGGAGATTTTTTTTTTGAAAGCGAGATTATTAATAATTTGTTTTTTTGATCGTACGAGTCATTACGAATTTAATTTCCTGTAGTGGTGTGTGATACATTGAGTAATATCGTGTTAATCTTAATCGCGATGATACGACGCTAACGTAAGCGTGCAATTTTTTGAAAATTTTCCAGCATTGAATTTAAACGTATGGTCGAGATATTAATTTTCGTGTAGAGTGAGTTTGATTTTTAGATGAATTTTCGATAAAAATAATTGCTATTTAGTCCGCTTGATTTTGGAAGGAGTGCCTGGAGAAAAACGTATGCTCCAGATCTTCACGTTTTAGATTATACGTAGGCGAATGGCAAATAGCCACTTTTTCATTTACCATGACAGTCCCCAATAAAAGAGCCTATTCAGTCTTTAAAAGTGAAAATTGAGGAATTTATTGACATTTTTAGATTTAGTTTGAAATATTCATATTAATTACCTTCATTTCATTTCGAGGTATATTGTGATCTCTGTATAACCCTATTGTATTTTTTCTTTTTAGCCGAAGTTTCAATGAAAACGATAACTATTACAGCCCACGAAATTTGGGAAAGAGGGTCAGGGTATGGTGGGGCCTTTGAATCATTGCGTTTCAGACCATTTATAATCATCTGACAAATGTTCAATTTTTTGGTATATATGTATTCTTTACTTCACGTTACGATTGAGAGTATTCACGAAATTAGCTCAAAACGTGGTGAAAGACTTTTCTTCGGAATGCGATAAAAGAGCTTTTTTTATTTTTTCGATACGCCTCAAAATGGCGCATCACTCAAATTTTGAGGGAGGCTGTAGAAGGGGCAGATAGGCTAAATTTTTCGTTTTTGATCTCATGTGAAAAGTTGAGTCACGGACACCTACATATCCAAATTCCAACTTCCTAAGTGTATTTGAAGGGGAGTTAAAACAAAAAACAGCTTTTCGAGGAAGTTTTAAGTCATGAAATTTCTTGAATGGCGCATATTTCCTCACCAAATCAACCTAGAAAGGTCAAACTTTGAGTGTGGGATTAGTTAATGACCAGAAAATGACATCTTGAATTTGGGTCAAAATGGATACAAAATGGCGAATTATCAAAATTAGAGTAGAGCTTGAGGAGCCTCAAATTGTTGAAAATGTAAGTAATATGAATTCATATGATTATTGCAATAAGAAGTATACTATATCCCCAGTTCGCCTCTGTACATGATGTTATAGGGGAGAAGGAGGGGTTATCGACCTCAAAATGTGGCCAGGTCTGAGTAAAGAGGGAAGAGGGGTTTCCTTTCGAACCCGAGTTTTTTTTTAGGATCCACTGAGAGTCTGCGATTCAACGCATCGGCGCTAAACATCTGCTTTTACCTCCACGACTTTTTTTTTTGCTCTTATATGATTTTTCCTCCTGTCTTGGATCTGGATTTCCTCTGCACGTCGCTGAATGTGGCGAACGTACATGAAACCGAAAATTTTTCATGTCATATGATAAAATGAACCCAAATGACTGAACTGTTGTGATTGTTGCTTCCGAAGTGAATTTAGAAGGGAGTTGGACGAAAACTGCTTTTAGAGGGAATAAGAAATTTCATGAATCTTCCATATCTCCTCACCGAATCGACCTAAAAAGGTCAGACTTTGTATGTAGGGTAAGTCGATGACGAAAATATGATCTCTTGAATTTGGTCAAAAACGAATCCAAAATGGCGGATCATAAAAATTCAAGGAGCCTCGTGTAGCTATCATTTAAAAAATATGTTCATACGATTATCATATGGCAAGAAGGGTAGTGGTATTTAGACTTGGTTTTGGGTGTGGCCTGTAGACATGAAGTGATCAACGTTATTTGTAAACCTGAACAAGCTCCGAATAAAAACTCAGCTCCACTATTGGGGCATGGCTGCTTACGTTTTTTTTTCTTTTTTTTTATAGCTGAGAAAACTTTCTAGCCTTTTTTTCAAATGAACTTTCCTTTAAGTTGAACTTCGAAATGTTGTACAAAAGCAATGAAATTATTCAGAGCATTGGACTTTGTCTATTTTGAAGACCTTTCAATTTAATTTTACGGTATCTGGTGTCTCTGAGCTCATAGTTGCACAAGGTAAGTTGAAAAAAAAATAAGTAGGTAGTTCGGGGCACAGTGGGCTATAAATGACCAAAGTGCATGGTGCTTGCACCACCCAGTTGGACCTGAACCTAGACCTGAAGCAGGTAGTTCAACTCAGTATCGACCAAATAGGCTATTTTACGTGAATTTGCTATTATATAATATATATATCCGTATTTTTCCTACCAACTCGTAGATATCTCCTTGCTACTTTTTCTCGTTTTCGATTTCTCTTGAAATTGTGATTCAATAAAATTTCAAAGTGGCCTTGGGAGAAAACCTAAAATTTTTTTATTTTTCCATCATAGTCTCATATGATGAACTGATGAAGGGAGTCACGGACACCAAAATATCCAAATATTATAGTTTCGTAAGTGGAGTTTGAGGAGAGTTGGAACTAAAATAGCTTTTCGAGAGATTTATGAATTCTTCACTTGCTCCTACCCAGATTCACATGTACAAAAAATGCTTAAAATTTTGTTGAAGAATATTCATGCGAATAAAAATAATATGAAGATTAAAATAAAACCCTTGTGTGTGAAATTTCGAGTCCAAAATTCATCCACGAGATGTTTCACCTTGTACTCCGAATGAAACGATTTCTTTAATTGCTCTATGCCTTCTACTGGTCTAAAACTGCCAAGTTTCCTTTATATTGGGATATTGTGTGATTGTGAGTATAGAGACGTATATTCTTGTTTACTTTGTAGCGTTTACCTCGAAGCCTCGATTTTCAGATTTGGATACCCGTATTATTATTATTTTTTTTTTGTATATTACTTTTCATTTTCTACTTGATCAGTAAATTTTGTTTGATGCGAGTAAATGTGATTTTTTGGAGGGGTGGAGGGATGGGCGTCGTCCTTTCATTTACTATATTACGCTGGCTGAAATTTCATTTGTTTTCGTTAAGAAAATGCTAGCTGTGGGCCTGGTGTAAATATTTAAGAATATTTTTTTCTAATTTTTGGATTCATTGAAAATAGTAATTCGTTTAAATTTAGAGTATAGGCGAAGAAACCTCAAGTGCTCAATTTTTTCATCATAATCTTTTGTGAATGAAACGATCACCAACCCCAATATGTACCAATTTTAATCTCTCAAATGAAATTGGAATTTTGTGCCGTATAATTTCCTAAATCTTTCATGATTATAATTATTTTTTCCTGAACCCCTTTTTTTTTTTTTTTTTTTTTGAGGAATATTAAGAAGACAGCATGTAAAATCTATTGAGTTGAAATTAAAATTAATTTAGTTCAGTTGACTTTGTACATGAATTTAAATTAATAGTAGGATACCCCATACACGGTTTTTTAATGTTGAAATTGCCCTAAAAATTGAATATTGTACATTTTTTATCTCATAATAAAGCCCTATTTTTCTTCTCTTGAAGCACTTTGCTCTGAGAAGAATTAGAAGGAAATTAATTTTACAGAATTCTTCATTTCCAAAAATCATATAATTCGAATTTCAATATTCCGGAGCTCTCAAAACATTAGTTAACACGAATAAAATTTTCCTATCGCTTATGTAACGATGCGACGACACTGGATAGAAAAGGACTCATCGAAGAAAACACGTTGGTATTCGCGTCGACCGATATTAGTGGCGTTTGGCCAGAATACACGGAGTACAGTTTAGTGTGCTCGTCATGTCTCACGTACCATCGTTGCGATCTTCGAATTTATAAAACGCTCCGCAACAATAAGCTCGCCGCCGCAAGGTTATCGTAAACGAAATAAATCATATTTCGTTTAATGTTACGGTCAACCTTCTGCGCTTTTTCAACATAATTTGCCAACCTATAGGTGTTTCGCAACACGAATGTATTGTCTGTTCGGATGGTATTCGAACGATGGCTCTTTTTATCATTATTTCGCGATAGAAAGACTATCGGCGACGGCGGAAGTATGTTCGCATGGTCGTTCATGTATGGTAAAAAGCACTGTATTCTCGTGAACCTACTAAGCCGCTACGTTGCATAATAGTTCTTTAATATGTCCAGAACATTTACTCGTCTGTAGAACCTTGAACGACGTATATCCGTTGTTTTAATTACCCTCGCGTAATGACATTTAGCGATGGCGTTAAAACGTACATCCTGCGTGGATGGGTAAATTATCATAGTAAGAAGATTCGAAAACCTATACCAGTATGGAATGAGAGAAAATAACATATTAGGAGGCGTTAGACTTCGTGACATTGGGATCCGAAGGGAATAAAGCGGTAAGTTGCAATTTTGCGATGCCAACTCCAGCGTTGACATGAAAATGACAGCAAGATGACAATGATACGGTGTGTATTTAGTTCTGCCTAGAGGTTTGCAAATAATGAGGAATATTTTTCAAGGAAAGACGCGAGGATTGTGTCGGTATTATATTTAAAATAGAAGCTCATTTTATTAAAATTACATGTCATTAATTCGCTTGCTTATATTAATTGGTGCGTGCATTTTTGAAAATTCTCAACATTTATTTTAAAGTTAAATTGAATTTTTTCAATTGTTCGAATTTTACGATGATCTAAAAAATTGGAAGAAAATACAATTCCGAATAATTAAATATTTGATTCGCTCAATATATTGCAGTGACAGTTTTCCCAAACAAGGGTATTTTCATAATGAAACGTGTGTAACTTGAAAAACTTGTTAGGGTGGGGACAAGTTTAGAATGTAGATGAAATTTTCTGCACGACAATTGATCTCTTAATTGAAGTTCTATTACAATTAATTTTTTGCTAATTCTTAGAAGCTAAGTGAACTTGAAATTCGTGTGGTAATGTCCAAATCCTGTTATTTATTATTTTCAAATTATTCATTCCTTGAAATCATTATGACGATTATTCAGTTGATATTTAGAAACACGGGGGAGTGAAGGATAGGAAAAAAATCTTTTTGATAATGAGTAATTATCTTAAAAGTACCATAATTCATCTGTTAAACTACCTTTACCTGTTTTCATGGTGTTTACTGTAGTTGATCATAAAAAATGGAAGATGCTATTGCAAATTCGTGTTTTAATAATGTATTTATTGTGTTTTGTTGCTTTTTTTTCAGGTTCGTAAACGATTATGTTGCTCAAATACGTTGTTTATTTGCGGCAAAATGAAATGGCGATTTTTTGCAAGTTGCTGAGATCAGATTGTGAATTATTTACGTTTCTGTTATTAATGAAGTCGACTGCATTTTATGCTCTCGTAAATTCGTTTTTAAAGTGGAATTCTCGAAGAGTATCTAGCCTCAATTATGATGTTAAACAATCAAGTGCAATGGCTAAGGTAGGCAATCCTTGAGGGGAAGGGAGATGGTTCAGATTTAAACGATTTAATGAAATATATTATAGTTATGTAAGTATACCAGGTGCTCTCCAATGAATTTTGCCCAACCCCCTCCGGGCCCTCCGCCCTTCTGAAAAAACTCTCTCCTATCCTTTAAAAAAGTAACGACAAAAAAACAGATTATTCAAAAAATGTGTTCAAATGTTATATTGCAGCAAAAAAATTATTTAATATTGGTAGAAATTCCCATTTATTCCATTTTATTTAAATTTAAAATTTTTGATCTCGTTTTGAAAATTTCACTACCACATTAATATGTTATTATGTATACAGCATGCATAATTACATATACATAAAAAAATCTCTTAGTAGAGTTTCAACTCCACCCCCCCCCCACCTTTTCTTTATTTGCACCACTGACCAAGTATGTTGGAATGGAATGAGTCGCATGTTTTTGGGTCTAGCTCTCCAACAACATTTCATGTTACGATGTATAATTTAATCTGAAAGTTAATATGATGAAGGCTCCAAAAACTTCATTGTAAGCTAAAATATGCTACAAAATAAAGATTATTGACCTATAAAAGGTTAAACCATTTCAGACGGTCACCAAGAAATTTGAATAAATTTCTATTGGTTCTCTTATCTTAAAGAGTCGAAGGACAACAAATAATGAACATTAAAAAAAATTGGTTCTGAGTGACGTCAATATGTTCATTTGGACTTATGGACTGACCGAAATTTTATCAATGTTCATTTGGCGGTTGATAGTATCATCCCACAGTTGCTCATATTGATGTCATCAGTAAGAATTGTACTTGAGAAATTTACGTTAAAAATTTTTTACTCGATCTCAAATGGTGTAAGCTGTTATAGATCGGTAAACTTTGTGTACAAAAGACTTTTCAAAAACCGATTTTGATTTTGATGTTTAGAAACTGGAGAATTTTTTCGCACATGGTGAAGTGGTATTTGGAAATTTTATGCGATTTTCGCACTTTTTTCTATATTTTATAGGGTTTCATGTCTCTACACAAAATTTCAATAGTATTTATTTGCACGTGTTTCTGTTTAATAACCGATAATTAGGTGCATTGAAAGAAATAATGTTTAGTTGTTAGCGCTCTTTGGATGCAGTAGAGTTCATTCTAAAATACATTATTTTTATGAAGAAGTGTTGGTTTTTAATACTCCATCTGTACTTATTAGGGAGTAATTTCAAAAAAATTCTTCATTACGTCATTCAAAGCAGGGTTTTTTGATCGGGTCTTGAGGCGTGAATTATGCAATTTATATTTGTAATTGATACTGAAATAGGTATTAGCGTGAGGTAATGAAAGAAGGGTGTTAGGTGGAACTGATGAGTTTGGTTTAACCAGCCTGTCTCCCTAGTTTCTATGTGGTATTATCATCTTCGCTCTGTTGCTTTTCTTATCTTTGTTTTTTTTTCCTTTTTTTTACGGATGTTTGTTTACGTATAGTTGAAATTTTATTATGCATTTTATTATTCAGTACATTTCTTATTATTTGGCATGAGTAGGTGTCACTATATAACGTATTTATAATTATAATTGTTATTATTATTATGTCAATTTGATTTGATTTGAGAAAAAAAAAATAGAATACTAAATCATAATACAAAAAAGGATAGATGGTGAAATGTTTTTTAGCTCAAGAATTGAAGGAGCAGATGAAGTAATTTCGAAGAAAAATTTTTTTTTTCATTCATTTATACTGGCATCTATAATTACCAAGACTATTAGCCCAATGTGAAGTTTATGTTTTTTTAGTGATTTAGAAAGTTTCAGGTATTGGAGAATTTTATTGAAAATAATTTTGAAGAAATATTAATCAGGATCAGGTAGTTTTTTAGGAAAAAGATATAGGATATTTTTGCCTATTTTCAATCCTTAAGGAGCTTGCTGCAGGCCTCCAATAAAATCTATACCACGTCTTATAATGTGTAGAATATTTTCTGGTATTAATAAGGAAACGTCCAATAATTTGAATCGAAGTTTTGAAGAACTAAGTTTATAAAAAGTGTAGACTAGCTTGGTTAATTTAAGAGGGGAAGAAGGCTTGAGTTGGAAACAATTGGAAAAAGCGTAAAAATGGAAAAAAATAAAATAAATTTGATGCTCAAAGCGAGAGAAAATATTATATGTATTTATAAATTTTTCAAACTGAATCAAGCTCTCTTAGCGGTAGGTACCCCCTCCAACGATATTTGACTCATCCATCCCATTTTGACTGATTTCTAAATTAAAGCACCGTAGTGGTATTTTCACAAAAAGGAATACAAGTTTCTGAAAAATTTGTAACTCGGTTTAGTATCAACTTCAGCTGATAAGAATTGTTAGGCTCGCTATTATAATGATATTTGACCTGTACCACCATTTTTTTTTTTTTTTTTTTTTTTTTTACTTATCTGATAATCAGTTGAAAATGAGTTACACATCTATAAAATATACTTATGATTGTAGATTAAGCAATTTTCTACGATCAGTTTCATTTTCAATTGACTTTTGCGTTTTTTTCATTTTTTCGTTTTATTGTGCTGTTTTCTTAGAGGTTCACTCAAAGCCCGTTTGGGGGTGTTTATGTACCTCCGGTTGGAGTTGTTTGGTTTACTTTATGAAATTTGAAAAAAGGTAATTGTTCATACACTCGAGAAGTATCGCAAAAATTAAAGAAGCGTATCAACCAACATGTTCAATATGTCAAAAAAAGAAAAAATTACATGACCTTGGTAGAATATTTCGTTACCGAAAAAATATTTGTTTACTTTAAAAAAAATGCAAGTTCTGCAAAAAACATAATATTAATTTTAAAAAAGAGAAACAAAAACATGAAATCCTTGCATATTTCATCCGATAAAATGGCATAAAGAAAATGGCTTGAATTGAAAACATATACAGAGAAGAGTATAATGGGGTTAATTTTATTATGATTCATTTACATTTGAATATCGTTTTAGTTTCATAATTCGAAGTACACTTATCCATTAAAATCTTATCAGTATAATCGTGTTTCAATAAAAAAGTTTCTCACATTATTTTTGTTTAGGAGTACGTAATTATACATGTAACCTTTTCATCGAATTTTCATTAAAGAAATTAGCTTAATCAAATTGAGCATCATCTGCTTCATTGCTGGGTTGTTTATTCATTTTGTTCACGAAAAAAAATTATTCTATATTAAATTTTCTAAAAGAAAAATTTTGCTGTTATCCCGCCATTAGGGCCGTTTCGGTCGGAGGGAAAGGATTAGGTCAAAAAGGAAGCTTACAGAGAATTCAACGGTAGCATCAATTTTGCATTTCAAAACTTTTCAGGGGTTCCCAAGGTTGGATTTTTGGAAGTACTATCTTTTCGTCGATATAGGAACTTTTGGTAAGAGGTATTTCGATGGAAACATCAATTTTGAATATTTCAGGGGTCCTCAAATTGGATTTATGAAAATATTGTACAGACGTACAAGTCCAAAACTAGGAAGTTTTAGGACTTCCGAAAATTACAATTTTGAGAATTTTGTCCTTACGTCAATATAGCTTTTTTTTGGGAGGGAAAGGGGGGGGGGTATTTCAATGAAAGCGTAAATTTTAAATTTCAGTAATTTTCAGGGCTTCTCAAAATTTGATTTTTGAGAATATAATCTTTACGTCAGTGTGGGAATGTTTCAACATTCAAAATTTGGAAACCACTGGAAATTTCTGAAATACAAAATTTATGCTTCCATTGAAATCCATTCCCCTCCCCCTCCTCAAAAAAAAACAAAACACCTATATTGAAGTAAGGATAAATTATCCAAAATTCAATTTTGTGAAGTCCTAAAAAATTTTTGAAACTCATAATTTATGTTTCCATTGAAATCCCTCCCCTCCCCCCTCCCCCCCCCCAAAAAACTATATTGATGCGAGGCTAAAATTTTCAAAAATTGAATTTAGGAAACCTCTAAAACTCCCTCGTTTTGGATTTGTATTTCTACACTCTCATTGAATTTGAGCTTCGTGCATTCAAAAATCCATTTGAAACAAAATATTTTTTATAATTTTGTAAACATTTTCAAAAATTGGTGCAAATGCTTAATAGCGACTCTGTCACTCTTTACCCTACATTCACTTCCTTAAAAAGTCTAACCTTTTCAGCAGAATCTAATAGCTTAATTCGCTCGTGCCTCTGGCCCTAGCGGCAGTTCACGGTACGTTAAACAAAAAAAAAAAAACTTCAAGTTCAGTTTCTTAAGAGTTCGCTACTGTAGGTGGAAATTTGAAGTTCTCGAGTATGTTATCCATAACTCTGAACATTAGACTTCCTTTCTATTGGTCTTTAGGACACGTTGTGCTAATGGCTTTTTAACCAACATTGTAACTGCCTTTAGCACACATTTTTGGAGTTTCGGAATTAATGATTTTGACCCTTAGGAGCCACCATCTAACGACACAGATTCTTTGGAATATTACTTGAATTTAATAGAGGTGTAATTGTTGTTTTGATTAGAAATGAAATTCTCTACTTTTTTATCTCATCAATTTTCATATCAATTGTAATAAATTACTCAACATCTGTTTGAGAAACACCGTACCTATGAAGCTATGAGTATGAATATGAAATCTACGTCTGCAAAGAGTGTTGGAAAAAGGCGTATATTACGATTAATTAAGTACCTGTATAAATAGGCGCATACATTACCCTACTTCGATAAATCGTGACAAAACGTCTCGTCTTCTCGCGCTGTTTGACATTGCAAAATAGCTACTGGAGAGTTTTTTTTTATATCTTTCGTGTCTACAGATACGAAGACATTAAATGGTGTAAATGTATGTCGTATATAGTATACGACTATGCCCCATAGTGGTAATATCGCAACTGAGAAAAAAGTTTTGGAGGTATTAACATTTTACGTGATTGCGTAAACGAACTATCTGAGTATAAATAGGTGATTTGAAATCTCACTTGTATTCAACCTTCACCCTGAGATGACTAGAATTTGCTAATGTTGACTCGATACTGCGAGAAAAAAAATTGCTAGCATCACCAGGAGCGGTAACGGTTATATATAACGAATTAATCGTTCACCTGTACAACAAAATTTCATCGATACGTGATCGATAGCAGGCGTATGACTCAATTTTGGCCTTTAATTCGCGACCCAATGGGAATGACGAAAACGTCTGCGATGAACGTGGTTAATTAGCGATACGCGCGATTCAGGTTTTCATGGTAGGACTAAGTGAGGGTAAAGTAAATCGAAGCTAACTAGATCGGAATTCTCGAATACGAGACACGAAGAAAGGCGTCTGTCGATGTCAAGATCAACGGGTGGTCAACATACGAGCTTGACAAACCGTGTAGTTGCGGTCGCTGGACTGGTACGGTTATGGGCGATGTACTTGCGTGGAATTATGGTAATATCGAAAACGGGAAACGTTAACAACGAACTTTATCATTTTTCACGTATTATCTAAGGCAGCTCGATACGTGATTTCGGTATTAGGTGATTGAACTTGGTCACGTTGGTACGAAATTTCAACGACGAGTTTTCAAAGCGAGAAAATGACACATACGAAGGAATAATTAGTGAAAAGAAAAACCGTCGGTGTAATTAGTAATCAAAAGATTACGAAACGTTCCCTTGAAAAATGAAAAGATGATCAACAGAATGGCAGTATTTATAGGTTACAGAACCCGCAATGCTACACGGTTTGTTTACTAATGCGAACGCGTTATGCATTCGATGCTGCCGCGATTCACGCGTACACCGGTGATTGACGTTGGTAATTGTATGGCGCACCGTGGTTGGCTATACTCACGAATTATTCACATCTTAACAAAAACTTCGTCGCTATTATCTTTTCGGAATTCGCAATAGAAGGAAATCACTTCCGATGGTTAAAGTCGTATTAAAGTCGCATTGATGGAGCCTTGGTCGCGATATGGTAAAAAGTCTAGTCATGTAATGACCCGCTGCGATAGACTTGAGGGTGGAAGTTTGCGGTTGACGACTCAACATTCGCAGGCGACCGCTGGAGGTCGTCTTAGGGCGTGATTTTGCGGTGATTCAGCTGTTTATGTTTGCCCGACATGCTCTCCGGTGTGCCATTATTTCGAGGATATTTACACATATGGTCATCTAATACCTTTCACGTACTTTTTCAAAGGTACTTTTGATCAACATGGTTCCCCTATTGGAGTCAATATACTTCAGAGGCGTCCAACTCAATTAGATCCTCCTCCTATGCGGATATAATTTTGAGTTTTCCTATTTCCGAATAATTTTGAGGAGGAAGATCATAACTCATTACACGACAATCTAATTACAGTGATACCATATTAGCATGAGTACCTATTAATAAAGACATGCTGAAAAAAATTACACTCGAGTATGTCTTCTATATAAGGTCACAGTTGTCTAGAAATTTAGAAAAAGATGTTATTAAACCGCAACCATTTGCTATAGGAAGAAACCTTGAATGGGTTGTAATTTTTTTTTTTCGCTCTTTAAAAATTCTAGTCCCATAAAATTAGCTGTAGCAATTTCTTTTTTGTTTTCAGAAAAATTTAGTAATTAATAAAAGCCAGAAGTTGGAACATTTTTTATTTATATATTTCAGGGGACATAATGTTCGTAGTTCAAGTTTAATTTCTAAATTAATAATATATTTTTTTATTATTTTTATTATTAATAGAGACTGGAATAGTGATAGAAAATGAAGACTCATGTTGTCTTTCATTTGCATACAATGATTTAATAAGCTTCAGATTCGCCTCCGATCTGTTTATTTTAATGGTATTAAAATGTCATTAATTATAATATTCTTTATTCGTCTGCTAAAATGTTAAAGATTCGCTATTTAGCTCTTATAATTTTAACAGTTTCGAACTTGTACATTATATTTATTTTTTTTTTAATGATTTTAATTAGTGTCGCTCGACATCGTGGCCATTTGCGACGTTTAATATTACGAGATCCTAATGACTAAGTTACAATAGCTTATACAAGGCATGGTATCTTAAATATAATAATAATAATTCTACTGAATTAGGAGAATTTTCGGCCATCTTTTGAATGGTATTGGATGATCTTTTTTTTATATCATTCTTGAAATATTTAATTATTACTTTTTTGGAAATTTTTTTCAACAACAAAAAAATTAAAAATTTTTATTTCTTAAATTTCTATCTACTCGTATTTCGGTCTCCAGGAACAATGCTTCACTATCGTGTACTAACAATAAGGGCTAAAGTCATCGATTTTTAATTAAAAAAAAAAAAAAAAGGCCAAATGTCAATTCTGATAATGGCTACAAAACTAAGGTTCCCAATTATTCGGAACTCATGATTGAATGTTTTCGAATATTTAAAGAGATTTATTTTTTGTTTCCCTAATTACCTACCAATAATAATTGAAGTAGAAATCATCTCAGCTGAGTCATTTTTATTATTTTAAATACAATATTTATTGAAAAAGCCAGCCTCTTTCTACTACTCTAACCCCAACCGATCTCGTGCCTCTAGCCAAGTTGCTGTAAATGGCGGTTAATTAATAAAAAAAAAAGTGAATTTTCATTTTCATGAAATATTCAGTGAGGAATGCATTGTTTTGGGGACTAAGAGTCGGAGTGGATCAAAAACATCCAAAAATTATTTTACTTTTTTCAAAAGTAGACATGAAAAAAGGCAAAAAATGACGAATTTTTTTGGTGAAAAATTTCGAAAATTTTCCGCTGTTTCTAATGCTTACAATTGAAGAGATTATTAAGTTATCCATTTTTCTTCATTTTGAAGCACTAAATTTTTGAGTCAACAGGTATTTACCGACGTATTGGTTAAAAAATTTTTATTTGCGAAAATCAAAAAAATTGGTGACTTGGACTTTTCTTTTTTACCCTTAGATAAGGTTTCTGGGAGTAAGTCAGATGTTGATTTGGTGTGAAATTCATGATAAAACATTTTTTTTTACTGAACTTTTTCTCTTCAGAGGCTCTTACGTGGAGTTGAAATAGAAAAATCACTTTTTGGGAAGGTTCGAGCCTTTCCTGGGATTAATTGTACACCTGTGAGGGGTAGGTTTTAGTATGTTGTTTCTACTGTTACTAGAAACATAGTATTTGAAATTCAGCTCGCTATCAGTTTTTTTGGGGGTAAACTCTAATTTGACTGCACTATGGAACTTCAAAACATTTTTAAAATTCACTTATTGGCTTAATAAACGTATATCGAAGAAAAAAAAAATTAAGTGAGAATTTACTGTTTCGACCTGCAGCATTAAACTCCCGAGAACCAGGAACTTGGATTTTTTTATTATTACAGAATCATAAAATGTGTTTTTTTTTTCATATTTTTTGTGCTTGAAAATTTTTGAAAGAAAAAGTTGATCTATTTCCATCTGTTTCATCGACTGAATTTAAATCGATGGTTCCCTGCGAATTGCATTCAGTATCTGGTAGTTGATCAGCCAAAAAAATGCATTTGACTGTTTCTATTTGACTTCAACTCCAAGAATAACTCCAAATCTTCGCTTCTTGGTCCTCTTTGGAATAAACTTTTGGAAAACCTTTTTGAAATTTGGATTTATGCTTTTACTGCACGTAAGCCCTTTAGGATCTTTAATAACAATTTTATTTACTTTTATTTTTATTTTTATTTATATTGTAATTGAAAGAATATTATGAAAAAGGACATTAATTTTTAAATTAAATTTTTTAATATTGAATGATCAATACATTTCCCTAAGTAGTAGTTGAAGGTTTACTGGTACTCTAATGGTATGAAGTTATCAAAAATCAAATCACGTATTTCCCATGTGTTTTGAAAATTCAAAGAAATCACATGGCATATATGCTCATATGCATTCGGGTATCAAAAATCCCCAGTTCAACCCGCTTTATTAACAGCGCTAAAAAATCTAGGTCAGTCGACATACCTATGACGCCTTAGACTGAGAGACGAGCATAACTCCAGGTTATTTACGTATTCAGTTAAATTTCGTTTGGAAAATTAACGCCAAAAAAAATTGTTTCAGACTCATTAATTTTTATTTAACCTATTTAGGCCGAATTTCATCATAATTCCTATCGTGTTAATTGCAAGTTAAACCATAGATTAACGTAGTTATTTCAGAAATTTGCAAAATCTAAGATTCAAGCGAATAAAAAAAATTTCGTATTTTAGACGAAAAAAAATCAGCTCTTTGAACACGATGATTATGAACGTTGTTATGTAATAAAAGTATCTCATTTACAATGTGCAATTTTTTTTGAATGTTGGTAATTAAAATGCGACGAAGTAATTGCTTGTTAAATAAATAATTATGATTTTTTTTTCAAATACGATAGTTAAAATTTAGGATTTTTTCATCGAGAACAAGTATTTCAAGCGAAAAATTGAAGTTTTTCAGATTTGCTAAACGCTCATGTCGAGAGTTGAATAATATATAATTTTTGTGTTTTAAAGTTCAAGGATATTTTGAATTATAGTTATAATACTTGTTTAATGGATTAATTTCAGTCTGTAAAATTAACTGGTTAACTTTTTATAAGTTTACAGAAGCGTGCTAAGCGATTGCCGAACAGACTATTTTTTATTAATTAGTTGGGAAAAAATTAATCGCTTTTGTATTGAGTTAATTAACTTCTTTATTTCTTTGCGATGTGGGTAATTTTTTTTCCATGATGAATCTAAGGAGACATGTATAAAGTTTGGTTATAATATTTGAAAAATTTTAATCTTCTTAGAGTCGACTTTTTGTTGTTACTGGTTGACTAAAAATTGACAAGTGATGAGTACTCGTTAGGTCGAACATAATTTTTGTAATAATTCAATACATAATGATCAAATCTTTTCGTAAAAATATTTATCAACAATTTTCTCGCTCCAAAAATTGTTCAAAAATGATTCTTTAGATTATTGTTTCTTACGCTTACCATAATTCTTTTATTGTAATTTGGTACTTAAAATTTTTTTTCCTGTTATTTGAAAATTTTTATTAATTTTTATAACTTTCAGTTAATGAGGAAGAAAAGAATTTTCAATTTACCAATAATTTTCATTTATAAAAAAGCAAAAAATTTTCATATTATTTTTTTTTCGACACAATGCACATACTTCATTTAATTTAATATTAAAAATAATGCAGGATTGAAGGGAAAAAAACACTTAATGCCTCTCTCGTGCGATAAAGATTACAAAAAATAATAACTGTTCGTCCAGTTAAATGAATATATTAATTACCTGCTTCGTATAGAAACTATCCGAACAACGTAATCAAGTCCACAAGTTAAAAAAAAAGTTAACGTGTACTTTCGTCAATTTAAAGTATACGCTGATTTATCGCGTTCGTACCGAAATGTAAGTTGAGATTAAAACACCCGCGAATAGATACGTACAAGTTAGCACTTATGGCTAATGGTGTCGGCGTAATAACATTTACGAAACCGGGTTCAAGTTCAACCCTTTTCGTACGAACATGTGCTGCATTTTACACAAACCGCGTAAATCGTCTCGAGCAACGCGTGAGCTATAATATATGGCGCTGGTCGGAGAAGTTGAGGTGTACTTGGGTCTTAATCACGGTCGCCCCTCCTCATATTCGGAATCCCCCGTTCTGAGTCATTGTTTGTTGATTATGCAGAAAACGAACGCGCAGATGTCAATGTTGCAATTTACGCCAACGTTATAACGGGATTGTGCGGCGAAAGGGTTAATATTCTATGAAAAATTCGCGCATCGTACCTTTCGGATGCTCAGGTTTCCGGATCGGCGCGGAAAATACCAGGTATTGAGATTGTGGTTACTTGATCTGAGCTTTAATTTATGGAACTTGAGTTTCGAGACATGAACTCGTAACCGGTAGATTTGACCTGATGTGGGGATTTTTGCGATCGCATGATACCTGAAACCGATGTGCAGATTTTTATGTGGATTATGATTCACGTAAATAATGAATGTGTGCATTTAATGTTGTTTTTGTATTGGAGATTAATGTTGTAATCTTTTAATCGGCTTGTTTTGTTAGGTGTTGTTATAAATTTGTTTTTATTTTTTTTAATGACGTGAATTACAATTTGGAATTGAAGTGTACATGTTATTATATATTGGACTCGTTTTTATAAATGAATTTATTTTTTATGAATTTTTTGAATTTAAGTTTTGACTTTTTCAAAAGTGCATTCACTTCTTTCATTTTTGGGTTCATTTTTCATTATTATTTTTTTTTTTTCATGTGAGATAATTTTTTCAACAAAAATTTAAATATTTATTTAATTTAAGATTTTAAAATTTTAGTTTCTAGATTTTTTAAATTCGACAACAGATGCCAAAAATATATCTTGTATATCATAAAAAATATTTAATGAAAGAAATGCCTAAAATTGCGTCTTTGAAGTTAATGGTATATTAGCAGGCACTAGTTGGACTGATATCATTGTAATGGTGTCTTGATTAACGTATGAAATACTATATACATATATTAAGATACTTCTTGTTTGACTGTGTTCTCATTATATTTAAGTGCCATTTTGGGATCTGTGGATATCTTATTAAGGGTGTCATGTCGCAAATCATTATTTATTAGACTCTACTTTATATGTAGTTGAATTTATTTTTAATAAATTTTTAAAATTTTAGTTTCAAATAAATTTAATTTAGAATCTTTTTTTTAAACTATCGCTCCAAAAAATCAACATAAATCATACTAAAGGTTAAAGATAAAAATCATTCTTCTTGGAACAAATTTTGATTTTTTTTTTTAACTAATTCACTTCTTTCATTTTTTTGATATCTTTTTTATTATTTTTTCTATTTTCAACGAAAATTCGAATATTTATCTGACCAACTTCCTCTCCCAGATTCAACTTAACTCTTCCATGCCTCTGGCCTTTGTTGCAGTATGTAGCCCTTGAATGGACATAAGCCAGAAAAATTTTTAAATTCAAATTTCTAGGTTTAAAAAAAATTTTGATATAAATTTGTCTTTGGAAAAAATTGTGATTATATTTTTTGAACCAAATCTCCGATCCGGTGTGGTTAGTTGAATAAAACATCTTTAGGTACTTTTTGGTGGTTAGTTGAATAAAACATCTTTAGGTAATTTTTGGTTACAAACCATTTTGCGTTTTAACTGACTATACACTATTATTTTTGAACTCAGTGCCATAGAAGAATAACATTAAGTACATTAGAACGAACTTGAAAAAAGTTGCCATTTTTTTCTCTCTGTTTGCTCCACTTAAGGTGTCTCTATTAGTCGCGCTGTTTATACAAAGAAATTAATTTCACATCTAATGCGCATAGATTTCTCGTTATAAGAATAAGTTAAATGGCTAGAAAATGAACAGGAAATTGAAAAATTTCGTACGATTTTTAGTTGATGATAGTGCACTAGTTGCCATTTTTTTCTCTCTGTTTGCTCTACTTAAGGTATTGTCTCTATTAGTCGCGCTGTTTATACAAGGAAAGTAATTTCGCATCTAATGCGCATAGATTTCTCGTTATAAGAATAAATTAAATGGCTAGAAAAAGAACAGGAAATTGAAAAATTTCGTGCGATTTTTAGTTGATGATAGTGCACTTAGATGTGTGTCGAATATGAGGACGTTGGTAGGTGGCTGATTTTCTAGTTATACGAGTAAGAATACATGTGGTATGATGCGAATAACGATGTATGAAGTTTTCATTCCATTAGAGGGTGAGTTAATCCTGGAACGGGTTGAAACTTATTATTATTCGTATTAAATTATACCTGTCTAGTGTTCACATATGAGATGATACCTCTACAGATATGAGCACAAGTAAATATGAGTGCTGGATATTTCATTTTCGACGTCTCGGCATCGATAATGTGTATATTACTTCAAATAATCAGGGTCACGGAGAGGGGGGTAGAGGGGGTATATTAGCGCAGATTCTGAATCCTTGAGAGACCCCGAAGTTCAAAATTTTAGGTTTTTAGAGCCTTTGGAATTCTAATTAATTTTTTTTTTCAAATTTTCACGATAAATAGTGAGGGGATGAGCTCTTAAGTTTGTTAACTTTTCTACATTATCAAATGTAAAAATTGGAATTTCTAGTCCTACTAGTAGAATCGTATCAGTAAATATAAGACTCGAATATATGAAAATAAAATCATCTATGTAAAATAAGTGATTTGCTTCGTGGGGGATGAGCTAACTCCAGCTCTTTGAAAAGTATTTGTTTGTTTGCTTGTTTTTATTATTTATTTATTTTTTACTTAAGATACGTATTTCACCATATGAATTGTTTGCATATTTATGTAAAAATAATATTTTCAATAATTTTTTGATATTATATTCTCTGTAATCACCAAGTTCTTTCAAACTGTTGAAAAAAAAAATACAAAATCTTTTTGATTATCAATAGCCATTGTATGTTTTTTCCGAGTGAATTATACGTATTATAATTTGAAATTGGCAATTCTACTTCATTTCAATCGTCAAACATGTTTCTGATCACATGTTTCTGATCTCATGTTCGCATTTACTCGATAGATGTTTCGTTGAAAATTTCATTGTAACACTCTTGGCCTTGTAATAAAAAATATAGTGCCCAAAAACACAGAAACTCGTCAATTTAAATTTTGAAAATCAAAGTAAAAAAATCACTTCTAAATTAAAAAAAAAAGATTTTCAGAAATATTTAGTGAATTTTTGTTCGTGCTCATGAAAACTCTTTATTTCTTGAAAATAGAGAGAGAAGAAGGTAGTTGTGATCTTTCGAAGCTAATATTGAGTCATTATTTCGTATTAAATGTTCGAGATGTCCAAGCGTTCTTATATGAAACATAGGTGACATCGCTGTCTATCCCTCTTTCTCCTCCAATCAATCATGCTTTCTCATTTGGTATGCTTTAAACAAAATGAAAACTCATAATATGGCATTAATGTAAATAAAAACATATTTTATAAAATTGAGAACCTCGCTCCTGTATACTGATGCTTAAATTATAATGCTAGTATTTTTATCATCAGCAATTACAGTTCAGTTATTTTCTAATTTTTCCAACTTTTTTAGCAATTTTAGATTTTAAATTTTGAGAATGTTTTTTTGTAAAAAAAAACTAACATTTCTAGTTATTTAAAAATTTTTAAATACTATAATTTTTTTTCAAATCGTCATTATTTCTTGATATTCTAATTTTCAATTTGAAAATTTTGTACCACTGGTAATATGAAATTTCAATTGATTAGAAGAGGAAGCAAAAGGAAGAATCACTAAAAAAAAAAAAATAATAATAATAATAATTAATGAAATTTCATTATTACACGATTATATGTACTTGCATTCTTTCATAAAAAATTTCATGTTTTCATCAGTTAGGAAGGGCATGTATTTGAAATATGAAGGGATGGAGGAGGAGTAATTTTTCGAAATAGTTGTAAAAGGAAAAAAAAGGGGGGAAAAATGTATTTTTGTCGATATCGTATCAGCTTTTAATTATAATTTTTCGGAAAAATGAGGAAAGTCTATCTTAGAAAAATGAAGTCTATAAACATTTTTTACAGAGTTTAATTTACCCTGGGAGCCATTCGTGGCTAATTTGCGACGAAGTCAAAAGTAGATTATACCCCTCCATCCTCCAGAGCTTAGTCTACCTAATATTACGTGAAATTTATTTTTATTTTTATTCTCCTCACCACCGGTATAATTTGAAAATCAGCTTAATACCAATTTTTCCTACACTCGACCCTTATACGTGTGAGCTAATTTGTCTACGTTATGAGAAGATATCCGGGTTTGGACTTTCGAGAAAAATCATTACGAACAATGTGGGAAAAAAGAGATAGGGCATTGAGTCATTGCGCGAACTACGAAATATTAGATTCAAATAGACGTAATATTTTCATTCGATAATGCGGAAATCGAATTAGTAATTTTTCGTAAAATATTCCCTCGTGCGAAGAATTTTTCCACTAAATGTATACAAAATACAAAGTGTGTGTACGTGTTCGCTGACCCTAAATATCTGCCGGCGGCTCACTCAGCGTCTAGTATACTCGTTCGTACCGCAGACGCGGTACATCGTATGGAAAGTTCCGCCTGTTGTCTTGCGGTTTCACGTTTATGACGCGTTCTTGACCTTGCGGCGCTTTGAAATCATCGTTGATTTTTCTGGAAGTTGCAAAAAAAGCGTCGGCTCAATGAAAATCCCAATTAGGAATTTTCAAATACCGTTGAGTACCGTAAGACGGTATTGGTACTGTAACGATTATTAATAATTTAATCAGTAGTTAAATTTAGTCAGCTGGTTTTTCAAAAATGTCACGAATTTAGTCTTCATCAAATACCAATCGAGTTCCGGCTATAATCTTAGGCGGGTATTGTTTTCGTTCAAACGAACTGGAAAATCCAGTTTACGGTGCGAAGGGAGTTTTCCATTAGGATGTGATCGCGGTTGCGATTGTAATTTTTTTTTTCGTGTTCGATGAATATGAACTGTGGCGTATTCGTGGTTTTGTAGGCTTTTTTTAACTCGCGAATTGATTCGTTTTTATATTTATGAATAATAATTAACGGTGTTTTTCTTCCTGGTAGAATGTTTTCGAGAAGGGACTGGAAAAGTCTACTAATCGAATATCAACGTTGCGATCGACTTGAAAAAATTTCGAGTTTGGTCCGAGTATAATGAACATGGTGTACAGATAAAATATGGACATTCGATGTCACACGGTGACCTGTTTATGGATCAAATGACGAAAAACTTTGTGACCGCCATGTTGCGTAAATTTAAAGAAAATTCATTGATAAAATATCTCGCTGTAGGTTTTCATCCAATTAATTTTTCACTCTGCTAATTAATTATTGTAATTTTTACTTTGTCGATAAAGCGGCTAATGAGTTTTAATTAAATTTCGACATAAATTTCAGACAGTTTTAGGCAGGTAATGTGTTATTTATTTTTTGCTCTGCACGTTGTGGCACTCGGTAGCGTTGTGCTTGTGTTTTTATATTGCTATGTACCGACGGTTTAGATTAATTATTACAATATTGAGGTTCGTTAGACGGTGATTTTTAAACGTCCACTTGTATAGAACCCGACTAACTAGAAATTATATTGAGCTTTTTTAAATTCTTTGTTCGTTTGGCCTCCTTATGCTTCTGGTTATATGAGGATTTTTTTGTCTTCTCGGTTGAAAAACTTTTTTGAAGGCCGAAAGAATTTGATCATTGGAAAAAAATTAAATGACATACTGATAAAAATGAATTATACTTTTTTTAAGGAATAAAAAAACTAGGCAACCGCGCCGCGTTGCTGGGGCTGAGTTTTTAATGAAAGCATGTTCGGATTTACCAATAATGTTGTTGACCTCTTGGCACCTGCATTTAGTACCAGGCTGGAATCCTCACTTGGCCCCTACAAAATCATGTAAGAAGTTTTGATATGCGGTATTTCTTGCTCATAGGAACTAGAGCTCATTTAATTTGAATTATTTAGTTCTCTTAAATATCCGTCAAATTTTAATTCCTCTATTTGTTTAGGTCCATGTTGAGTTGAACTTGTAATACATACTTCAGTCATAAACTGACCTTGACTACGAAATTTGAATTTATTTGATGAGGAGATATGGATAATTCATCGTGGTGTCTGCCGGGCACGAAAATACGAAAAAACACGAATTTAGTACCCCCTGTCGGAAAACACGAAATCCAATTCGAAATTCGATACAATTTTTCAAAAAGCAGGAAATTTTCTAATAATTTTTTCATGAAATTTTTAGTATTTTTTCAAATTTTTTAATACGAGTAGAAAGAATTTATAGTAATTTTTCTCTTGAAATACGTAAATGCGCTTTGTTTTTCTTTCATGCTCGATTTATAATTAGCTACTTAAAAATTACTTACTAATTTTTTTTTTTCAATGTGCCAAAAAGTGTAATCAGGTTTTTTATTAATATTATATAAAATAAAAAAAATAAATTGTAAATTTATTTATGATTAGAATTAATCTTTATATCAATAAATATTTAAATTTTAAATAAATTGTAAATTTATTTTTTTTTTAATTAAATTATTTATTTAAAAAAATTAATTTTTTGAAAATTAATTTATTAATTTATTTTAATTAAATAAATTTAGTGTAGGCTCTGGCATTAAAAAAAAAAATTGAGCACAATTTTTTTTTTTTTTTTTTTCGTTTATTAATACCCGAAATAAGTACGAAAAAAGTACGAATTTCTATTTTTTCAAATTTTAGTAGACATCGTGTTCATGGAATTTCCTGACTCAATTTACCCTTTTAAAGCTATTTTCCGCTTTAAATTTCCTTTTCGTTGACTTGACAAGTTACAATCAAAATATGTCTGTGATTTCAGCTCACTTTATTATATGAAATCACGATAAAAAATTTTTGAGCTTTTTTCCTCTCAACTACATTCTGTGCACGATAAATCCTCCTTAGTTTCCTCACATGACTTCTATAGGTAGCCTTGCGATATGATGTATTTCTTGTCCTTAGTAATCATGCGAACATATTTTTATCAAATTTAAGCTATTTGAGATCCTTAAAGTTTCCTCAAATTTTGATCAGCATTCACCATTTTGCATCCATTTTAAGTCAAATTCAAGAGCTGATACCCTACCTCCTAATTAACTACATATACGAACTATGTCGATTTATTAAGGTGATATAGAAAATTCTAGAAATTTCATGATTCAAATCTCTTCAAAAAGCTGTTTCTTGCTCCAACTTGTCTCCAGTTTATTTAACAAAGAGATATTTAGTTATACTGATTTCCTCATTTACTCCATCATATGACATCAAGATCGAATATTTTGAAATTTTAAGATCGGAGCCCCCCTCAAAATTTGAGAGAACTGTCATTTTGACGTAAATGAAAAATCTGAAAAATTTATCTGTAGGTCTTCATAAGAACAATCTTTAACTAAATTTTGATGCGATTTTCATACGCAAAGCTCAGCGCAACAGATGGGGAGAGAGGGGATGTACTTAATAAGGGAAAATAGTGGACATTTGCTTCATGATTACAAATGGCTTGAAGCACTTAAATATGAAGACTTCCTTTTTCCATCTTTCTTCCCCAAATTACGTAAGTCGTAATAGCTATCGTTTTCATTAAAAACTCGGCTATAAATTTTGAATAAAATTGTTTTTTTTTTTATTAATGCTCATTTGATGTATTTTCATTGCAATGGATGAACAATGAATATTTTTTTGTCAGTGAAAGGAAGGGAATATGAATCGACTGATATTGAAATTGCAACCTCAGCGGAATAATGAAGCGAGAATTGATGGCCATTCAAACGACTTTCCGTAATTGGCGGAGCAAACATTAATGATAAATTCTTTTGACTTTCCATATCTCTTATATGCAGATACTCGCTATATTTATATGGAATAATTATGCATTAAAATCCAATACCATTTAATCGACATTTTAAAAACGCTGTACTGTTTCAGTTCCAGTTTGTATATCGTTGATTCGATGATAATGAATATTTAATGAGCTCATCTCGTGAAGCGATTACGATTTTTTTTTTTTGCAAAAAATATATCTCAAAGGACTTTTTCCCAATTTACATTCATCCGGGTCACACCTGAGACTAATAAAAAAAGGTGAACTAGCGTATTTCAGTGTAATGCCGGCTTCGTATCGAATTAGCAATCTTTCGCATCGTTGGCAGACTTAACACATCGCCATGGCATTCATTACAGTCGCGTGAACATTGCACTACATTTGTCAAATCTTACGCAATCCCGATGGCGGATTCAAGAGGCGTTAAAGTCGTTAAACTATTGTAGTTCAAGTGTGATATAAATCACGGATTTCATTATACCATTTAATGTCGTAAAAAATCAATGTCTCATTAACTGGAAACGCGCGCGAGTTCGCGTCGCCGATGAGTGATGACGATGATGAAGCTAAAACGTATTTTATTTCGACTCCAGGGTCGTTGAGCGGAGTGCGAAAAACAAGGGTTAAATTTATTCTCTTCTTATCGAAGAGGAAAGTGTTTCTGTGTCATTTCTATACGTTGAAAATCGAACGTTCGATGATTTAATATGCGACGGATGTTTCAATATGTGATCGATGCTATAGAATATTTGGCACAAGGATATTTCTAAACTCGTCGATATTCTACGTGTTGAGAATGGCGAGCTAGCAAATGAAAATAATATCGAAGAAATTGTCGATCAATTTTTAATATTACTAGTCACACGTTTATTCGACGATTCGAATGAAAATATTATGGCGTGAAAAAAGCACGCGTGAATTTTAAACGATCGTTACGTCAGTATTGATGCGACGGATTTTATTTTTAAATGTGTCGAAAAAACGTATAAAATTAGTGGTTTTTGGAGGAGTTACGTTAACGGGCGTCGACGACAGCGAAAGTAATTGCAATGAGACATTAAATGTAGAATTTCGTTTCAGGTTCGATATACTTACTGTATTTCTATTGCAAATGATTATCGTATGTAGGACATAACAGGTGCTAGTCTTGCTCGTAGTATGTGGGTTATAGATATAAATTTTTTTTTCATACGTCAGTTTCAACACGAGAAATACTCTGTTCAAGGATATTTTAGTAAAGGTATTTTATGTAGCGGTTAATGGTTTTTTTGGTGATGAAAGATGGCTGCGAAGTTTTACTCGTGAACTTGGGAAAATCGAGTCGATATTTATATGGTCATTAATTCCGTTTACTAATTTAAAAAATTCTTCTATGAAGTGAATGAGAAGTCTTGAGGATAAACGAGGTATTTAACAATTTCACCAGTCCAGCAAGTCGCCTGCATTTTTCATTCAAAAATAAAAATAAAATTATTTTTGCCCATCGTAAAAAAATACGAAGTGAAAAAAATTGTATGTTTTATATTTTAATATTCATTTTTTGAAGTTATTCATATTTGAAAAATATGAGTTGTTTAAAATGATTATGCATGAAACCAACAACCAACTATTTTTTTTTTTGGGGGGGGGGCGTTTTTAACTGCCTTGGTTATCATTTTTCTGTATTTTTGGAGAAGAGAGGAGGAAGTTGAAGTTTTGGCCATTCTAAAAGTACTACATTGCATTGAACAAATTTCGTTTGTCACTCAGGTGAAAAACTGAACTCAGTCGAATAATCCATCAAGCATTCCGTGTTTTGGATCCTTTTGGGTTTGAAATCATTGAATCGTGTCATTTTCATGTCTCGAACTCTCCTCGCTCCTCTCCTCTTAGTTCTATCTTTCAAATGTACTTGGAAGGCTGAAAATTTGTCATGCGGTTATTTTGGAGATACTTTTTCTTGTGACGTATAACGATTGTTGAGCCTAAACCATTTTTATAACAACTTCCCGAAATTTTGTTCATCATCAATTTGATTCAAAGCTATAATTTGGAGGCTTTAGTTCTGTAATGCTCTCATACACTGCTTTCGCATTCGTTTTAAAAATTTGAACTATTTCGTAGGATTTCTTCTATGAGAATCAATAATTCGTTTCCTCGACCGTGAAATTATCTTTTCATCAGAAATTGGTGGTTGGTAATACCATAGATAAACCCATACTTTGATTTATCTGTAGTGATACCAATTTCAATACCTTGAAGCGTGAGTAAGCAAAATCAACTCCAATAATGAGCGGAATCACACAACTTGGCAACATCTTAACACAACATACAAAATCATATTAGGGGAGGGGAGGGGTTAAGCCGCGAACTTTTGTTGTTCTGGTCCATTTGGTGCAAAATGTTACTTGGAGGTAATTTCGTAACTTTATTCATCAGAAGAATATTGAAGATCAAATGCGAATAATTAGTGATTTAAACCAAAAATCCATATCTTTCTCCGGACAAAACATTCCAGACAACACTTCTACTATCCATAAAGTCTTAGTACGTATTTCTGCACGCTCAGGCCTGTTCTACCAAATCTAAACGCGCTGAAAGATGGCATGATGACCCAATAGAAGTTAAATAAGCCATTTAAAAAAAAAAAACTTTTTGTATTTTATATTATGATAAAATGTTTAAAATTAAGATCATCTAACTCAAAATTAGGCATACTTTATTTATAATCTTCTTCATTTAATTTTTTTTTTATTTTAACTTACAATATGGTGTAGTAATTTAGTTCTATTTGAAAATTATTATGCTTCCCACCCTCCCCTGCTCCAAAATAAAGAAATGATAAACGTAATAAATTTTGAATTTTTTGAGATAAAATGTTGACAACCAATTTCATGTATGCCTTTTTCAAAAAAAAATTTTTGCGTTTTGCAATAAACATGAAAATTTTAATAAAAAATAAGAGAAAAAAATTCATAGTGTTGTAAACCAATAATTTGTGAAAAATCATCTTTTTTGAAATTTAGGCTCAAAATTTTCTAGCATAAAAATATTCAGAGAATGTTGATGAAAAAATTGCGGAGAAGAAAAAAATTATAAAAGAAATTGTTAGATTTAAATTACTCCTTCTACTACCGACCCTACTCAAAGAATACAGACAGAACATTTTAGAGCGAGTCGAATATCGTTATTATTATTATTATTATTTATTTATTTATTTTTTTTTTCATAAAATGAATTAGTGTGGGTCACTGCAGTTGCTGAATGACATCAAAAATACGACATAAAGATTTCAGTTTTCCAACTAAATTTTTAGATTCCTTCACCACACCCCTCCCCTCTTCATAAAAAGGGAAAAACCTTTGAGTTGAAATTTTTTTCTGTTTCAAAGTCATATTTCATCATCTAAAGGCAGGAAAAAAATTACCTACTATTTTTTATTATTTTTTTTTTCATTTGAAGAGAACTAAACACCTTTTTAATTTTTTCGAAAAAACAACGCTTTTGGCTATTTTCAAAATGGATAGTTATTGATCTTGTGAACAGTATGTGCTTAATTTAAGCTATTTCGGACTTTAAAGGGAAATTATGTTCGATTTTTACCTCACAGGTCTTCCCAAAATGTCACATACTTGCTGTAAAATGACATCGTATTGATGTGTCAGGTATAAAAAGTTCAAACTTTGAGAATCCCTATGAAACAAAAATCGAGCATATTTTGCCACTTTAGCTCAAAAATATTCTGAATTTAGGCCCATACTGTGCACCTAACAATAAATGAAATTTTCCATTTATCGTTAATTTTTGGAAATAACCAAATTTGTTGGTTTTTGAAAAAATTCAAAAACATCTATAAGAAATTCTGACCCAAAATTTTTTTTCAGTCTTGAACGACAAAATGTGACTTTGGAACGTGAAAAAATATCTAATTTCCCAAAAATATGTTGTTTTTTTGGAAACTTGAAATTAGACAAAAATTTGACTTCATTGTCAAAAAAAAGTCTAAAAATCGAATTAGAGAGCTTAAATTTTATGACATCGTTTTGAGGTCATTTAGCAACTATTGTGATCACCCCTTCATTTTTGGAACAGAACCAATTTGTCTTCTAAATGTGCATATTGGGCTCTTGCTTACATGTCTATGCACCTGAATACAGGTCATACTATCAGTCTATCAGCTCACAATAAACCGACCCGATGTTGCTGACAGTAATACTGTAGTATTTTGGACTGTAAGTTGAGTCAGTTTGACGAGCCTACTAACCTGATTTATATGATTACAATTTTTGTGATGCTTAGTGCCACTCATCAAAAGTAGAAATAATAATTTGGACATAATAATAAATTCAATTTATTTTAGTAGTGCTGAAATCATAAAATATACTTTTGGTGGAATATTCACAAAAATTGATTAATTGCTTAAATATTGCTGCGTAATATCATTATGATCAAGAAAATTGTATTTTTCATTTTATCATCGAGTTCCAGTTTTCATGAGTGGCATTGTATGTAATTGATAGGTGGCTAATTCACTTAATGATAATGCGTCGTTAATTCAATTTATAAATCAGTGTTGCCAGTTTCGCTTCACTTACCTTTAGCTGCAAAATTTAGCCTACAATGGAAACGAATCGATGATAATTCTTGTGCATAGTTGTTCTAATTTTCAGTTTGATTAATAAATGAGTAAAAATCCTAATTTCATCAATTTTTTCATAGAGAAAAGGAATAAAGTGATTTTTAAAAAACGAAAAAATATATATTTCAAGTAACACGTCATAAAAAAAGATATTGAAATATCATCAAATAAATATGACTAAAAAGGGAGCAAAAAGTCGATGATATTTACAACAACAAAAAAAAATCACAACCATTCATCTTTAATCATATCGGATACTTTTTCGCCGATCATACCGGTGGGAGCGTTAATATGACCTGTAGGAATGACTGGCATAATAGAAGCGTCAGCTACTCGCAAACTTTTAATACCATATACCTTGAGCGTGGGATCGACAACAGCTGCCGGATCAGTTTTGGGGCCCATTTTACAAGTGCCGGATAAATGGTAAATAGTATTAGTGACGTGCATAGCTTGACATTTCCAATAATCGTCGCTCATGAACACATGTTGTCGGCATCCGGGTATGGGTATTTTATGAAACTCGGAACCAAATCTTCTCATTGCCTTTGTTCTACTGACTTGAAGGGCTGCTTTGATACCCCTCACCATGGTATCTAAATCTTCTTCGACGGTGAAATAATTCGGATATATTAACGGCTTATCGAACGGATTAGTCGAACGGAGTTTAATTCGCCCTCGACTCTTGGGTCGCATTATCATCGGGAACACAGTCCACGTTTCTCGATCTTGCAATGGCTCGTATACGGCTTTCCACAGTTCGTCGGATAGGCCGAAAGCAGCTTTGTTGAATGGACTACTGATGTAGGAGCCGCCGACGAATAACAACTCCATGTCTGGGAAATCTTTCTCTTTAGGTTGAGGTCTGGTTTCAAGGAATGCTATGGCTTCCGCATTCGGTATGGCTAAAGGACCTCGATGGTAGTCGCCGAATGTGATCACGTTTTGTAGATTCAGTACACGCTCGAACCTGAGCGCTACGCTTTGATTGACGGTGAATATTACTCCTCCTACAGCTTGGTGATCTTGTAAATTATAACCGACCTTTAGATCTTCAATCACCGGTATACCGAGTTCTTGGAGGTGCTCTTTGGGGCCGATGCCGGATAACATGAGGATTTGAGGGGTATTAGTGGCTCCGGCTGTGAGAATTATTTCTTTACGAGCTCGTACCACGTAGCGTTTGTTATTGCGCACGAATTCGACAGCCCATGCTTTCTTGGTGGTCGGATCTATTAATATTTTGGTCACTTGCGAGAGTTTCTTCACGTGCAGATTACGTCTGTTGCGGATCGGATGTAGGAAAGCCTTTGAGGCGCTGAGTCGGCTACCATTTCGTACCGTTGTTTGGATGTAAGAGAAGCCTATCTGTTCGTCGCCATCGTGATCGTGTACTTTATATCCCAGTTCTAAGCCCGCCTCCAAGAAAGCTTTGGCTAATGGTGTTCTAAATGTGTTCGTCGATATCGTGAGATATCCGCCGGTAGCGTGGTGTTTGGTATCGGCAGCGTATTCTGGTATCGCCATGTCTTCGGATTTTTTAAAGTATGGTAGTACTTTTTCATAACTCCATCCCGGGTTCCCCATGCTCTCCCATAAATCATAGTCTTTCTTGTTACAACGTGTTTGTATCATACTATTCAGCACGCTGCAGCCTCCCATCACTTTACCTGCGAACATACGTGAACTTTATGGTAGCCTCGGTGGGTTTTCGACGAGGGATTGTTTCTTTTGAGATTTATATGTGACCTTGAATGCCTCCCTTCCCTCTTTCACGTACTGAATCTATATTAAGTAATACTCGTATTGGATTGTACGTGATTTAATGGATTTGGACGACACCGGTGCACGCGAAAATCACGATCGAAATATGCTGAAGACGAAAAAACTGGTTGATATTCATAAACGCGAAAGTAACCTTGGATAAATTGTCATAATCAGTATCACTTATCGCGGTTTAAACAATGTCGGCATCCCGGTGAATTTAATAGTATTTATATTCGTGTTAATTTGTAATGCACATTTTTCAAGGACGACTTTCTTACAAATTTTTCGGACATCGAGTAAACGACGTTAAACCGGTTATCCGTACTATTTCAACGTAGGTTTCAGTGTATATATTCGAGTATTAATAGTAATAGTAATTTCGTCCGGTCGGTTGAATAACCGCTGAAATTTCACGCGATTGCAATAAAAAGTTAATTTAATTTACAAGCCGAGTAATTTCGTTATATTTTAAGGAAATTCGTTAGGAAAATTTGCGCATGGACATCGCATGGAATAGAATTGTAGCAAAGGGGTGGGAGGATTTATGAGTCAAAGCCCTCCCCATGAATTTAGTTTCTTAAATCTTGAATTTAATTGTTGAATCGTATAATTCTTTCAAATATAATGACAGTTTTTGATAATAATCCCCTTCAAGATTGTGGAGGAATGTCCAACTAGAAAGTTAAAAAAATTTTGGAAATTCGCTGTTAGAATATACATATAATATTTAATTTTTTTTAATAGCCTAAAATTATTACTCATGATCCAAGGCATTGGTGAAGGGCATTTTTTCAATAATCGACGAGTTTAGAAGGGATGAGTTTTTTCTATTTAAAAAATTTTTTAAATCTTTTTTTTTACCTTTTTCATCTCATTTCCGTGCGAAGAATCGATGAGAAGAGTAAAACAGTAGAGTTTCAAAATTTTGAAAATTAAAAAAAAAAAAACACCAAATTAAAATGGGTTGATTATTGAAAAAATGCCCTTCAAGCAATACCTTGGATCATAACTAATCACTTTGGGCTATTAAAAGAAATAATTGTATATTTCCTACCAGTGGTTCCCTATATTTTCAACTTATCACTTTGATTCCCCCAACATCCTTATAGAGGGTTATTATGAAAAACTGGTGCTGAGAATTTATCAAAAACTTCAATACAACAACTTTTAGATAATAAAGTTCCTTTTTTTCTCTCATAATTAAGCACTACGACTTCTCGTTTATTCTCATTACCCTGCTTGTAGACTAGTAAGATATAAATTGCGAAAAATTTTCAAAACCCCTTCCATCAATGGATACTGGCTACGACCTTGATGTGAACAGCTGGGCACATTAGCTGGCTATATAAATCGGTGAATTACCTCTGGGAAATCTGCATCGTTTGTTAACGAGACTTAGACAACTACGTTCTTCGGGCTCCGTATAGTAATCCCAATTCGTACCTTCAGTTAACTGATTAAGAGTTGTGTATTGCGGTACGTCCATCAACATGGTTTCAGAACCACCAGCTTCGATTAGCAACACCTAGAGAAAAGCGTAGATGGTGAATTAGCGTCGAAATGATATATGTATTTGAGCGTGAAGTAGTTAGCTATTGGGGATGTGAGGGGAAAGTTGTGAAAATACGAATTGCACGGTGTGATTATTTTTTCTCTCAATTTTGAGTCAAATCTTTACCAGGTGTTCTTCGCCTGAGTAGGATACGTATAAAGATGGCAATTCTCCAAGGATGAGTGGGGGGGGGGAAGGTTGTCGTTTTAATGTTCTAATGAAATAGACCATTATGATGTTAGCATGTCAGGTGCTCTTCCGTAAATTTTTCCACCCCCACATCCCCCTCCTAAAATCACTTTACTATAAAGAAGAACTTGTAAAAGTCTGTTATCATGGAAGCTGTACCTACATTAGGGTGGAATGAAAAAAAAATGTCTTTCGATCTTCGTGAAATTTTAATACACCTATTATTTACTTTAAGTCGCAATAGTATGTAATTACCAAATTTTCAGCCCCAGTTGACCATTTGGGGGGGAGCTAGGGCTCCTCAAAGTAATACCATTTTCGAAAAAATTGCGGTTTTCGCTATTTTGAGTTTCCTCCAAAAAGCGTTTGGGAAAAACAACTAGTTCGAAAAGGATGCAATTTGAGACACTGAATCCAACTATATATGCTATTTTTATCTGCATCCAAGAACATTTCTAATTTTCTAGGTCTTTTGGTGTTCAAGAAGGGCAGTTTTTTGAAAAAAAAAATCGTTTTTTTTTTCAATTAAAATGCGGTTTTTTCGAATATTTTAGAACTATCGAGATCTTTTCAATTGTGAATACGATTTATATGGTTGATTTCAGTGTTTTGAAGTCAAAGTTGCAAATCCAATACTTTCTGTAAATTTAATAATAATAATAAAATTCTACATCGATGGTTAAATGTGAAAAATACTGAAGTTTTCATTTTTTTTTCATTTGAAAAATTCGGTATGTCTTGTTAAGCGTAAATAAATTCTCTTTTTAGATCTCTAAAGATAACAATAACGAAAAGAAAATTTTCAACCTTTTTTTTATGAACATCTCTACTCATCATTAGAGCCATAATGAATACATTTTCCTCATATCTCCCGCCCCCCCAACGAGAAAAAAAATTAAAAAATTTTTTGATCATTTTCCATCCACCCTAATAATTTCAGATGTGTGAAAATTTTTATATATTATCATTTCTCCCAAAGTTTTTATTTTTTTTTTTAAATATTAGGTGTCTTCGAGCGTTTATAGTATCCAGTGTATCACAGAAATGATTGTAGCTTACTACGAATGCATTATCTGTGACTTGTAACTATGAATATTTCAAAAATCCTAGAAATCTGTTATTTTATTTTATTTTATTTTTGTTTTTTTGTGTTTAAGGCGTTTTTAGCTGCCAGGGCTATTACGCCAAACTAGAGAATTTAGATTTCGGGGAACAAATTTGAAATGAGAATTTTTCATAATTTTGAATTTGCTCAATATTTAGTGGTCTCACTTCACCTTTGAAAATTTCTGTGAAGAAGGTATAAACTCATATTCGAAAACTGGCTAGGTTAGAGTCCGAAAATTATCATGTGAATTTGTAGAACTTCACTCCCAATGAATTTTCAAAAATTTATGTAAATTTTGATGTTATGTCAAAGTTTTGAAAACAGTTTTTTCATCAGGTAAACTTCTAACATTCTATTAATGATGTTGAAGTTCACCCATTCAAGTTCGCAAACTTCGACTTCATTCAAACTAAATCAAACTTCAGTTTTTTCCTAATGAACTTGTAAAGTGAATGAACTGAATTCTAATTTCTCCCAAATGAAATTATGAATAAACTCAACTTCAAAATTAAACATAAACTGAACTCAAGTTCACTTTGCTCAAAATTTCAGTTCTATTTATCTTGAATCTTTTTTTCAGCTCCTTCTTCGTCAACTTAAAAGCATCAACATGGCCAAATTTCAGCTCTCAAAGTGAATTTAGAGGTGACTTGGAGGCAGAATAGTGGGGCTCGATTTCACTGGCTCCATATATTTGAGATGGGGTTTGAAAATAGTGTCAGTCGTTTATGCAGTCTTTAGTTTCGTTTGTACAACTCACCCCCCCCCGGCTGGTTCTATAAGAGCGGAGTGGGTAGAAAATTATGAGAATAGTTGTGCTTCGTTTGTATAGGCATTATTTTTGTTTGTACTCACCCCTTTCTTTTCATCACTCTCTATAGTGTGCTTGAATAGCACAAATGAATGGTATCTTCGTTATAAAAATAATTCTAAAAGTGCCTTCTAATTTATGGTGAAGAGGAAATTATGAATAAACGACTAATTCAGTTCAACTTGATTGATGAACCTTAAAGTGCTAAAGGGGAAACATTTTTCTAAATGATCTGAACTGAAAATTTTTTTGAGGAAACTTGAACTTGAGCTAAACTATTTTTGTTGAAAATGAAATTAGCTAAGCGAGTTTGTAAACTAAATAGTTATACACCTCCTTGTATTTATCTACTCAGTTTTCAAATTAGATTTTATTCCTATGAAACAGGAATTTCGGAGATCATATGAGGACTAGGATGGGATTCCTATAATTATGTATATTGAGTGATTTCAAAAAGATTTTCACAGACGATATTTTCAAGCCATTTGGAAATTTTTAAAAATTCCTGAGTTGTCAGATTTCGTTTATTTATATTTTGTTAACGGAACCACTAATTACTCATATTTCGTTTTTTTATTCCATTGCGAGAAACAGCAAATTTGATTATCAATGTCGCATTTGGAATATAATTTTTAACCATCTTCCGTTCGTGACATTCAATTATTGTGCGTACTGTAGCCTAGCACGCGAATATAATTAAACTTCGTGGTAGGAATTGAGGTATTGTTAAACAACGAAGGTTTATTTCCTCTTACTGCCTCTCTCATCTTGTATGTACATCAGTCATTCTGGCGTTTATTTTAAAAAAAGATAAATTTCTCTATAGCAAGTTGCCCTTCATCGATGTCTCGAGGCGCGTTCATTTCTTCATATTCTCAAAATTGATTGTACTTTTCAAATCGAGGTTATCGAGTGGTTTTGCAACCAGATCAGTCTCATATGAATCGCGAATTAGAAAAAGAATTTGTTTCTTTTTTTTTTTGAAAAATTTATGAATAACGAAATCAGAATCCGTTAACAGGATCGAATGAACGTATGAATCGCGAATCTCGTTATTTAATAATATACGCGACGACGTTAACGATTACATGCTACAGCAGGTCTATTCCGTTAATTACTCCCTGCGTGCATTTCGCGCCGACTCGTAAACAAGACTGTTTCAATGGACGTAATTTATTCGGCATACAGCCGCATTCCTGGAAAGTCCAAAAATCAGGTTTTAACCATGTCCGGCGTTTATTTTGTTTTTTGAAAACGATAATTCAGCGACGAATTTTGGAAAACGTTTAAGATTAAGGTCAGTGAGGGTGGTTTGGAAATTTACATGGGATAGGATACGAGGCTTACCTTCCAGTGAGGAACTTCGGTCAGTCGGTTAGCTATCACGCAACCAGCGGTACCGGCGCCCACGACGATGAAATCGTATTCGTTCAGTACTTGCTTCACGTCTGGCGGCTCGTTCATCATTTGGGTGGTGCTTTCGACGAAGAACTTGAATAAAGCCGTTATGAGATTCCCTTGCGCCCATAGTGGCAGCATTAAGCTTATCAGTAATGTCACGTAAGTTGCATATAGGCCATTTTGTAAGCGCATATCTGAAAACATGTAAACAAAACTCGATATTTTTTTCGAATTGTCTTGGAATTATAAAAAAAATTGTTCCTTAAGTGATTTTTTTTTTTTCGGTATATACCAACAAAAATATTTTGGTCATTATTTTGTTTACTAAAATTTCGCGAACGAGTACACAAGCCATATCTGGTTTTGTTGTACCAATAGAGTGGAGTAAAATCACGAAATTATTATCCTAATTAAATGGTTGAAGACATGGAAAAATTTTTTGAGGTAAACGATCCTTTTCTATGCAACGACTGAATACGGAATAAAAACCGAAACATTAACCTTGAACATATGATTCATCGTTGCGTATAGTAAAGTAGTGTATTTAGTTTTTTATCAACATTTTTTGTCTTAATGAACGAACGATTTTTATTACATATTTCTAATAATTAAACGTCTATTGAATAATTATCCATTACCGATATGATTATATTATAAACAGATATTCTATGCAAAATATTAACTTCGCATGTCATGATTCAAGGTATGGGTACAAAATGCTTACACTGTTTTAAGGGAGAGAGAATTCATAATGATCAAGCTTGAATGTGAGTGTATTTACTTCCTCATTCCAAAAATTGTTTTGCAGAATTGAGAACCCTAAAGAGTATAAGATGTATAATTGACGTCACCTTGGTACAAATAGCTACATTTTCACTATCATAACTTCGTTTAACTTTTGAGTAAATTTATTAGCGCAGTTATGAGTATAATTTTTCAATATTTTATTTTTGAATCAGATTTTCGCCAATTTAAACTGAAAGTAGACGCGTCCATTCGAAGAAATAGATTTTTAAAATGTGTGAAAAATTCAAAATTTTTTATCATTTAGAAAAGTACGTATGTACGTAACTACGTACATATGATGCTTCATACATCTTCTTTCGGAACGAAATATCTTGAAAATATTTCATTTTATTTTCTTGGTGCAGTATGCATCCAAATGGGTGGAGGCAAGTGGTTAGTGTGTGAGGAACTCAAAGTGTGGAAATGGGTGGGTTGAATGAAAGAAGTTGGGATTTCCGCAATAGATTCATTGCCTTGGAAAATTTTGGGAAGAGTGGGAGGGGGAGGGTTCATTGCGAAATTTAACTCAGTTTTTCATTACAGTATGTGAAAGAATGTAACGATAAGTCCTAATTTGGTTGCCCATAATGCCTATTATAGGCTGTAAAGCCTTGTATTAATTCCATAAAATTGTGGGTTATATAAAAAAATAAAATCATCAAGTATAACAAATTTGTGATTTCGATTTTAAAATAAAATTAATTCTGTAATTATATTGATTTGATATTACGCAGCATACAAAAATTATTATCATTCAATTTCATTATAATTATGATTATTATATAAACTAGTACCTCCTCGCCCCTTCGGGCCTGGCAACAAAAATTAAATGAAAAAAAAAGTTATTTTATCAGACAAGTATTGTTACATTCCAAACTGCACAACCCAATTTATTCTTCCTTGTTACCCACACCAAGAGTTCTTCCTTTCATGATGGGCTCGCCCCCTTATACCTTTGTATACCTGCTACCCAAACAATTTGACTTTACCCTTGTACATGTACAAGGCTTTTATTAAAATTTACAACCTTTTATTCCTTTGTATACCTGCTATTCAGAACAAGGATGCGCGCGCATCTCAAAACCTATTTCATTTTGATTTTAATATATAGAGAGATAATGACCTGAAAAAATATTAATTTTGTAAACATTACAAAAAAAAAAAATGTAAACAATTTTCTAGAATGGCTGATACTTAACTCTTCTTCCCCCCCCCCCCTCTTAAAACTAGCTATGTTCCTAATTCAGTTGAAAAAGAAAATATTACCTATGATTATCCTTGTGGGTTTTCCCTCTTCCTTCGCAAAGCCAGATTTAGCCATGGGCAAAGTGGTCGCTAGGGTGGACTAAAATTTGTTTTCAGAAGTGAAACTGTTAAATGAGTTAAAAGAACTTCATAAAAATTGCAGAGCTTTAACTCAATTTCGTGACTTCGAAAAATGAAGTTGAAGCTTGAAAAATTTCAAAGAAACGAATTTTCAAGCAGTTGAAAATTTTTTGGATTCCAAAATCGTGTTTTGTTATACAACACTGAAAAAAATTTTAGCCGCTTATTTTGTTCAAATTGTAATGTCTAAACAGTTTTTAAATTTTTTTCAAAAAGCAAAAATTTTGGTCATTTTTAAAAATGAATAACAGATGTATAATTTTTTGCTCATTACAGATTATAAGCTCAATTTAGGTTTTTTCAGACTTTAGAGGCAATAAATGCTCGATTTTCATTCCACAGGGGTCACTAAAGTTCGAAACTTGTTGATGCAAAAATATTTCGTGAAGTCATTTTGAAGCAAAAATGTGATGCTTTGAGAAGCTATGTGAGGTAAAAATAAAGGGTATTTTCCCTCTTAGAGTCCAAATAGCCTAAATTAAGCCCGTACTATGCATACGACCAATAAATTACCCATTTGTTCCTAAATTCTGAAAAAAATCGAAAAACCTGTTTAGACCTAAATTTAAAAAAAAAATTGACTGGTGATTTTTTTTTCAATCTTTGGATGAAAAAATATGATTGAAAACTTCAAAATTTCGACTTCATTCAGTGTGAGGGGGGAGTGTAAAAGTGTAAAATTGAGTTCGGTGGTGAAATTTTTATAACCTCGTTTTGAGGTTATTTAACAATCATTGTGATCCTCTCCTTTTACTTTTTGAGGAAACCCGAAATTTGGTCCACCCTTATGTGCACTTGCCCTCAGAGGCAAAATTGTAGGGACAGTATTTTTCTTTCATTTGCAAGTTTTGATTAATTTTTTAGTGAATAATACATGTAAAACATTATTGAAATTTCTTACTTTTTTAATCGCATTCTTTTTTTTTCCTTATCATACTAATTATGCTGTAGGCATGGAGGGGAGTGTAAGAAAATTACATGTTTAATATATGTATCTAAAAAAAAAGAATATAATTTGGAACATCGTTTTTTTTTTCAAAAAAAAAAAAAAAAAAGGAAAAAGAGGATCCAAAACATTACTTTCAAACTAATTTAAATGAGGAAAGTATCGCAGCATTTTTCACATCTCCAACAGATTTTTACTGCAATTTAAACAGAAGTTATACTCCTTTTAATTGAAAAATCATTTCAAGTACGATCTGTTATGATATTTAATAAAGTAATTTTGCTTTTAACTCGTAGCATTATTAGGTACTTTTTTTTAGAACAATAAAAATTCGTTGAAATTTTAATTCAAACGCTAAATTCTTGTTTATCTTTACCTCACCTAAAATTGCACAGCAGCGGTAAATAATTTACTGTCCTCAGGTGGGAAAATCTAAAGTCCGAATCTGGATTTGAGTGACTTGAAAATATATTGGCTTTCTCGAGAATGCGAAAATATTCGAACAGAGGAGAAAAAGCTTATAACATAAGCTCAAATGGTGTTTTTAAGTAATTTGATCATTTTGAGGGCAGTCAGTTTTCAAGGGAAAAGAATTTTCGAAATCATCCTAATGTACTGATATAATTTTTTAATTTTTTTTATTTTACGTTGAAGTTTTATTAATTTACTTACTTTTTTTTTACTTTTATCCATTTACGTGCCTTATACTGCAACTGAGGCCAGAGGCATTTATTTTTCAGTTTTAAGTCGGAAAAATGATCAAAGCTTAACCGGTTACGTGAGAAATTAAATTCTAAAAATTGATCGTTCAAGATGAAGGACATTTTCTTACAAGGTTGTGCAGGAAAATATCGAAAAAAGCGATAATTCAAAATTATAAGTAGCAACATGGAGAATTTCAAAATAAATTGCCAAAAATTTTCGACGCAACGCAAGGTCCTAAAATTAATATCAAAAGTATGATTACTTGAAATTATAAATATCGAAAAAATAATCGAAGAAAATTCTGAAATTGCCGATTATCAGACTATTGTAATCTGTATAAAATAAAAATAAAAAATGCGATTTATTACCTACCAAAATTTCATAATGAGACTCGTGCGCGCTAGAATTTCAAAAATATGTTGTTCATCGAAATCTCGTATATCAACTTCGAAAGCAGGAATAGTGGGCGCAAAAAATAACTCAATTTGAGTGGTTTTAATCTTGTCTTAAAAAAAAATCTCGTTCGGGTATAAATTAAATTCTAAACTGCGAAATGATTTAATTAGTAAATTTTAATCATTGGATATGGTATTCAGATGAAAATTTTCGATGAACAAATTAAGAATCATTTGGTGGAAGATACTTTTGCATTTGTTGTAATCGGTAGCCATAAAAGGAACAAGTTTTTAAATTTTTTTATTCGTGTATTTTTGATAGTAAATTTGACGATGGAAATTTTTGTGGTTGGATAGCTACGCGATAACAACCACACTTTATCTTTAATTATTTACCTGGCGTCATAATACTTACTTCGTAACGAAAAAAATCGCCTATTTAGTGATTTTGATATAATAACACGGTCGATAAATTACGAGGGCAGTGTTCGAAAATCGAGAGAATGAGCAGCATTTCTTTTTCACTGCGGTTTTCCCTATAATTACTAGTTGCGTTGATTCATGTACGCACTAAATGATAGATCATAGATGGGATTTTAATAAAATAATTGGATATCTCGAGAATGCTTATCGCGGTTTTTAAAAACTTACCTGGCTGCAAAAATAGATGCACACGCAGAGGAAAATTAAATCATACGAACACACGCGTTAATGCATACCGAAGGTTAAGGAACTTGTGGTAGTAAGTGATGAAATAAATTGCGGGAAGTTAAAAGAAACCCCTCTTTTGAGAAAAAAATCCCGGTTTTCGATTAATCGATTTACGAAACTGTCAGAGGGACGCGGATAACACGCCGAGCACCATTAATATTTTCCTTCGTTTTAGTTACCATTGCTGTTGCTCTTATCTTGTTGCTCTTATATCCAGTTGACCTTGTCCAAGTGAATTTTCACCTTCCGTCTAAAGCGGCTAGTCTTTCTAAATGTATACCAATTGAAATTGAACTCATTATGGATATGACGTAAATATTATAATATTCCGTTTATAACGAGATTCCCGTTAGGAGTTGGGAAAACTGCAGGTGTTGTCTGGTGAGGAAATGACGTTCGAGTTCAATAGTTTTTCGGTGAGATGGAAATTTTCTAACGTTTTATCGGAGGTTTTTGAAACAGGTTGAGAAAGTTTTAAAGCATGCTGTTTTTGTGGATGGGTAAGACGAAGTATGGGGGAATTTATCGATGAAAGGTTTCTGTTAATTCGTAGCTGGTAAAGGAACTCGTGGGATTGTAATTGTAAGCGTCGTAATTTAACTGTGGCGATCGTTCAAGAGCATTTCGATTTAATATTGTTTTTCGATATTAAGCATTTAGAAGTGGTTTTGAACTATTCGGCAAATCATATCTCATTTGCTTACCCATTATGGAAAAACACCGATGTTTAACCTTTCTTGTATGTACTGCTGGCGTTATTGGTTTTAGAATACGATAACGACATTGTGATGTAATGATATTGTTTTCATTATACTTGAGATTTTGTTATCGTTTTGCTAGAAAATTTCTGTAGGAATTTTCGTTTATCCGTGATGCAGAAAATTAATATTATATTGAATAGTTGTTGGTAATGAACGGTGTTAAATTTCTGAATTCGCTATGGACGAGTAATTTTTTTTGAAATATTAAAGATTTGATTGATGATTTTTTCGAATTTTCTGTACTCTTGAATTGTTGGTATAGTGAATGATTTAACAACATTTTTGATTGTACACAGAATCCAAAATTATTATATGTGTAACTTAACAATATTATAATAATAATATTAGTAATACCAAAGTTAAACTGTTGTAGTCCTTATTTTGGGCGAAGGCTTCCCTCAGCCTATTTCACTTATTCCAGCCATGAGCTATGCTCTCATAATGTTTGTTTTTTATGAATAGTATAATGTTGTCGTCCCATCTCGCCTTTTGCCTACCCCTTACCCCACTCTTTTTTTTTTAAACTAAAAGCTAATTTTTCTTGTCTATCTATTATCCCTCAGTCCACGCAGATGGCGCGCCTAGTTCCATTTTTCCTTCTAGTGACATTGAGTGTTTTAATTTTTGTTGGATATTACTTTTAAGTTGAATACAGTTATGCGTTCGCTATAGTTTTTTGTTTTTGTTTTAATAATTCCAGTAAAAATTGACGAATTGACTCTAAATTTGGAGGATCTCGGAAATAAAGAGTCTTAAAGAAAAAATGTATGAGAACGAAGTTGTAGGAAATTTCATTCTTTACACCTTTTTTTCTGTCCATTTTCTGTGAAAGTTCACCAAAAGTCGAGCTTTTGACCTCGAAGCTTTTTTAGTCTTTTGAAAATATGTCACGAATGAAGGGTCGTAAAAAAAAATGTATAGGAACAAAATTGTAGGAAATTTCATCCTCTATTACTTTTGTTCCATTCATTTTTTATGAAAGTTCGTCGAAAGTTGAACTTTGAAGCTTTTTTAGTTTTTTTTTCTTAATATTTCGGGAATAAAGTGTCGTAGAGAAAAATGAATAGCAATTAAGTGTTTGCAAATTTTCAGCTCTACAATTTCGGCTCTCATGCAATTTTCACGAAAGTTCATACCGAAAAAATTGACTCAAAGTAAAAAGCCCAATAATTGGTGCGTTTTGTTCTCTAAAAGTTCGATGTTTTCATTCTCCGATGATAACTCGAGTAAAATATAATGGATTGACTTCAGATTTGGGAGATAGGTAGATAGTATGAAGTGTTGCTTTTGTAGTCGATCTCTTCATTGAAAGTTGAGCTTTCGAACTTTAAAGAATTTTTAGTTTTTTTGCAAATATCTCGGGAATTAAGGCTCGTAGAGAAAAATGTATAAGAACAAAGTTTTAGGAAGTTTCATTTTCTATAATTTTGGTTCTATCCATTTTTTTTGAAAGTTCACCGAAAGTTGAGTTTTTGAACTTGGAAGTTTTTTACTTGACAAAAAAAATCTCGAGAATGAAGAGTCGAAGAGAAAGTTTCTTTTCAATGTGGCAATGAATTTTGTTTTTATTCCTTTGTTACCACTTCTACATACGCATTAGTTATTGTTCAACATTATCGTAGGGTCCACTATTTACGTATAGGAGTACCTAGTTTAATTTAGGTTCAATAATTTTATTATGTATTCTATCTTTTCTCTTAATATTTTTATATGGATGTCCCCTAAAAGTTTGGAGTTCTGGTGCTTTGAATTTCGAATTTGTTTCATTATTTTTATTTTATTTTTATAATTTATGCCGTGTACATTGTACAACAGTACAGTAAGATAGACCGAATTTCATTTTTTTCTTTTAAAAAGTGAAAGAGGCTAATCGCAATAGTTACTATATGACCTCAAATGACTTCATAAAAATTTCAGTCTTCAAATCAATTCGTAGATCTGCTAAAAAAAGTCATATTTTTGAAAATGTTTAAATTTTTAGAAAAACGTTTTTTCAGTAATTAAACATTTTTAGCTTAGTTTTTAACTTAAATGATTTGTGAAAGAGGGCGGGGAAGGGGGGTCTTCAAATCTTTACGTTTCATTCATCTTGCAAATGAATTTTAGCGCAAATTTTTTTGAAATTTAGGAGGTCTAAATAGTTTTGATATTTTTTTTTTTATATATATAAAAGCGATAAATTTTACTGATTTTTAAACATGAACGACAAGTGGATACTTGGTCATGTGCACAGTATGGGCTTAATTAAGACTATTTCAGATTCATGAGGAAAAATATACTCGATTTTCACTCGCAAAGCTTCCACAAACATCGCATTATTATTTTAAAACGATTTTGTGCTCTTATTTTAGATGTTTTAGTATCAGAAAGCTCAGTCTTTTGAAATCCATGTGGGCAAAAATAGAGCACATTTAGCTCCTTGAATTTGCAAAACTTGAAATCAAGACCATACTGTAACACGACCAGCTCATTACCTATTTTTTGCTCATTTTTGAAAATTACTAAAATTGGTGCTTTTTGAAAGAAATTTAGAAACGGTATGCTTAGACCTTTTTAAAAATTGGTAGCTTAAATTTTTCCAGTTTTTAAACGACAAAATATGATTTTGAAACGTGAAAAAATGTTTAAAAATTCATTTTTTTTGAAATTTCAAAATTTTAAAGCTTCGATTTCATTTGGTGATTGGTTGGAAAATTGAGTTATGGAGTTGAAATTTTTATATCTTTTTCCGGTCATTTAGCAACTATTATGACCATCCCTCCTTTATTTTAAAAAAAAAAAAAAAAAAAAAAAAAAAAAAACCGAAATTCGTTCCTCCTTATTGTACAACATTGTGACAAGATTCCATTAAATTTAAACTATTATTCCGATTCACCCAATTTAGCACTTATGCAAACTTCAAAATTTTATGTGAAATCTCAACAGACTGTATTAGTGGTAAAATTTTAAAATTGATTTTTTATTTTGAAAACCATTAAGATTATTTTTTTAAATAATGCTCGAAAACGTTCAGTGGCTTTCCATTATCAAAACTTGGGGCACCACTAATTGCTCGTGCTTACCAACGCAGTAATATATTGATTTCGTTATTCGTAGAGTTATATATGCGATGAAATATTAAACCTTGAGCCTATGAAATTTTACCTGAAGCTAAAAAAAAAGTATTTAATTTATTTTACTTGGCAAAAAATATAAAAAAATTATCGGTTACCTGTTATTTTTTGCCTTGTCGTATCCTAGAGCTGTGGACAGAGGCTGCTTGATGTCTAGATTTTTGGAAGGAAATTGAATCTTCGGAGGAAAGAGATTAACGGAAGGATATTTTCTAGGATTCCTGTCCCAGACATATTCAAAAAATGATATATATTTGAAACAAAAAATTCAATTTTTTTTTTGCTGTATTTTCAGCGGGATAAAAAAGATAATTAAATTTCTCATATCAATTTGTGAAGCAATAAACAATAAAATTTTTCCGATGTAGAAACTACCTATAAATTAACTTTACTGTATTTATGATGCCGCTTCCGTTTGAAAAAAGAATATTTACAAAAATAATTCACCATCAAGGTCGTTTTATTGGCGTTCTTCAAAGCCTATATTACGGTCACCTTATTTTATTAGATCAAAAATATATTTGTTATTTTTAATTTCGTTGATTTCATGAGGAGAAAAATGATAATGACTTTTTTTTTTCAATATTTGACGGCATTGTATGGCCACTTTTCTCTCGTAATTCTTTATCACTCAGGTACCCGGTACACTTTACTCGAGCAGTTTTGTATAGGCTGATAAATTCACGGGAGGTACGAAACAAATACGTGAATTAGTTTAAGTAAAAAGCAACAATTAACGTAACACGAGTAGACGAGTACACTCTAATTAGTACGATTTAAATGAATTTCCGTCGAATTGGGTTGTTTTCCGTTATTTCGATATTATAGAGTTACGTGCTGTGATTAAACGTGAAAGAAAATCGTTTTGGAATTGACGATAAAATGTTTTCATTTTCGATGATGCGTGGAAAGTGAAAAAATCTCGATAATTTTATATCAATCGAGGTAGAGATTTGCCATCATTTTTCTCCGTAATTATCTCATTTAAATGGTTCAAATACAACAATACGGATTTACTGAAATCGCAGGTACTCACGTGGTAGACGTTTCGTCACCCTAAGGCATATTTAGTAGGCCTACGTTGACGTGTATCAATGCCATTTCTCGGTATTGTCGATTAATAAATTACATATGTACGATTGCGGAAAAGGTAGCATTTCTTGCTTTCAAGTTTCATTAATTTTTTTTACCCTTGGGTTTTTTCGTTACGTGTTTGTAAATGAATTTTTTCGAAAATGTTGATCAAATAGGTAAACGTAATTATCCCCACGTTCGATATTAATGACGTATTCGATGGAATTTTAAAATGAGAAAAGAAATGTTGTACTGGCCACTACATTAAAAAGCAATCGTACGCTAATGGTTGGTAATATAATTTTTAATAATTTGCTAGAAATACTCGAAAACTCTTTTCACAATTTTGCGTAACTTATGAAGTAATTTGTTTTCACGTACCTGGGTTTTTTCGATCGCCTGTGCTTGATGGATAGCTAGACTTATTTGTCAGGTTTATGTACGAACATTAACACGAAACGAAATTCAAGCTAGGGTAATGGATTGATGGTACTGATGGTATTTATACTGGGAATCGAACATTCTCTAGGATATTTTTACTCGAGTGTTTAATGCGTTGTAAGGTGTACAAAAATGTGTGTGGAATAAAAAATTTTAATTTTTGGAAATTCTTCAAAAAAGATTTTCATAAATGAAATTTCATATTTTTTATTCTTCATCGAAGCGAAAATTAAAATAGTAATTAGTAAGGAATTTCTGATATTTTTATTCATTACATTTTGTTTTTTATTTTTTATTTATTTCGAATCAGCTCCTTCGGTAATTGAATAATGAATTTTTTTACGAATTATTTTTCGTAATAAATTCAGAAATATTTTTGTGAAACATAATGTAACATATTCGTATTAATGGAGAGAAAAAAAAATTATTATAGGCCAGATTTCATTCATAAGATCAGTTAATGGATTTCGCTCATACCTTTTCACACTTACTATGCCGATACGAGTAATTTTCATTAATGAACGTAATGATGGAGCAGACAATTTTACTAAATTATTTTGTTAAAAATAGAAGTAAATTTTTTTAGGAAACTTAATTGATCTTTCATATCGTGACTCCTTTTTTTTGTCACGTATATCAGTTTAGTATTACGTCATTGGCTCATACACGTACTACGTTTATTGAAACGATTTAAACAAAATTCATCAACATCCGGTAAAAATAGCTTAATCCGGATTTCAACACAAAACGCAATTTTATTTACATTTTACATAAATAAAAAAATGTTTAAAATTAAGGTAACATTTTTTCTCTGTTATAGATAAATCTTAAAAATTAAATTAAAAAATAATTTATTCATTTGAGATATCAGGATCGTATCGATCAACTGATTGTATTCGATCACAGGTAGATGAGGAAACAATATTACAAATTATTTCGATTTCTTTTTTCACTTGTATTGCATAAAATGTAGGTAAATAGACTAATAAATTTGTGATTAAATGTTCATAAGAATATCACAGATGTAAAATTATTTTTTATAGAGATTTTCGTGTACATTATGTCCTTCGATTTCGGAGTTAATATAATTATTTCGATGAAATATTCATCAATAATTCCTGAGCGAATTTTTTTTTCTGGTAAGTGCAACACTGCTGTGTATTGGACCACTAATTTAATAATTAGAAAGAACATAATATACTTAATAAAAAAGTTTTACTTAAACCAATAATTAAATCAATCAGTCGCGGGTACTAAAATAATCACTTATGATTTAAAAATTCACATAAATAAGTAAAATGGAGAAAAATAAAAGAAAAGGGAGAGTGAACTTTCGAAAAAAAATTTATGGCCTATATTTCTCGTCAAAGTACCCAATATGATATGCATACATTTATACAAATATATGACTATTGTGGTTAATTTACGATTCGACTAATAAATGTTGACCGGAGAATCCAGGCGGTTTGTCGTGCATAGGACGTAACCAATCTTCCTTTATCATATCGGCGCCCTTTTCAGCGATCATAATAGTGGGTGCGTTCGTATTACCGCTGACTATGGTAGGCATAATGGAGGCGTCGATGACTCTTAGGTTGCCTATACCGTAGACCTTGAGGCGCGGATCTACGACAGCTGTTTGATCTTCGGCGGGGCCCATTTTACACGTACCAACGGGATGATAAATGGTCATGGTTAAATGACGAATGGCACATTCCCAATATAGGTCGTTGTCGAAACCGTATTTTCGACAGCCCGGTATTTGGATGCGGTGTAGACGCGAGTTGAATTGTCGGAATGCGTTAGATTTGCTTATCTGGAAAAATCGAAAATTAAGCATGATAGAATGCGGTGATGATGGAAAAATTATGTTGTATTCGAGGTTTACCTGTAAGGCAATTTTAACTCCTTCAACTAGCGTGTCGATGTCCCTGCGATCATCGAAGTAGTTAGCTTGAATGATGGGATAATGGAAGGGGTTTCGGGAACGTAATCGTATCCAGCCCCGAGATCGTGGTCGCAATAGTAACGGCATTAGAGTCCATACGTCTTTGTTGTCGATGGTCGGAAAACGGTTTCGTATAGGTGATCCGTTAGGCCGAGAATTTTACGCACTTGTACGCCAGCGTCCGAGTTTATGGATGCTGGCGCCATGTGGAATTGTATGTCAGGGTAGTCGTCGGTGGTGTTGGCGTATTTGGTGTGCACGAAGCCTAAGCCCTTCGACTCCACCGAGTGTGGTCATGGGGCCTCGTTCACGCATTACGTATTGCATTGTGATGGCGATAGGCTGCAATGAAATTAATTTCGGTGTTAAGACTCATGCCGTTGTTGTCATGAAAGAATAGTTCAGTTTTAACGTAAGGTTGTAGTCAGTATAGATTCGCAAAGAATGCGCTCACTCAAAGGTACTCGTATAATGAGCCACCATAATCGTTCTTAGCTTTGCATTCTTCCATATCACTAGGTACAAATCTGAATTAATTGAAGAGCCCAATTTTGAATATAATTTTTTTGTAATGGGCTAATTTAAAAGAGGCTGCTTTAGGTTTCCTAATTGTACAATTTTTTCGCATATTTCAACTTTTTTTTTTCACAAATTTTTGAAAAGGATGGTACTTGTATTCTCTATTGTGATGCTTGAAAATTTGTTATGAAATTTTGGAACCTCAAAGGTAGTATTTTGTCCCTCTTCCCTCTACCAAATGGTGTAGAAAAACTGAAAGAAGTCAAAATTTCAACAATTCAGTATGAATCAGAACAGATTATTAAAAAAAAATGTATTGTCAAAATTTCCATAAATAATGGACATAATGCGTAAGATATCCTCTTTTAAATGAGCCTATCAAGAAAGATCAACATTTATAATTATTGCACTCGTAAGTCAATTCATATAAAAAAAATCAAAATTTATACAAGTTATACATAAATGGAAGAATGCAATTCTAAGTACTGTTAAGGCATCCATAAAAAAAAAAATCAAAATTCATAGAGTGATATGTATAGAAGAATGCAATTCTAGGTTCTGTTATGGCATCTCATTATCAGAACAGAAAAGGAAGAGGGGCAAGGAGGACTCATCGCTTCGGAGCTGGGGTTTCTATAAAACAGTCTGGGAATCTAAATTTTATATTTACAACTTAATCTAATTAGTTTTTTTCATAATTTTATTTTTTTTAAGGTTTCCATTGGATTTAAAAAAAACTTGAATTAGAGGCCCTAAAATTGTTTTTGTCCCTAGGTTAATTATGCCTTTCCATGGCCAATGGTAGGGTCTGATGTAGGACATAGATCTGTAGAAATCAAATTTAGCAACCAATTGAGGAACATTTGCACGAAACAAACAATACTCTTTATGGATAGTAAAAAAGTTATGAATAAAAGATTCGTATTTTGTCATGCAGTGAAGCTAAGGGGTTCCAAAAATTTGCACATCTTCAAATTTCACTGATAAAACATTTTTACGTATAATCTTTTTCGTTACATTTTTGATGCAGCATTCAATTCATGTAAGATTTTTGTAATTTCTACAATTTTTTTTTTTTTTTTTTTGAAGAATATGAGGTCAATGAAACTTTTTGGGAAAATTCATATTTTTTGGAAATGTTAAAATAGAACCATATTTCGGTTGATATTTGTAAACCAAAAAGTTGAATAAAATGCTTGCCTATCTATTAAAATTAAGGAGTTACAGTGAATTGAATATTTCAGTGTACTGAAACTCTTTCAATTTTTTGGAGAAGTAAAAATTGTATACAATCTTTTTTATTATAAATATTGATTATAATAGAATTTCATTATGATATTTTCATATAAATATCCACAACTGTGAAAATATTTTTGTAAATTCGTAGTTGTAATGTGTTATTTTCTTTATTATGTAAACATGTATGTTCGTCGCAAATGGCCAAGTCGCCAAGCTACTAGAAATGAAAATATTGAAAAAAAGTAACTCAAATTTTTTCTGCATTTTTCAAAAGAAAAAAAATTGAGAGAATTTAAAAAATGTGATATGATGAATATTGTTTTAATAATAATAATAATAATAATAATAATAAAAAATACAAAAATGCTCTATCCAGTGCCATAGCTGAAAGGGGGAGAGGGTTAGAACACCGCATCACCTTCATTTTCAGTATCTTTAGTAGATGTATTATACGTATTTATGCATATAGAGTACTTACGGAACGAAATATGGGATTCACATTGAATGGTAACATGGATAATTATTATATATTCCCAATAAGGGGAAATTAAATTGGAAATCACAATTTAAAGTAAAAATTAGATTTTATTATTATAACGCTAATTATAAATAAATATGTTGGTATGCATAGGTGATTAGGTGATTATTACCATCTCCCCCAAAAAATTTCCCTCCACTAAAAAATTACATTCTCATATATTTTAACTGGAAACTAAAGATTTATAAGTTCAAAAAAAAAAAAAAAATGAGACCATCCCATATTCATCCATTCTATCTACTTCCCTTCTTCATTCAGTGAAATTTGAAGATGCGAAATTTTCGGTGAAACCCTTTCGCCTTAACGTTATAACTGGGGTTCATGTATGTAGAAATAGGAATTTTTTTGTGGCCTGCGAAGTGTGCTTACTTCATACAAATTTCTCCGATTTACTTAAAAATTTGATTTCTAATTTCTGTGAATTTCGTATGACTTAATCACCCATGTGAAAATTTAGGGCTTCAAGTGAGTGCGTTTGTTTCTCGTGTAATGTTGAGTAGAACTATAGAATGAAATCAAACTATTCCCACATAATAGCTAGGTACCTATATTAGGTTTCTATATAATATGTATGTTTTAATCACCTGAAACCTATTTTGCACAATTGAAACTGGTTTATCGATTAGGAAAGTTAATCCGGTCATTCCGACGTGATCTTGAAGGTTATCACCAACTCTCAAATCTTGCAAAACATTGATACCATGTTTTTGCAGATGCTCGGCTGGTCCAATACCGGACAACATTAAAAGCTGAGGACTGTTTATACTGCCAGCCGAAACGATAACCTGCGAAATGAATACAGTTTGAAATAAGAAACGACGATTGAGCGAGAAATTACTCGACTCGTTAGATTTTTCTTCGGAGGTAGTAATTTCACGATTACGTAAAGGTATTATTTAAAGTAATGACCTCTCTTGTGGCTAATGCTATTTGCTTAACGCCGTTCCTTTCGAATTGAACTCCGTAGGCTTGTTTGGTTTTTGGATTTATTAATATTCTGGTAACGTGCGCTTCCAGTGCCACATGCAAATTACGTCTTAAACGTACCGGTCGGATAAACGCTTTTGCGGTACTGCATCTGCTTCCTCGTCGAATTGTTCCCTGTGTTGGAATATGGAAGTGGATTTTATTAATTTTAAAATGGTAAACACAACAGATACTAATTATAGTTGAGCGTATATGAACCGCATCTGCTAAATTGTAATCGTTTGCGTACGAATAAAATAAATAAAATTCACGCGCTGTGGTCACGTTACGCGATACTTTCTATAAATACGACTAATGGTATTGGATATTAATTTCCCCACAGTTTGAGTTCGGCGATACGTGAGCTATTGGTTTAGTCGGAGGTTGAGTAAACAGCTGTAAATGAATTTTTACGAGTGATCTGTTGATTTTTTATTTCACTTACCTGAGCAATCATGAAGCCAGTTTGTTGTTCGCCGTTGATGTCGCGAGCAGGATAGCCATGTTGTCTGCCGGCGTCCAAGAATGCCACTACTAGAGGGGTATGCCACGGTGATTCTTGCACCGTGAGGTAGCCTCCGGAACGGTGATACTTGGTGCGAGCTAGATAAGGGTTCCGGTTGTCTTCGGATTTCTTGAAGTAAGGTAGAATATTGTCGAAACTCCATCCGGGGTTGCCGAGCTCTTCCCAGTGATCGTAATCGCGACGATTTCCGCGCACGTACAGCATGTAATTTAAAACGCTCGAACCGCCGAGTACTTTTCCTCTCGGCCAGTTGCATCGGCCACCTTTCATGCCGAGGCATGCTTGACCTATAAACACGTGTTTGTGAGTATTTGCAGAATTTAGGCGATGAAGATGATTTTCGCGCCTTATTTTGGGACATAGAGAGTGTTTAATAAAGTTTTGTGCTTCGAGAAGTTTTCAATTTTTTTTTTTTTTTTTCAATTTCAACTCATTTATGATTTGGAATTTGGATCATTTCCATGTAGTGTACCGTGAAGTCAATCTAAAGGGAGAAAAAAATACGGTTTTCCATTTTTCCGGAAGTTAATGTAAGAAGAAATTGCTTTTACAACCCTAATGAAATGTAAAAATTTTCATGTAAATTTTTTCAGTTACTCTAGGTTCAGATCTGCAAGGTTATTATTGGACTCATTTCATGGATGAAGTTTTGAAAAATTCAAGTGTCTCGCTAACTAAAATTTTACATTTACATTTCTATGGATACAGTGAAAGCAAAGATGAAAATGAGATTTTTGAAATTTCAACCTACGGTACTAAATTTAAGATGTCAGCATCTATCAAAAATGTTGATTTTTTGAATGAAAATTTCTGCATATTTTTAAGACTATAAAAGACTAATTTCTTTAATAATTATTTTGAAAAAAAAAAAAAAAAAAAAAACGCAAATAATTTTTGTTTACAAATTTTAATTACATTCAGTGCACCACAGAATGGATTTTTGTTTCATTTTCTTTCAGATCGATAATAAATAAATGGAGAAAAATTCAAATGATATGTCTAAAATATTTTAGCCTTCCAATTCATTTTGACTATCACCAGTATATGGGACTCTTCCCAATATTTCTTAGAAATACAAAATTTATCAACAATGTGTGAAGTTCTGTCTTATCGAATTCCAAAGACACGTTGTGCCCAATTGTTTAGTGTTTAGGGGCTCTAAAATATATCCGGCATCGCTGAGAGCTAGAATTCGGTCTCCAATTTTTTTTTCAAATGCATTGAAAATTTGAGAAAAAAATTGAGGAAAACGATAAAAAAAATTTAGTTGAGGTTATAAGAAATTTTAATACCTAAAATTTGGATTTCCAAACTTACAGACAATCTGCCTCCTCTGCCCTGCCCTCTCTCTACCGTGAGTTTACCGTATTGCACTCTGTAAATTACCGATCTTTAAAAACCTAGAAATCGATCATTTTTTTGACTATGCTTGAATGAATAAGGGCTAATAATATTTAAAAAAAAATTTATTAAATTTTTTCACCTCTTATTTACATTCCTAAAAATGAATAAAAAACGAATAGTTGAAATTGAAAAAAAAATTGGACTGAAAGTCAATTAATCAATTTGGAGGAAGAAATTGTGCTATGATTATTTATCAAAATTTGAACTTCAAATTCAAAAATATTTATTTTTCAAAGTTGCTCAGTTTCGCTGATAAATATGAAGAAGTTTTATTCACCTTCAGCAACAAATCTGAGCTACATAATTGCTCTTCAAATATCAAAATTTCTCATTTTGTGCTAATTATATGCACAACACCAGCAAACAGGGCCATAGTTAAGATATATTAATGGGAAAAATTTTCAAAATTATTTTCATAACTTACGTTTCGTAGGTTTCCAGCCATGGAAATGGGGGGAGGCGGAGGTTGAGGGGAGCGTTTTTTAGGAGACGTGAATTTTTTAGTGCTCAGAAAATTTATGAATGGACAATTCTAAGGCGATGAACAATTTTTTTCGTAATGATTCATAGCAATTAGAATAATCACAATCAATTATGTAATTATGATTTTTTTTTTCGAATTTAAGAAAAAATCGATTTCCGTATAAATTAACACAGCGAATGTTATTATGGAAGAATCGTATGATTTAACAACATTCGAATAGCGCAGAAAGTGAACTTACCCCGCTCCCACTTCCTTAGCCATGCCCCTGGTAAGAAAAAAGAGATGTGAAGAACACACCCTCCAATCTTCCCTATCCTTTCATGCAAAACTGTTCAGGCTGTGGTAACGTTTTGTATTACACGATAGTACTCACCGGTGGGTTCAGTCTTATACTGCCAATCCAATTTGGACAATTGTAGGTAAGCAGAGAGCGACGGTACGTCGGAGATCTCATTTTCATCTGGTCCTGCTTCCAGCAGCAACACACTCCAGTGCGGTATCTCGGAGAGGCGGCTGGCGACTACGGCTCCGGCAGAGCCTCCTCCGACTACGATGAAATCGTATTGTTTCCTTAGTTGCTTTTGATTGATCGGATGCGATTCGGGATCGTAAGCGTCGTAATGAAAGTAAGCCAAACCGGCCATCAAAAGTGGCATAAACCATAGTCCGGCGCTTACCAGACTAATACCAGCTTTCAAAGCCGTACCTATAGCAATCAGCGAAAATAACATAGTATGGCACTTCACATAATTGTCCACGGATCTCTGTGTTCCGCGATTTAATTGATTTCTTTTTAGCGACAAGCTTTAATTTATGGCGTAATTTTTGAAACATCGTGGACGACAATCCGATGCCAGCGGAGAGTGAGTTAGGATTGAATCCTTCGTCGGTTGGTGGCCGTCAATGTACTGGACTCGCGAGTTCGATACATTGTCGCCGAATGAATGGTTTAGCTGTAAATAAAATTGCTAATTATAATTTACTGGTGTTAAACAAGAATGACCGTAAAGAGTAAATTTATCGCTGTTGCGTGTAACCGACGTTTTATTTTCGTTACGTAATGCCTATAGAAATACGACCACACGCGAAAATCGAATTTCACAAGTTGTTCGAGTATAGGTGATTTTTGGACGGATTTACGATTTTTGTAATCGTTCGTAACGAGAAAACAGCGCGAGCGATTTGCCTGTTGAACATTAAAAGTGATACCCGGCTGTGAAATTCTGTACGTAAGAGATTTTGTAAATATAATTAAAATATTTAAATGGTCGAATTAATCATGATTATACGAGTCCTGTCCGCGTCTTGCGCGTATTCGTCGAATTTCGTTTAACGAACTTATACTAATGGAGAAATCACCGAGACGGTGAAATTATTGTATTTGAAACGGTGAATAAATATTTGTATACGAACTCTCTATATCTATACTGCACCACGACCCGTTTCGAGCAATACGGATTGGAAAAGCGGCGAACTGTATATTTAAATTCGCGCTGATTAGAGGTATTGTTACTCGTATCAATATTTGGACATCACGTAGAACAGAACTTCGCAGATTTGGAATAACTAGTTTAAATATATTTCATTGGAATAACCAGACATTTTTCTCGAGACAGGTTCATGAAGGAAGATCTTAAAAAATTTAAGCATTCGTACGTACATCTGCAATTTTTTCACGTAGAGAAATTTAATTTTTTCTAAATTATAACCTCAACTTGGTGACAGAAAATTATTGAATTTGGGAAACTCCAAGTTTATTAGGCCGCAAATTTGATTATGTCAAAAATTTACCTACATTAAAATTTGCTATTAAGGGAAAGGGCCACTTTTCTCCAAAATTGATTGCTAATTTTTCATGCTTGAGAGTATATGTAGTATACTGCGTACAACTTGACATTTTTTTGGTGTTTTTTACAACCAAACGAGAAAAAAAAATTATAGAAAAAATCAAAATTTCTTGCTTTTTTTATATACGTGCCGTATATTGCCACTTGGGCCAGAGACAGGGCAGAGATGGGAGATTAGAATTTAGAAAATTGGAAGGATAAGAGGTTTTAAAACTCAGAAGAGCAGGGGCGTAACGATGGGGGGGAGCTTCCCCCCCCCAGGTGTTTTGAAAAGTTGGGAAATTTATAATTGTTCAACGTTGAAATTGGGAACTTGAATTTGTTTTGGAAAAATAAGAACTTGTATAGCGCACAACTGGGGACGCAGCCTCCTTGGCTTTTGAAAAGTTGGTAAATTTGGAGTTTTACTGTAAAGTTGGTAAACTTGACCAGTATTATTACAGCTATTTTTTAAATTTTTTGATGACTAAAAAAAAACAAAAAAAAAAGGTCAACAGTTGGTAAAATTTCACTGTATTAGTTTAGTTGGCAATTTTTAGTTTTCTCCACCCCCCCTGAAAAATGTCCTCGTTACGCCCCTGCAGAAGAGAGAATTTCGGTAATATTATATGTTTGAATAATTTATATTGGAGTGGTCCAAATTTTAATTTTCAAATGACTGACAGAAAACTTGAAAAAATGTCAGTTGTAAAGTTGAAGGGAGCACCTGTCAAAGTAAAGTCAACATCTTTAAAAATTTAAAATTGAAAAAAATTGTTTTGCAGCTAGTTTGAAGCATTTTTGTATTCGAAAGTTGTATTTCGTCATTTGTAAATTCAAAAAATTTTTAGCTGCTATATCTTTTTTTTTTACCTTGAAAAAACACGATTTTTTTTGAAAAGTTGGTCACATGCATAGAATGGGTACACTTTGAGATCTCCATACGTTAGAAGCAAATTCTGCTTGATTTTAATCTCACAGTGCTTCTGGTAGTAGATTATTTCGTGGTAAACCGTCTAAGTAATATAATTTTAAATCAATACAGTTATTTTGGAAACCTTTTTGAGGTAAAAAACGGTTTTGTTTTGTTTCTGGAGTCGCAAAGACTTCAAATCAAGCTCATAATATGGGTGTGACCTGTTTGTAAAAAATATCCAAAATTTTGAGGTTAAAAAAAATGCTAGCTAAAAATTTTTTGAGTTTTTAAATGGCAAAATATAACTTTTGAATCCAAAACATAATTTTGAACATTTTTTTTTTTCATTTTTAAATTTTTGAAACGTTTGAGTTTATTTCGGCATGAAAAATCGAGAATGCGTAATTTTTCGAAAAACTGAAAACCACCACCTATACCAAGGAATTAGAGAAACCCCAAATTGTTCCTTTTGTGATAAATCCCCTATAACCTCCCAACATTTATTCTTTAAATGCGACTCCTTTCGATTAATCCGAACCACCCTAAAAATTCATAACACCATTATTGAAGACGATCCTCAACAACTACAAAAAATTATACACTTTCTTAAAACCTCAAAATTATGGGCTAAAATCTAAAATCCACCCTTACTGTCCTGTAATTAACAGATACACAGGCGTGATAATCTTGGCAATTACATACGCCAGTATAAATAAATTTAAAAAAAAAAAAAAAAACAAGTTTCATTAGTCTTTAGAAAATTATATGTAATTTTTGAATTTGAAAAATTTCAAAGTGTCCAAAAATTATTTTATTTGAAAAATCAATTTTTGGAATTTTTTATAATTTTAAACTCATTTTGGCTGTTCTCCTATGAATTTTTGAGAATAAAATTTTTCTCATATTTTTTTGAAGCTCATTTAGCACTACTTTCTGAAGCCCAATCTTTTTTCAAACAAAACCGAAATTCGACCTATCTTATCGTATAATATTGTTTCACCTACATGAATGTTTTTCACATTTTTTAGTATATTGGTCAAAATAAATTTCATCTAGTTTTTGAATGAGACTCAAAAATATTTCAACTCGATGGGATGAAATGAATATGTTTTACAAGGCTTTAAATTTAATAAATAAAAAATTTATATATTTTTATTTTACAAAACCGAGTTTCAAGATCTTCTTTGAGAGTAGTTGGAGGGAGGGGGAGGGGGTAGTAAATTTTTTGGTACGAAAAAGGTACGAAATTTCGATTTTGTTGTTTAATGGACACCTTGTCGAAATAAGAAGAAGTATGGAATGAACGGGTTATTTAAATTGACAGAATTTCTTTTTTTGTTGGCAGCGTACATTTTTTCGTTTTTTAATGATTTAAATATGACGTCTAATGCAAAAAAGTTAAAATTACTAAAAAAAGCTAATAACTCAAATTTCTGGAAATTGCAAAAAAAAATCTCTGATTTTATTATTTCAGTCGGAAATTTTTTGAGAATTTGTTCAAAGGTCAGAAGAACTCTGTTTTTACTTGGCACCTCGATCGAAGTCCAACTTCATTTTATGCCTTACACTCTGCGTTTTTTTATGTACCACAAATTTACTTTTGATGCCTGAAACCTGATAGGAAATTTTTACCCATTTAATAAAAAATCTAATCAAATTGAGATATTTTTGCATTGTTAGGTTTGTTTGAGCTCGTGCATCGGAAAAATCTGAAAAATTTTGAACCTTTGAGGCGAGTTTTCTTACTTACCTACACCACTAGTATGTTACTATATTTCCTTAATTAGTGTAATTAAACTCCGCTTTCGTTTAATTGGCGCCTCGATGAAATTAAAGTGTAAAATTTCTATTTAAGAATATCCAAGTCTTAGACAAAAACGAGTTACACTTAATTACCTAATATACTCGTAGGCGGCGGAAGAGGCTGGTTTATTAAACGAGGAAACTCGAATTTGCAACGATACGTCCGTCCTATGTCTCAAATACGTTGAAGAAAGAAAGCTATAGTATACGCGAAAGGAAACGAAGTCCTATTAGTGAGGTTTGAAATGGGTCCTCGCCGTTGGTAATTATCGCGCGGTATTTAACGAATGGAAATAATTTTCATTCTATTTAAGACGGGTATACATAGGTAAGTAAGATGTGGCCCAGATATTTTAAAGAAAACAATGACAACTGTACGGCGCACTATATGATGTCCGAATGATCTGTACGTGTATTATCGCTCCCGCAGCGTTTTTGATAATTGGAAATATTTGCGCTTTTACCGCCAAATAATGTCATTATTGTGATGGCGTTTTTCATTGTACGAAACGAATGTTCTTCTGTATGAATCGGTGGCTGGAACTGGAATGCGCGCGTGAAATTTTATTATTTTTTATGCATTCGATTTGCATATATGCCGCATCATTTTACGGTGAAATGCATCGGGCGATTTTTAACTCGATCGCCGGAACGATTATACGGTTAGTTTTTATTGTCGAATTTGAATTGCACATGGTACACCGATGAAAGTACCAAACGGCTGATAAAAGATTAGCGATCGAAAAAATAAGGTTAACAATTTCGTATCGGCTATCGAGTACCGAAGACGTAAATAACCGGTGTAATTTACGATCGCATTTCGCACTCTGCTACTTCCGACTATGTATACGTTTCCTGTGTGCCCGTCGTTAAAGGTGTTCGCAGCGGGTTATTAAGAGCGTTTCACCCATATGTTATTGTCGATTATTTTCGCCTTTTAATGATTTCTCGATCGATTTTCCACGTGCTCGTTTTTACGAACTCGATATTTATGGATGTTCAAAATGGAAGATTATGATCGAAATACCGATTCCTTAGGAGATGTTAAGCTTTCGCAACCTGTGTAGTACAATATGATCCTTAAACCTGGTTTTGTAACGCTGTGAGAATCATCACACGTGATATTTCTATTCAAAAGTAATGAATTATTATTTAACTACATCCTTGACACTTTTCCATGATGTAATCAAAGTGTAACGAAGATGTCGTTGAATTTGCGTATATGCGATGAGTACTCTTGATAATGAAGTAAATCAAGAAATTTCGGTGTTCATTATGTTCCTATAATGATTGTAATAATTGGATTTGGAAGTGATGTCGAATGAATTCTTGAGGTAATTTTGGTATGGCAGCTGATTTAGATATATGTAGGTCGGATTTAATTGAGCTGCTGTAACAATGGTAACCATTGAAAAGTGTAACGTCGGGTTCGAAGTGCAGTGCTTATTTTTTCAAGACGTTTGGCATCTCCGGATGATGAGAAAATTAACGCCAGTATTTTTTAGTTAATTTTTTTCTCTTATATATCGCAAAAAAATTTTTAATTTCCTCAAAAATGGTAATTTATTTGAAAAATTTATGAATAACGAGAAAGTTCAAATAGTATTTGGCAGGAATGTGGTGGAATTTACAACTCTCAAACTTGGTATATACTTGAGTACCCAAAGGTGAAACAGTTTTAGTTTTCATCGAAAGTTGATATGACTTTGGTTTTGATAGTTGCAAAATGACTCTAGGAAAATTTTTAAAAATGTTTTTGAAATAAATTATTAATTTGCTGATGTTTTTTTTTTTTTTTTTAATTCTCCAAGGGTTTAAAATTTTTTTCAATGTACTCAAAAACTCGATTTTTCCTATTATTTTTTTAAATGTGTTCATTTCTGTTTTATTGGACGAACGAGGAGCTTTGTATTGAATTTTTGATTTCAATGGGTTTTCAAATTATCTTTGATTTTGTGCTAAAATCAATTGAAATACCTAGATTATGCCATGAGGATACTTTGAGCTTCATGAGACGTTTAGAGCATAAAAATCGGACACAGAAAGTCTTTTTAGTACATTAGGATGTAATTCAATGTCATACTGCACATCCCAGTAATAAATCACTCATATTATACTCGTCATTTTTGAAAATATTTGAGATATCGTGTTTTAAATTTTAAAAAAATCTTGGAATTTTTTTTATTTATTTATTTATTGTAACGTACTATATATAGCTATAGGCCAAAACCTTAGTGATACTGATAGATGTGCAGTATTAAGCCTCAAGATGAGATAAACTGAAGAAGAGTGTTAATCGCTAATGTGCCATCTTGTAAGAGAGAGGTTGGGTGTGAACTGTGAATGAGAACATTTTGGATGACGATTTTCCACCGTAGAGTAAACAGACGAAGGTTCAGATTTTGTTAAGGCACATGGGAGTGAATGAGATTTGTGTGATCAGTCCCCAATCTACATAAAACTTCATCCTTATTAAATGAACGTAAAGAAGTGTTTCATAGCTTCTCAGCTGATTTGATGCAATTAAGTTAGTTGTTTTGTCGTTGAAAAGATCATCAGTGTTTTTTGAAAGCAGCATTAATATTATAAAAAAAAGCAGTATCAGTATAGTTAATTTTTTTCTCAATTTTTGCGTCACTGAAACTGAATTGGGTTTGCAGAAAATCACACATTTCTTAATTTTTTTTTTTTTACTTTTTTTAAGAATTATAAAATTTTCAAAATTGACTATTATGGAAGAGATAAATATTAACCTGGAGGATTAACGTGTTTTCTACATTGTATTGGTGTCATTTTGAAAGTATGGATATTAAACACTAAAGGGACCAATTTTTTTTTTTCGAAAATCAGTTTGGTTTAGCTCTTGATAATTTTAAAATGGCCAAAAGTACGCTCAAAGAACTTCAACTCAACAAATTAATATTTATACTCTTTATAACATGATCAAAGTTTGAAAATTTTATGAATTAAAAAAATAAAGTAATTTTGGGTAATTTGAAATTTTTTCGTAACTGAAGTTCATAATATTTTATCTTATGAACTTCAACTTATGAGTAGTATTGAGTATAATGCAAAAAATACATTGAAAATGAGTTTTTCACATTTATTGGAAATAGTTGTAGAATTCTTAAATGTTGCGAAATTAGGTGAATAATTTTTCTCCTGAAATTCAGAAAACAAAATATAGCTCCTGGATACATAATAGTTGTCAAATTATCCAAAACTATTTTTTTAAATATTTTTTTAGATTCATAAAATTTTCAATGACCCAATTATGAGGGTATAAATATTAATCTAGAAGATTGAAAATTTTTGGGCATACTTTTGGGCTCATGTTGTTGCAATTAAGTGCTAAACCAACTCGATTTGTAAAAAAATCAAAATTCATTTCACCCTATTAAACACAGAGTCAAATCCATTAAAAAAAAAAAAAAAGCTATACCTTGGTGCTTATACGAGTATACCTCCATCCTGTCTCAAAGTTTATGCTGAATTTTAAGAGGTTGAAGAGTAATAAATGCTTGAAAAATTAGTCTCAAAAATTTTCACATCCAATTTTTTTCCAAGTTGGAAAAACAGGAGCTGTAGTAATTAAAATTAAATTTTTTCGAAATTTTCGGCAAAAACTGTAATTTTTTTTGTTTTTAGCCAAGGAGAAAAAATTAAAATAAATATATTGATTCGATATCATTCTAATATTTTTTCAATTGTTTACAATATCTTCATTCATTTTTTTTCTCAAAGTGTCTTTTTCATCCTGAGAGTATTTTCTTGAATGTCTTAATGAAATGATTTCCACGCATAACTTGGCAGGTTTTTAACAATATTCATCGACTCGGTAGAGTTTTAGTTTTCGCATATCTTACAACGAGCTACGCTCCCATTGAGAAAGCTTCGTTTATAATTGCGAGACGATTAATCGTTTATACCCAACGATAATCCTTTAATCAGGCGATCGTGACCTTCACGTTTCGCATAATCTTTTATCGTGTGTAAAATCGTGTTACCATTTACCCGAAGAGAGCTCATTATGGTGAAGAGTTCGCTATACATGAAAGGCGAGAGGTGTCGAAAAGAAAAACAAATTCTCCAAGTACAAGTATATCTGTGTAGTAAAAAAGTGGAAAATTGGTTTACGAGGCCTGTAAATAAATTTCGCATAAGGATGCGTGGAAATTAAACTGGTTGGCCGATCTGACGGTGTCATTTTTAACACCTATAACACGTGAATCGAGCATTTAAATGGCCATTAAAACCGGTACATGCTGGTTCAAACGTTTAACAAAAAGCTCGTTGTAATTACGATGTTAATTATACGTCGACTGACAGCTACCGAAAAGAAATGAGAAAGTATGCACTTCGGGCTACCAAGCTATTAAGAAAGTGTTGCATTTTTTTCCCTGACGAAAATTACGTAAACTAAACAATACGACTGAGTGACGAATGAACACCACCAGAAGGCGAAGATTTTTCTACGAATGCAAGTAGTAAGAGGTATTTGATGTTGGAACTGGAAATGGCGAAATTCTGTTACGAGGAATCTTACGATCACGCGTTGACCTCCAAGTTCGATGAGTTAGGAAATGAAGGGCTTCGAAATTCGAGATACAACATCTATGGTAATATCGTGTATAGATTTCGCGATATTTTTATTCTGGCGTAGACGCGGTGAACCGTAGGTCGTCTTATGCAAAGTAAATTATCGGTTACGTCGGCTCAGCGGAGGTGCATTAATTGTGCAGTTTTTTCTTAGCCGAGCTACCCGATCGGTGGGTTAGGAAATCCGGTAGAACAGAGACATAGTCGAGTGCAACGTGACGTGGTTTCCATTTCGCATTTCACGGTGTGTAATTTTCGGTCGGTGGTCGTACGTGGTCGGCGAGATGATATTTTGTGGGCGAAAAAACGTGACGTATTATCGATTTATGTACGCCTATTGGCACGAGACTTTGGTATGTTTAGAATTCAATCGGTATGTTCTCCATTCCCATTCGTGTGTTTCGTCAGCGTTGAGATGGTACGAGGCGTGTTTTGATATTGTTTTGTCAATCCGCATGACCTAAAAAGCGCTAAATGATTTTTCCACGCTCGATCCTAAGTTTTTGAAATCAGCTGAGATTACCTTTGTCGAGTGTAGTGTGAGGATAATTAATTCTAATAGACGTTGGTCGGTTGTACAAAAGAGAGGCTGAGTTATTGCCTTCACGTTTTATATGCTCGTACTCTAACACCGCCTGTGGTAGTTGGAGGACTCATCTTGGTTAGCATAAATCACCCAGCCGTTGGCCAGCGTGTTGCTACAGGAATGAATTTATTCAATACGAATTAGCGTAATCACGTTTATTGAAGAAAGTTCTTTCGTGCTTTTCTACAATCACGATCGAGCATATAGTTAATCCATATTCCCATAATTTAGCCGTTATCATCGCGACGACATAGGCCTGGCGATCTTTTGATGTAAATCGAATGAGATGTTGTTCATACTTGGTATTCATTTCCGCTATTTAATTAGTCGTAGGGACGATTCGATGAAGCTTTTTTGTTGGCGAATTTTAACGGGCAAGGAACGAAAAAAACGATGAGAATTTGAGCATAGACAATATATACTGCAGCCTAGGGTGACAAAATTTTAGGTAGGTATTGATGGAAAAAATTTTAAACAATTTCGATCATATCAGTATCAGTTTAGGTATGGATAAATTGATATAAGAAATTATATCGATATCAATAAACTCAAAATAAATAATTTTTAGGACTAATGTCTTTTGTAATTTTCATTTTTTTTTAAAATGAATTTTCAACTTTAATGTCCTCCAAGAAAAAACAAAAATTTTAATTTTCAAGTTACCAGTATAGAATTAAAGTTATTTTCTTGGACCTCTATAGTACGTATTTTTTAAGGGTGGGGTGAGGGTTCATCAACTGCGTAAAAATACATGCCTAAAATTTCATGTCAAGGTGACAAATTAAATTCAACCTATGGACAACGGATCTATAAATCCATCATACTGAAAAAAAGCATTTCCTTATTACTGGATTTTTTCCGTTAATTTTTTGTCGTAAAGTGTCCTCAGTAGGCGAAGGAGATCTCAGGAATTTTGTTTCACTGTGAGGCGATACCGATAATGAAATTTTTGATACACCTATTAATCTCAGATACCGGCAAGCGATATTAAAAACATCACTCGAAAGCACTTTCCAATAAATATTTCACCAACGACGAAGAGACAATCGAAGGTAGGTATAATTATCGCGACATTAAACCGAGGGTCATGGATGTCATACACGCGTATTTATTCTTTTCTCTTCTTTACCGATGCGGGCTTTTGTCATTTGTCATCGAGTAGATTTTTCGCGTACCCGACGCCGATGTTAGATCACGTCTGCGGAGAGAATTTTTTCGAATGAAAGTTTTTGTACGCCAATTTATCGCCTTTAGGTGATAATTTGCATCGGTTGGTATTCGTAGGCGTATGCACGATGACGTAGTTTCGGGTATAAGGAAGTATGGCGGAGGTAGTGGTTGTAAATGATCTCGATTTAGCAAGGATGGTGTGGTTTCGCTTTTATCGAACGCGAAAGTGATTTGATGACGATTTGTTGTTATGCCCGCAGGTCATTTTGCATTCAGGTTGTATGGAAATAAAATCATGCGTTTATTAGGAAAGGGGCGTTTAAATTTTTAATATTTTAATTTTTTTTAAAGTGAGCTTTCGATGAAAAACTAGGCTATTACCTAACCTAATTAGGAAAAGAGGTTAAAAGGCAACATTATATCTTCATTTTTTCTACTATACCATTGTCCATTACTTATGCCTATATTTATAGATTTATTACGCATCGTAGAGAACGTAGAAGGTATGCCAGAAAATTGTTCAAAATCTATCAAGATGTTCATAGAATTTCTAAAAGTGATTTTCCTAGATTCTCGATACCACTAAAAAATAGTAGTTCGCTCGAATTTTGAAAGAGACTAAAGGGATTTCTCAAGCCTAAAAATTTTTGATTTTGGTGTTGCATGATGAAGAAAAAGGAAGCAACTAACCTAACAAAATTTTAGTTTCCTAAGTTGATTTTTCTATCTGAAATTGGTGAGGAGATATGTAACGTATCTATAAGAAATTTCATAGCTTAAAATTTTCTCAAAAAATCGTTTTTTTTTTGTTTTTGTTTTTTGTTTTTTTTTTTTTTTTTGAAAAGTTTTGAGTGATGAAATTGCTCACCTCTTTCATATCTCCTCACCAAATCCATCTAGAAACACCAAATGTTGTGTATAGTGTAAGCTAAGAATTTATGTACGATCCAGCGTTCCCAGCTCAGATACTTTCTAGCCATTCTATATTCTTGTTTGCGGAGGAAATTTTAAAAATGTATTTTTTTTAAATTATCGTTACTAGCTATTTTTAAATTTTTAAATGCCATTTTTTCAAAGTATCTATTTTTTTGAAATTTTTTTTTTTCTCAAATTGCAATTATTTCTTCATTTTTCCATGATTTTTCGCCAGTTTCTATCCTTACTTTTGTATTTAAAAATTTCACAACACTGATAACATAAAATTTCAATTCATTAGAAGTGAAAAAATAGGAAGAATCGTTAAAGAAAATAATAATATTTAATATTTCATTGCATTTTTTTCAATAGAAAATGTCATGTTTTAAACTTTTACGAAGGATATGTACGTATTTAAAATTTGACGGGGAGGGGGAATTTTGAATTTTCAAATGTAAAAAATTTGTTCAGCTAGTTTTGAAGGGAAACGCAAGTTTTTTGTTTGAGAAGTGTGAACTGTGAACTATAGTGTGATCCTTTGAAGAGTCAAAATGGATCCAGAATGGTGGACGTTTGAAGAAAACTTGAGGAGCCTAAAGTAGTTAAAAATAATGAATATAGGTTCCAAATGATTACTGGAGGAAAGAAGCATACCATGTTTCAAATTCATCCGTACAGTTCACAGATAATATTGGAGGAGATGTGGTGGGAGTAAACGAAAGTTCAACGATTTTTAATCTTGGTTTCTTAAAAGTAGCATGAGCTCGAGCCACTACCATATTAACCATGTGCTGACAACTGTGCCAAAAATGGCACTACCATGTATTTTTGTAAGAAAAAACAACCGGGTGCCAAAAACGGCACCTTAATTTATTTTTAGATATTAGTAAATTACTCACAATCAGATTGTTCTTCAAGAGGATTCAAATAGATTATAAGTTGTCGGCTACCATTAATATATTTTTTTCTTGACGAAATATATGTGCGTAAGTAGTTAAGTACATCACAGGTTTTAAATCTTCTAAATATATAAAAATGCACGATGGTGCCATCTTTAGTACCCGGTTGTTTTTTACTGGGTGTCAGCCCAGGGTTAAAATTTCAGGCTTCCTGGTGAAGTTGAAAGGGAGTAGGACTGAAAAATGTTTTTTGCAAAGAAAACGTTGGATGATGAAATTTTCTAGATCCACTGTAATTTTATATCTCATCGCCGAATTCAACTTGAAAGCTCAAATTTTGTGCATGAAGTCTATAGGAAATTGAAATGTGATTATTAGAATTCAAGTCGTTATGAATCCTAAATGCCGAATGTACAAAATCTAAGGAAAGCTTGAGGAGCTTGAAATAGCTTAAATTTAATAAATATATATTTCATATGATTACTTAGCTAAAGAACTAAGTATCCAAAATTTACCCTCACAAATGATGTTTGAGGAGATAGGGAGGGGTTTTCACCGTTTGTACTATACATTGGGGTGCAGAGATTGACAGCGTTATCTGCAAATCAGAACGTGTGGCCATTAAAAATTCAGCTCTAGTAATGTAGAATGGCTGCTTATGCGTTTTTGTCATTTTATTTCACTTCATTTGGGTTTTGTTTTTGAACAAAACTACTGAACAAAAAATGAAATATGCCAGTTGTCTATACACGGGGAAATGCCAAGTTCTTGAATTTTTAAAAAAATTCAAAAAATTACTACCCGCTTGACAAAATACTAGTTATTTACTAGCATCTTACTCGAATACTAGCAAAAAGCTAGCATCTTACTCGCGTTTTTACTCTAGCTTCTATTTACTAGCGTAATGTTAGTCATTTGCTAGTATCAAATTACTAGGAGATTTGATACTCGCGTAGTGCTAGTTATTTTCTAGTATCAAATTACTAGGAGATTTGATACTAGCGTGTACTAGTTATTTTCTAGCATCAAATTACTAGGAGATTTGATACTAGCGTGATGCTAGTTATTTTCTAGCATCAAATTACTAGGAGATTTGATACTAACGTGATGCTAGTTATTTTCTAGCATCAAATTACTAGCAGATTTGATACTAGCGTGATGCTAGTTATTTTCTAGCATCAAATTACTAGCAGATTTGATACTAGCTAGCTGATGCTAGTTATTTTCTAGCATCAAATTACTAGCAGATTTGATACTAGCGTGATGCTAGTTATTTTCTAGTATCAAATTACTCGTAGATTTGATACTCGCGTGATACTAGTTATTTTCTAGTATCAAATTACTAGCAGATTTGATACTCGCGTATTGCCAGTTATTTTCCAGCATCAAATTACTCGCAAATTTATTAAGTTTCCTGATGTTATGCCTGTAAATAAGGATAGTCGAATATATATATATATATATCCTTATGTAAATCATAGCTAAACCGAGATCCGGCTGAAAACTTGCATACACGATATACTGCACCTCGCAAACAACGTGCGCTATGTATAACGTTGTGAGATCCGGCAAACGAATCTCATGATCTCGCAATTACTACGTATGTATGGAAATGATCTCGGTTTATTTGGTTTTATACATATATATATAGACTAGGGTGCGTCAAATTTATATGCAAAAAATTTGAAGTTTGAAATTTTGATGTCTTACCCCTAGAAGTGTTCCTTTTACTTAGAAAACACCACAGAAAAAATTTCAGGTAAAAAAAAAGGTATTTAGAGGTGGCGCTTCAGGGTTGAATATTGACAACATTACCTCCCATGGGTATATGCATAATTCGCATATAAACATGTTATCTTGGGATGTCGCCATTCTGCCACCATCTACTAGGTATATTAGGTGTGCTGTATATAACTTAAGAAAAGTCCTGTTAAGGTTGTAGCGCACTAGCTAATAAAATTCTATGAATTGAAAACTATAAGAGAGCCTATCAATAACCATTTGCTGCTTGAATGTAGCATAATGAAATGCCAAACCTTATTTTTGTTTATATGGCGATTTTTTCATATTTCTTTGTCCATGAAAATGAAAAAGATATCACTGAGGTCGAGGAAGTAAATTTCAGTGGCGTAGAATCATTTTTTTAGGAGGGTAACATTCAAGATGATCTTTTTTTCAGACCATTTACAAAATCTTTACAAATTGTTTCAATTTTGTCGGATTTGTTTTTAAATTTGAATTAATGAACACTGACTGAATTCAGTTTTTTTTTTTAATTATTCACTAGAATTGGGGAAGGGGAAATATTGATATAAATTACCCCTCTAAATTGTTTTTGAAAGGTAATTGTTACCTAATTACCAGAGGTTTCTACACCATTGGTAAGTTTCAAGTTCCCACAAATTTGACAATAACGAATTGAACATCTTTTTAAAACGTGGACTACTATAATATGCTTTTTTTCCTGCCATCATAATATCACTAAGCAATCAAAGCGAAATATTTGTTTAGTAGGTCCTACAACTTTGGAAAAAATTGAAAGAATAAAATTACAAACAAATCCGCAAGTACTAAGTCCTTTTACTACACTTCAAACTTATAATGAGAAACACCTGATATCAAAAAGCGCTAGAATTATTTGCGATGAAATTTCTATTGTTTTAGAAAAAAGCATGTATGCCGATTCAAAAAGATTATAACATTATAAAGAAGAGCATAGCACAAGCTAACCCCATATAAGAAAGTTTAGACTTTAGAGCAGTGGAATTCAACTTCTTGAGTAAATTTTATGGGTTTTGGTACTACCGTGTCAAATACAAGCAATAGGGAAATCTAAAGAAGCGTGTCACCTACTAGAAGTGAAATTAGATAAAGAACTAGGGTATTTGACTTCTAGACATCACATCATCGAAAATGTATAGATGAAAACTGTTTCAATTTGCTTCCGAGTATATTACGAAAACAAAAGATGTTTTCAAGAACAATATGCTTCCTATTTCTGACCGCTAGGCATAGATTTATGTTGAAAAGTTATCTATCAATAATATTTAAAACCCTCACAAAGCAACACATATCACTCACAACATTATGTAAAAAAGGACACATTCTGTTCAAAAAAAAAAAAATCACAATATAATGTCAAAAACGACATATAACGATTTGAAAATATTCATATAATATGTCGTTTTCGACATCATGTTGCGAAAAAAAAATCAAATTTTTACATTTAATATCTTGTGTATTTATCGGATTGAAATCAAAAGCAAAAATCTCCCAAGCATTTTTATAAAAACGAATACGCACACATCGCAAACATAAATACTGCCTTAGAACGCATATTCATCACAAGGTGCTCGTGGCCGCGTGGTATAGGTTAGGTAGGTTAGTTCTAGTCATAGGGTCGTAGGTTCGAATCCCACCGTAGGCATAGGGAATTTTCGTGTTGGAATGTGCAGTAAATAAGTGGGGAGGGAGTGACAAGCCGAAAAGTGCAACCATATCTCGGAAAAAAGTATCCTTCTGTTTTTTTAAATTAATTAAAAATAAAAAAAAATTAATTTTAATAGTAAAAGAATTCTTAATTTATACTAGCTTTATACTAGTAAACCTACGCTAGCGCAGAACTAGTATAAATTTGAAACAGTTGAGGTTAGATTTTTACTAGCATTTTGTAGCTAGTTATCTGCTAGTATTTTGAAGCTAGTATATGACTAGTCTCATAATACTAGTAGATAACTAGTTACAAAATGCTAGTAAAAATCTAACCTCAAGTGTTTCAAATTTATACTAGTTCTGCGCTAGCATCATTTACTAGCTTCTTGTCAAGCGGGTAAATGTTCAAAAAAAACTCAAACATGCATACTAATCTTAGTCAATTGAAAAATACTATAAAAAAATGAAATTGCTATGGAAAAATATTAAAAATATTAAAAATTCAAAAATGTAATTTTTTTCATTTTTAAATTTTTTTTTTTGTTTGAAAAAATCGATTCATAAAAAAAATCATCATAGTGATATAAAAACCATTACAGTCCTGGACCGGATTGGAAGATGCTAATAACCTTCATCTTCATGACATAGATTCTAAAAGAGTCATCTTCAGAGTTGGGATTTGAAAATTATAAAAATTCTGAAGAAAGAATAAAGAGTAGTTTTTCAACGACAAATGAATAATAAAATAGAGTTTTTGAACGACATGGAGAGTGAGGAATTTCGCGACAACCTGTCACAGCAAACGATCAAATTATGCGTGAAAAGTCTCCGAATAGATTTTCTTGGCGCAATTACCTAAACATCAGGAAATAACTACTTCCTAATTATCGTCGTAGGTTTTATACGTTTCCTCTTATATCCATAAATCTCACTCTCCGTCTGCGCTAGTTCGTTATTTTCGAATCTCATACGGTATCATTGGTGCGACGAGACTATGAAAGTGACCTGAGACATAAATAAGTACCGAACATGTGAATGCTAATATCATAATTTACGTTGGGTGGTACATATAATAAGTTGAATCAGCGTGCTATCTATTTACGTGCTTGAAAGTCTGGGTGCAGTCTTATCGGCGAGTTTTGATATAATTATGATCTTGATAATGTATTCGAATTTTTTAATTCGGCTAATTCTTCGCGTTGCGACTAGAAGACCTAGTATCCCTGTCCGTAATAAATATTTTTATGCTAGAAAGAGTACGATATCGTATAGATTTATGCCAAAGCATTATAGGTATGCGAAGTGTATCTGTTTTACACGAAAGATGCTTTAATTCGTTTACGATTGCGACTTATGTCACAGCGACGGAACACTTTCTATCATAATTCCGAAAGAATCCGAATCGCGCTATTAATCGACGGTTTATCGAGCGCGCGTTAGCCTTATGGTTCTACATGTAAGGACGCGTTACGTCTGGTTATGCGGCGTACCCGTCTGGGCGAACATGTTTGGATGAAAAAATTTATTAGTATTAAAGCTGGTCAGATCGGCTACCAGTACTAGGCCGAGGCACGGTATCATCTTTGTTTATAGTCCTCTTTTTCCATATGTATACCTTATGCAATACTAAGACGTTTTACTTTCTCTACGAGTTTTCTTCCCGAGTATAAGTTCCGCTTCCTTTGCGTCTCCTTCAAGGTAACTTTAGAATTATGTAAGATGGCGATCTGTCCCACATTCGAGTGTAATTAGTCAAAATCGGTTATGCAAGGTTTTATTTATTATGTTTACTTATTTTTTCGTAAACACGTGAATTACGCACTCGACGAGGGAACATTTCGTGATCTTTTTGAACCACGAGTGGCATTCTTAATGGCCGTGAACTTTGCGATGTGAATGATCAGGTTGAGTGGATGATTTTGTTTTTCGAAGTGTGGAGTAATACGATCGTCGTGTATGGATGTAAAAGGGTCAGCTAAGACATCACGTCTTGTGATGACCAGATCTTACGAAATTAATAGTTCTAAAAGCATTTCGAAATATATGTTTCTCAGGTTTTTTAGCTGAATGATATTGTAGCTCGATAACAATAATGATAGGGATAAAAATTGAGAGACACTTTTTTTTTCACTGAATTTTATTCCAGCGCAAATAAATGTCAAGATAAGTAAACACTTTTTTTAAAGATCTGTTTTGGAACCTTAAACTTGACTGATGCTTTTTCTATCAAGAAAAATTAGGTAACTTTTGTTCAAATTCAAATTGCCTATTTCTTCTCCTATCATATAATTGTTGAATTTACTAACCATTGCTGTATTCAAAGTAAAATCTTCATTTAAAAAAAAAACATTTTTTTTTAAATGAAGCTATAATTGAAGGACATAATTTCAATCTCTGTTTCCAGAAAAAAGAAAAGTTGAGAGTAGCCATGGAAAATCTTCATTTTTAGGGGTGACCTGATTCAAAAAATAAAATAAAATAAAATATACCACTCATTTATCATTTACCTGTTGAGAAGAAGAATGAAAACAATAGAAATAAAAATATTTAAAATGCACACAATGTTATCGCAAAACCACCCGAAAATAATTCTTATCGACGAAAAAATTTTCAAAAAAAAAAAAAAAAAATAATAATAATAATAATAATAAAAATAGCAATAACAATTTAAAAATTGCCCGGTAAATTTGAAAACGCGAACACTAAGTACCGGCGTACCACTTACGAACACTACACTCGTAACTGTCACTTGCTCTCGGCGGCGTCTGAAGAGTATTTACCAGACGAGAGATACGGCGATGGCGATGAAGGTATCCAGCGAGGCGCGCGTTATGCCCTATTCTGTTTCCAGCTACTCCACTTGATGTGCTATGGCGCTTCCTCGTTCGCGTTTAGTATTGGACGCGCATCGACGTGCATCTGCTTTATTTGGCGTAATTCACTCTCACTTTTAAAATGTACTAAAACTATGTAAATGCATAATGGCCATTTCGGCGTGCCTACGTGAGCCCGTCGGCGTCTGCATGTATCCCATAAACAAATACAATCGCCTATTTGTATGCGTATCAGCATTCGATTGGAATTGTGTCAGATCTCGCGAGATTTTGAATTGGGCTTTGCGATTCTTATGCCAGTGTTTTGCGCGATTTGGCTGCGATTGGTGAATGCAATATGGAGCGATGCGAGTTGGGGTTACGAATTATGAATTAAGGTGACAAAGTAGGTTGTTACTTGTGAGGAGTGAAGACGTAGGAGTTGCAGTTATGAAGGACTTTTTTTATGTGATAAAGGCATCTTGTGAGCAATGAACTGGAAAAAATGATAGTATTGATTTTATTGTTGAGGTTTAGTGATGTATCTTAGGAGGGGGGGGGGAGGGGAGGAAGGAAAAAACAAATTTGGCTTTGTTTTTGTAAATTGTTGATTTACTTTTTTGAAAAATGTTTTTTTTTTCTTTTTTTTCCAAAATGAATATCATAAACTTTTTTTATTTATCATTTTAATGATCTTTTCTAACATTTAATACATGATTTTATTTTTTTCTTGAAGTTTCATAAAGTACTAATATTGAGTCCTATGTGAAAGTATAATTAGTGTATGTATGTAATAATCAGGGTCATCTGCTGTCAAAATTTTGATTTACATGTTTACCTTTTTCACCTATAGTCAGCCAATAGCCCGAAGTAGCCAGTTTATCCATTTTTTAATATTATATCATGTATATTTTTTTCATTTTTGAAAAATTTTGAAAGTCATTTAGAAGTACTTACTGCCAAAAATCAGTGTTAGGAATTGAATACCAGGTTGGCTAAATTTCGTTTTTTTTTTTTTTTCATAAAGAGAACGAGACTGGGTTGCCTGGCTTACAATAGTTGCTAAATAATCTTAAAAGAACGTTATAAAAATTATAAGTCCCCAAATTAATGTTTTGACTCCTTAAAATTAATTAAAATTTTATAAATTGAAAAAATAATAATTTTTGCACAGCTAAAAAATTTTTCATGTTTCAAAGTCATATTTTTATCATCCAAAAGTTGAAAAAAAATTTACTTACTAATTATTTTAAAATTTAGAAAGTCTTAACTATTTGAAAAATGTTTTAAATAGCAACAATTTTTTTTTTTTTTTTTTTTTGGTGGCGTTTTTAACTACTTTGGTTATCACGCCACCTCTAGGATGGTTAAATTTTAAATAGAAGGCCGCAACGTTGTAAAAGAGTCAAAATGTTATGGATATTTTGTGGGTTGTCGGTTATTTCTTGTTTGATTTTTAGTGATTTTCGAATGTCGTACAATTTTGGACACAGAAAGAGAAGGTGGTTGACAGTGATATTTTGTTGATGACATAGGTTGCATGTTGGTGGATGAATGATGTATGGGTAATTTATTGGTCATGTGCACAGTATGCACATTATGAGCTTCGGCTTGATTTAGGTTATTACGAAAATATGGTCGATTTTCATCTCATATTGCTTCCCAAACGTCATATTTTTGCTTCAAAGTAACTTGGTATAGATATTTTAGTATCAAAAAGCAGGAGTTTCTGTGGAATAAAAATCGAGCATATTTTGCCTTTTGAGTCCAAAAAAATCTGAATAACCAATAGATTACTCATTTGTATATTTTTTTTTTCTTTTTTTTGAAAAAAAAAATTAAAATTGAAAATGAATTAGTCCTCATGAAATTTTAAAAAATAGCGACTAAAATTTTTTCAATCATTGAAAGATAAAATATGACTTTGGGACATCAAAAAAATTTTTTAAACTTGGATTTAATTTTTGGAGATTTAAAATATTAGCTTAAAGACGTGCAATTTTTGTGAGGTCCTTTAGAGGTTATTTAGCAACCACTGTGACCCTTCTCTTTTTGAAAAAAAAAACAATTCGGCCCACACTATTTCCTGAAATTTTGGAGAACTTGGATAATGTCTTCTGCAATTTCCAATTTTTAAGAAAAAAATCCGTACAATTTTTTCAGAATATTTCACGTTTTCAAACAATATCCAATAGTCAAGTGAATCTTTGTTTTTCTACCTTAAAAATTAGTGTTAAAGCGATTCTTGGTAGGAAACTTAGTTAGTACCCCCTCCCCCCTTCTTAATAATCAGAATGGAGTATACACCTTGGAGGGGTTCAACTGCCGTTAAATAAAGCTTTCGTAAAAGGAAGAGTAAATTATTTTTTTAGTTGCCGGGTCTTCGAAGTCGCAAAATGCGTCAGAATGTCACTCGCTTCTAAAAAATATGCTTGGTCGACTTGAAACCGCAGAATAAAAAATTTCTTACGTATAGATAGTATAATACACAACATAGGTCCATGTACCCTGACTACTGTAAAATTAGAGACAAACTTTTCAGGTACATAAACTCCAGCGTTACCTTACAGTTTCTAAATTTTTGATTTTAAAATTAATAACATTAGAGGAATTAGTACTAGTAAATTCACATAGCATGACTGGTAATCGCACCAAATTAATGAAGTACATAGGTATATTCATTTTGATGATTTGGTATGGAAATGGACTATTTATGAATCCCGAGGAGAAGGGATGTGTTCAAATTTGAATTTAGACTTTTATGTATTAGGTACATAGTATTAACCAACATAAGGATTTCCGAGGATAGGATAGTGATTTCAATTTTGCTATTCATTTTAGGGAAATAGGAAAATTGAATTTAACTTTTATGTACTATGTATGGAGAGGACTGTCTGTATTGAGTGGATTTTTACTATATTGATTTGGGAGTAGAGGATGCTACTAAGATTTACGTGAAAAACACTTTGGTATTTATTACGAGTATCTGTCTAATATGACGAAGGTTACCTAACTATAACAGAAAATGTGTATAAAAAAGCTCTGCAATGTAGTACCTCCGGTGTTATCATGTACCTGTTTCGATGTGATAGCATGGTAAAAAATAGATAATTTTCGTTTAACCACTATTAATATTCCGATGACAATTCGTACCCACATTATTATCAGTACTTGATGGTCTTATATGGCAGTTTTAATTCAACAAATGACGCGAAATATACGACGAGAAAATATAACGACTTCTCTCTTCTACATTTATATTACGCAATTTGCTTATTTAAAAGAGAATAGTGAAAAATTTTCGTTTGGCAAATTTCACTGTATATAAAATAATGATTTAAATAGCAACCGGTTGAACAACTCGTTGCGAATTCGAACAGATGGAGTGATTTTTACAAAGGTGGAGGAAAATGAACATGTAATCGTTTAAGTCAATATTTTGTCCACGTGTGGATGAGATTATGATTTTGAAATGTTTAATAAATATTTCTTAGTTTTATCCGACAAGGAGGTAAGCTGGACGAATGTTTCACGAGTTAATTGATGGTTTACAATTTACACAATGGTAATAAATGTACCTAATGATGCGGGTTGGCGCGCGTATTCAAACAGAGTAATGATAATTTCTTAAATATCGTAGATTACATAACGAGGCGATTAATTTGATCGGTCATTAATCGCGAATCTCGATACTTAACGGTGCGTTGTTGGTATTGTAATAGGCGGACGTGTGCTGGAGATTGTGTGATTTGCTACGAAGCGTTGGGTATCCACGCTTTGGTAATTTTCGGCGTATGAAAATACGCGTTGGGAAATAAGCGATGTTTTTTCAATTGGTTGTATTCTTTGCAGTACGATTCCTTCCTGCCGGTTAAACCGGAAAATTAACGCGATTCGTTTAATTATTCCGGTACGTCTGCGGCGCATGTCTGAAATGTTAATATCTGAGCAATGTTATATAATGTATGCTTATGAGTGTACGTGAGATATACTAGTAACTACTGTTCTATTTTTTCTCTCTCTCTGGTTCTGGTCGAGTTTACCGATTGAGGTACGCTTTTCTGGTGTTTGTTATTGTTATGTTGACGTAAATTGACGAGTGCTTTGCGTTACGTGGTGGAGTAGAGAACGAGTTTTAACCGGTGCGTACGTGATGGACGATATTTGATTTGCTTCAATACGAAGAAAATATTTAAATTATTTGAAAAATGCTATAATAAAAAAAATTTGAGCAGCCATGCCACATTACTGGAATTGATTTTTTGATATGGGTTTGTTCACATTTACAGGAAATATTGTGAAGTAAACATTTCAAGCTCACAGACCTCATACATCTATTACCTAGTCTAAAATCCTTATTTTATTGTATTCAAAAGAATTCAAAAAGTTTAATTTGAAATATGTAGTACATATGTGGTTTTTGTCCACAAGAATCACAAAAGCTCATATTTTTCAAATCTTAGTTGTTTGAGGTTTCTCAAGCCCACTTTAAATTTTCGCCTTCCGCCATTTTAGATCTATTTTTGATCGATGTGGACCCAAATTCAAAGAAATGAGAGTCTAGTCCTCAACAAACTTCACATACAAAGTTTGACCTATCTGGGTCAATTTAATAAGGAAATATGCGAGATTCATGAAATTTCTTGCCCTGATTACCCCTCTAAAAGCTGGTTTTTGCTTAAATTCCCCTTCATGTTAACTTGGGAGGCTAAAATTGAAATATGCATATACTTATTATTACTGGTCATCATATAAGTCCCATTTTATCAAGTCTGAGTCATTTGAAGCTCCTCAAGCCTTCCTTAAATTTGAGCCATCCGCCATTTTGAATCCATGTTGACTCAAATGTGAGAGAGCGTATTCTAGTCCCTAACTAACTCCACATACAAAGTTTGACCTTTCCTGGTCGATTTGGTGAGGTGATATGGGACACTCAAGAAATTTCATCACTCATTACTTACTCAAAAAGCCATTTATAGCTTCAGTTCCGCTCCATATGCACTTAGGGAGCTGAAACTTGGATATATTGTTGTTCTTGACTCGTTTCCTCCTATGATATCGAAGAATAGAATTTTCAGTCATTTGGCTTCCCTCTGGCTGCCCTCAAAATTTGAGTAAATGGCCATTTTGAGGCGAATCAAAAAAATGAAAAAGCGCTTTTTTTTGCGTTTCTACGAAGAATCTCTCATCACATTTTCAGCGATTTTTATTTTGTATGCCCCTCCCCCGCTGCACGTAGAATAAAACGTGTTCATGCTCGAAACTTCTTTCAAACTTGTTTGCTCAAACTCCCTCGAAATGTATTTTAAGAATATAAAATTTAGGTAAATTATTGTTTTGTATTCATGTGAGATCAAAAATGAAAGATTTGAATCATTGAGTGAACCGCCATTTTGAGGTGAATGAAAAAAAAAAACAGTTAAGTACTTTTTTCGCATTCTCATAAAGTCTCTCTCGCCAAATTTTCAGCGATTTTTATCCATACTGGCCTAGGGCCGGGCAAATTAGAATTGGAGCTGTGGAAAAAAAATTTTAGACCCCATTTTCAATTTTTTTCCTTAAAAAGCAATGAAAATTTTGAAGAAATTTAATCAAAATGTCTGATTAGGATTGTGAACATTTTTTGAATCTAAAATTTAGATTTCAGGATCCTGTCAAAAACCGGGCCTAGGCTCAGTCTGTCCTCTTGCCCTAACCTCTCCACGACAATACGCGTGCAGGAGAAAAAATATACCGAAAAGTTGGACATTTACCATAAGTGATCACAAATGGTCTAAAACGCCAGAATTTGAACACATAGCCCTTGCTGACCTTCCCAAATCAGATAGGCTGTAATAACTATCGTTTCAAATTAAAAACTCAGCTAAAAAGTGAAGAGAAGTCGTCCTTGAAGGATTGAATTGATACGCAATTATCAAACGATTAAATTATTCAAATTCGCTTAATAAAATTCATTGCTACCTATTTCATAGAAGTTCGATAAAAATCCCTTCTAGGTACCCGTCGTACAGCATTTTTCCAATTTCTTTTCTTCACGCTGAGGCGATTCGTTAATACTGTATTTCCGCCATACGAAACCAGAAATACGTACAACATTTACTTTAACAGCTTGAAATGGTTACCACACGAAAGTCTTCACAATTGGTAGATCACCTGGAACTGGAAGTTGAAAGCGAAAAAAATAATTCAATTAAATAGTTATATATTTGTCGATTGGGTACATGACGTAAATAAAATTACGCTTAGTGGACGCGCCGTGTATTTAAATCGATGAATATACTGGATTTGATTCGAAACATACTACGACGCGCGACGTAAGTATTCACTGGTACTCGATGAATACAGGTACCCACATGTAAATGGTTGAGCGGTGAAAGGTGTTCAATCGTATAGAGTAACATTACCGACGACGGGAAGGTCTTCTATTTATTAGATAATACGAACGATCGGTATCTCGGGTCACATCGAACATGCTCGTAAGTTTATATTTAGGATGTTTGGAAAATCTATTGTGATGTCCGGCGCGGTAACGCTTTGTGTTGTTGAGATTCTCATATCTTGATTGTCTTTTTGGTGACTTCAACGATGGGTTGTGAAAAGACGAATGTTCAAGTTCACGGACAATTTTTTATTTTCAAGGATGGAAAAATGGTTATTTGAGATGGCGATTATGAAAATTAATTCATTCTTTCATGTAAATTTTTTGCATCGTTCGAGAGTTCCTCTGCTCTTTTTGATTTTTCGAGCTTTAGGTCACGAATAATTCATTTTTGAGTCGAAAATATTATTTTGTAATAAATTTTTAGTTAGCAAAATTTATTTCAAAGATTGTTTATAGGTTTAGGAAAAACTTATTGTAATGTTGGAAAGAAATGGAAAGAGGTGACTAAAATTTTTTGTTGGAAACTTTTTTGTTTTTTTGTGTAGTTTTTGTTATTATTTTTTAGTCCAATAATTTATGATTTCTCCTCTTTCAGAAGTAACATTTTTTTATATTTTTGCGAAAACATGCCTCATTTGCCTTCTTTTATTTCTTTGGGGCAAATACTATTTTTTATTCAGTCCCATCTCCACATGATCCTAAACTATCAAAAAAAAAAAAAAAAAAAAAATGAAAAAATTTCCAAAAAATAAAGATTGTTATCCATGACTTGCAAAATATTAATTAAGAAAATACTTGACACATTTCGAAAATATCCCCATAATCTTTCGGATTGTTCCAAATCATAGACATAATTGGAATGACATTTCTGACAAATCCAATACAAATCTCTCAAGACTTGAAATCTTTTCTAATTCGTCCAATCTACCTATTTTGGTAAACCGAATGGTCCCATCTCTTTATTAAACTACACCTGCTTAAAAAAATCCGGCACATCATGAAAATATCTTGAGGGTAACTTCGGACTTCGAATCCGATATGTTAACCCATTACTACCTCTTCTAATGTATAAGAGAGAATTAATTATGTAAATTTTGCCAAAACTCTAAACGTAATTCACCTCCACAACGAATACCCCTTTTTCCTAAGCTTCGTCTAAAAATCAAAAAATTTAAAATATTCAAAAAAATGTTTAAAAAAAAATTTAAAAACCCCCTAAAAAGTGTAAATACTTTTTAAGAAGTTGTAAAATATGTTGAATATAAGAATTCAAAAAATTACAGAATCTCCAAAAAAATTGAAAAAATATCTAAAAATTGTTTTTTTACTTTACTTTTATCCATTTACGTGCCTTATACTGCAACTGAGGCCAGAGGCACGGATGGATAATTTTTAGATTTCGAAAAGGAGTTTGCTAGATTTTAGAAAGTTTAACCTTTAAGTAACAAGGGAATCGAGATTGGTAAATAACAAGGTGGGGTCCTATATGACCCCAGAATGAAAAAACACGAGAATAACAAGGTGGGGTCATACATGACCTCAATGCATTATATTTCCCATTAAACTTTTTTAGTAAGTTAATAACAAGGTGGGGTCAAGTATGACCCCACAAAAAGGTGCCTCCACAATAAACGCCATCATATGCAGCACAGCAATTCTACATTTTTTGTCCATTTTGTTGGCTTTTAAAGATAATACTCACCTCTAGAAGTCAAAATTCAACATTTTCCGCCGATTTTATTGTTTTTTTAAATCAAAATTTTACTCCTACTACCCGAATTGGAAATAAAATCATTCTAAATTTATTTAAATTGAAAAAATCCTTCAAACTTACATCACTCCATATGTGAGAAAAATTTTTAATTCAAAATGTTATCGAGTACAATACCTAAAACATTGAAATTTCATGATTTAATTAAAATTTTAGTTTATTACTTCGATGTTGAATTAATAGTTAAATTAAAAATCGAAATTAAAATATTAAGTTTATTCAACTTTTAAAATATTTCATCATTCAAGTTTAGACTTAAGTACATAAAGCTGGATTTCATTTTTAAAATTAAAAAATAAATGTGCTACCAAAGAATTGATGAAGTTTAAAATGATTAAATTAAATTTATGTTAAAAATTCATCGTAATTTTAAAAATTTAGATAGGTACCTAAGTATTTTTATGACTCAAAATATATTTTCGACCAACTCGATTCCTAAGAATTAAACTATCAGTGGAACAGTTACCTGAAATTGTGAGAAGTAGACAATACATGCACCCTCAATATGGTCAACTAAAAAAGTCTTATCAGTGGTGGGACAATACTCTCAAAACTGGGAATCGAATTCATTAATCGTGATTCTATCATGAAAGAGAATCCGATTCCGAATCCCATTCTTTTTTGGCGGCGATTCTTCATTCCGACTGCGATCTTCAAAATGATATAGATACAAAGTTACTACACTTGGAAAAATAAATAAAAAATTGGAGTGGGGTTATTTTTCTCTGTAAGAGCGCTGCTGACCACTAGACACGAGTCTTGACTCTGATTCGTTGTTTTGAATTCCCCCCCCCTCCCCGAGATATGGTTGGACTGATCATTAGTTGTTCACACTGGTGATCGTTCTGAACTAATTACATTGCTCTTAATATTATGGGACTGGGAGTGCAGTAACTTGGTATCTTATAACGTCGTCCATCACATCAAACAACAAAATGAGAAAATAAATCTGAATTGGTTTTACCTCCACCTCTTCCTTCATATTCGAATTCAACTTACCGAATCGTACATTTGGAAAAGTCAATATGAACCTCACTCGTCAGCAACAAATCTAAAGATGAAAATACGATTTTTTTTTGTTGGTTTTTCCCTCGTATGTTAGATTTCAATTCATCAACTCTTATGGGTATTTCGAGAAATGACAGAGTTCTGACCCTTCATCAAAAATTATTTCTATGCAATTTTTAAAATTATTTTCCAACGAAATGATAAATTAATTTACTTACTGTTTGAAATTTACAAACTCTCCATACTCTCCGGAACCGCATCCTATGTTTTACTCGCGCGTTTATTTATGCTGGTTAGTTGTTTTGCTTAGCTTATAGGGACATCCTCATACATACAACAATCAGTGTAACCATTTATAGATGTTAAGCAGAATTTTTGTGCTAACTGAAGGTAACATTAATGTGAATAGTGCTTCAAAGAAGATGGGGTCAACTATGACCCCACCTTGTTATTTTCCGGTTGGGGTCATAGTTGACCCCACCTTGTCATTTAAAGGTTAAGAGATTTGTAATTGTGGTTTGGTTATTGCTAAGTAGGGACTGTATGGTAGGTAGAAGGTTAAATTGTAAGCGTTGATTTTCATAAGGTGGTGAACTGTTAATGGGATGGAGCAAGTTTGACAGAGGGGTGGTGGGGATTTTAATTTTTTTAATTCTTTTATTATTTTCATTTTTTTTGTTTTCCGTGGCGTTCTTAACTGCTATGGTTATTACACCACATCTAGGATGATTACGTAGGAGTGTCAAGATATTGTGGATATTTGTAGAAGGATAAATTGTAAGCGTTGATTTCATAAGGTGGTGAACTGTTAATGGGATGGAGCAAGTTTGACAGAGGGGTGGTGGGGATTTTAATTTTTTTAATTCTTTTATTATTTTCATTTTTTTTGTTTTCCGTGGCGTTCTTAACTGCTATGGTTATTACACCACATCTAGGATGATTACGTAGGAGTGTCAAGATATTGTGGATATTTTGTTGGTTGTCAGTTATTTACTATTTAATTTTTAGAGATTTTCGGATATCGTTCAGTTTTGGACGTAGATAGAGTCGAATAAAGGAATATCAATAAATCTCTAAAAAATGATCAAAAAATAAACAATAGCTCAAGAAATGAAAAGAACTATCCTAAAATTGAAAAAATTTTCAAAAAATGAGAAAATGTCGAAAAATGTTTTTAATCTTCAATGGAGAGTAATTGAATAATATTTCAGAAAATTTTTATCAAAAATGTCCGAAATATGAAATCATGACCGAAAAATAAAGACAACTGTCTAAAAATTGTCAAGTATCCAAACAAATTAGTATTAGCGAAATCGCAAGTGTACAAGTACAGATATCTAAAAAATGAATGAAGAAATGTAAATATTAAAAATAATTTTTTTTTAATTTTTGGAAAGCAAAATGTAGTCAGTGGCAAGCAAAGCTTATTGAAATTTCAAATTACCGTTTAAAAAAAATAAACGCGAATTTTAAGCTTTTAGTAGTTACTCATAGAGCTGAAGTTTTCAACCATTTACCAGCCTTTTGACTTATAGTTCTCTGGAATTCGCAATGCGATTCTAAGAACATTTTATTGTAACGAAGAATCTAAATTAAATCATATTCCAAAAGTTGATCGAAGACCAAATATATACACCATCATCACGCTGCATTTTTATTTGACCCCATTTTAAAATATATTCTCATCACAAAACAGAAGCGAATTGTATGACTATTTTCACGGTTTAACTATTTACTATAATATTTTTCAATCAGAAATAGGTATTTTTCATTTTCACGTTCAACGGTGTTTTTTTCCCTCGCTTTTCTCCGTTATTTATCGATTTACCTATTGGCTTAAATTAAACTCCGTTATTATCGCACGTTCTCATCGAAAAACGATTCGATTTATTTCACTTACGCTGTATCAAAAATTATACCTATACGTATTCTAGCTACGATCGAGAAAGCAACAATTACTCGGCAGTTACGTACTCGCTGATCAAATGACGAGAAGGGGTCCATCAGCTGATGGCGCCCGGAATACAAGTTATCGCTGCTGGTCTTTATCATCGTTTAATTTTAATGAATTTTTGACTAGGTGCTTAGTCTCACGCTTTCTTATTAATAGGGCGATTATGTTCACTTTTTTCCCATTACTATCGAGTTATATACCGTTTAGTTACCATTTCCTTTAGCATTTTTTGGCAATTTCTAACAAACGAATTGTGCGTTACACGTGCTATAGATGGTACAGGAAATTAGATAAGGTGTTGTTGCGGTGAATGACGAGTTTAAAAAATGGATTCTCCTATTGCTATATTTATGCTCTCGATTAGCATTCGTTAACTTAAGCGAATAAAGCTATTCCAAAAGAATCATCGTCGAAGAATCCAGCTATCGTGTCGGTCTCCTGTGTCGCTGATAATGAAATTAGCATCACTACGTGTAACTGACGAGTAACCGAGTACGGAGGTAGTTTGGAGGTCAAAGAATACGAAAGTAATTTAAAACTAGGTGCTACTTGATTTTTAAGTGGCAATAATTTAGAGAAAAATCTCTTATCGAATTTTCTCCATTGGTAAAATCGAAGACACGCGAGTTTAATTGCAAAGATCACGCGACATAACAAAGGTAGGCAATTGTCGAGATTAAGCGTATCGAGAAATTCTGTTGACATCTCAGAAAGGTCCTCTATTCGAACGACAGTATCGAGTTATCAGGTGTAAAATAATTTCAACGTGCGAACTAAATGTAACGGGACGTGACACAGTTGCCATTCGCGTTATCGTATAAATTAGTATTAATACGAATTTTTCCAAATGTCAACGATTAAAGGTGCGAAACGAATTAGAAACTTGTGGTGCGAAACGATGGTATATTTAGTATGACGAGTACGATGGTGTATGGACGGAGATAAATATATTATCCGGCGTATCGACTATCGAGAGTGCGGAGAATACTGGCCGCGATAATTGCCTCGATATGGACGTGCTAACGCGAGTGTATTTGCTTTTCATTTCTTGGTCTAGTTCAAGGAAAACCAGAAATTTTTCGTTGCGATGAGATTAATGGGTGAGCTACCATTTAATTAGGAATCCTTTAGGAGTAGAAAGTTTGTGGCGGAGCCGGCTTTTCGACGTTTAGATGAAGTAAGCGGTTACGTTTTTGACATTTCGAAACAAACACTTCATTGGCTTGGTAGATTGTGGTTCTCGAGGTCTTAGTTCTTCTGAGGAATTTTAAGGCGGAGGAAAGGTTTGTTATGATATATGTTGTAATGTCAACCCTGTAAGACTGTAATATCTGCTGATGGAAAAAAAGTATTTGTCTACCGAGAATATTAACTAAATATTGGAAATGAAATTTAATTCGTATTTTTTAATTTGTTTTCTGTCTTGTTTGTTGCAGGTTAGAATTATTTTCAAGAATTTAAAAATGAAAAAAGCAAACAGATAAATAATTTTCAAATGAATTAGCCGAATAATTATAGAAAACAATTGTCTAATTATTGGTAATAATTTTCAATTAATTTCTTACGTCAAGTGACGCCACGAGGTACCAGCAACGTGATGAAATTTTGGACGAAAATTTACATTCTCGTTTTTCATTTGACCCTAATATATTGAACTCTTTTCAACCTTGATGAAGAGGAAAAAAATTCCAAAGACGTTTTTTTCTTCCTCCCATCTTACATAAGCGGATCTACGAGTATGACATAAATTATATAGCAGAAGGAAGAAGCGTGTTAAAAAATAGCAATACACAACACCTTAATTCGCTAGCTATAGAAAGGTATTAGGTTAGTAATGTGGATTTGAATTTATTCCACATCCGACGTTCCAATAGTATAGTGATACGCATTCGTAATTAATTATAGGTAACAAAATATCGGATACCAGAGGTTGTTCGTTATGGTGTTGCGTAATCGTAACACTTTAACGATCGAGAATTTTCTGTCTATATTTTGGTGTAGGAATTTTTTTTTTTGACTTTACGGTTTCGTTAATGATGAAGAAGACTTTTAGACTGCTGTATGTGAATGCAACACTCGATTATGAAAAGCCTTGAATGTTTAAGGACAGTCGTGTTATGTAATAAAAATCATTTATTCTGTTTTGAAACGAAAAGGTTTTGGTGTTTGTGTTTGTGTTGAGTATTTAATCAATGGAGATGACTATTTTGGTGAGAATTAGTATATTTTGACTGCATGATAAATAAAAAAATGTTAACAGCTATGCTGCATTATTGGAACTGAGTTTTTAATGGGACCTTACGAAAGAAAGAAGTTGAATTTAGGATATTCAGTATGTCTTACCTCATTGGAATTACATAGTTCCCATGTTTATTAAATTCCAGCCATTTAAGGTTCCTCAAGCTTCTCTCAAATTTTAACGATCAGTCATTTTGAATCAATTTCGACTTGAATTCAAAGGTTCATGTTTCAGCCCTAGACTTAGCCTATACATACAGTACAAAGTTTCAGCTTTTTAAGAACATTTGGTTAGGGCATTAGGAAAATTTGTGAAATTTTCTGTCGTGATTTTCCTTGCAAAAGCACTTTTACTGATCCCCCTCCAAACTTACTGAAGAAGCTCATTTCAATATGTAGGTCATTTAGACTATTACCTTGTCATATGAATCCATTATTGAAAATTTTCGACCTCTATATACCATCATCAAATTTTGAGGCAATAACCCCACCTCTTCTCATCCATTACTTGTGAAGATGAATTTGGAATATAATATTCATCTTATGAACACCATATTCTTCAAATTTAAGCTATTTTAGATCCATTTTGAACCAAATTAAAGGCATTACGTTGTAGTCTGCAACTAACAGTACATCGAAATTTGAGGTTTTTAAATCGATTTGACGAGAAAGTATGAAAAATTCAACAAATTTCATCTTTCAGTGCCAATTTTTATAGCGCTCTACACCAATTTAGATCCTTGTCATGTATACAAAAAATAAAATTTGTCGAAAAAAATGTTAGGAATCTTTTCAAATATACTAGCTGATTTATGAAATGGAATTGTTGCTCCTGGTTACTTTGCAATTATATTTTTTCATCCAAAAAATATTTGGCTACCACGTTGCGTTGTCCATAGTTATTAGCTGTAAATATGGCGACAAAGCTCTTACCCATAGTCCTCTAACACCTTTAAAATTGGGCGTTGATTTTTTCAATTTAAAAAGTAATTGAAAATTGAAAAAAAAATTAAAAACCAAATAAAACTGTTTTATTTTTTTATTGTTTTTTTTTTTTTCATTTTTTAAGGGACGTTTGTATCTGCATAGGACACCCCAAGGCAATCTTTGTTTGGGAAAACAGCTTGAGAGACTTCAGGCAGGAGTAACTATAATAACTTTAAAAATATAAAACAAAAAAAAAATAATTTAATTGTAATTTCAAGTTACATGTCTCATGAAATATTGAAACAATAACGCATCATTTAAAATTTCTTCCAACATTATTTCTTCGGTGTTTTTTTTTTTTTTTTTTTTTTTTGTTAATGATAGTGAGCTATTGTTTTATATTATGATATTATATTTTTAGATCTGTTAAAAAAATCAACACCCAATTCCGCTCGATAGTGCAAATTTTTCCAGGGTGAAGATCGTTGAGTTTGCTTTTAACTTATTTTTTTTTTATTTTATTATTGTACTTGTTTTAATGTAATATTCATATTATGAGAAGTCTAAATTAATAATTATGTGACGAATTCGATGCTTTTTGTGTACTTGAAAAATTGATAAAAAATTTCGTTGAAATAATGCCTGCAATACTTGCAACGCAACCAACAATTCATATAAAGCTGCCTTAATTTTGAACAATGTTCGATTCTGCAATGTCTTCAGATTCTTCGTCGATATGGTTGATGAGTGATTAATTTGAAGGAGTTATATAGTGTGATGCGTGCAGTATTCTGAGAATATGCTAGGATTTTTCAAGGGGGAAAAAAATGAAAGAAGTTTTGAAAGTAGCGGCGAGTTGCACATAACCAAATTTTTTCTATTTAATTTTATATTGAACTGTTTCCTTATAGGATTTAATTTTTTGTCCATCTTTACTTACTTTTACTTTCTTCCATTTATGTGCCATATACTGCTATTGAGGCCAGAGGCACGGATGAATGGATACTCAGATTTTGCAGAGATGTTTGGCAGATTTTAGATAGTTGAATAGATTTTATTGCTCGCTTAGTCTCTAAATATTTATTCTATTTAGTTGAAAAATAAAAAACAAAGCGTACATGTAAAATTACGGTGTAGAGAGTTTCCCTTCACGTAAGTAATGAATTACATTGATAATATTTTTGAAAAAAATATATATATATATATCAGTGGATATATTGTTGATTAAATGTTTTCGAAGCTTTTATTGTTTCATACACACGTGATATATTCAGCTTCTACGTACCTTTGAATGAGTGTTGGAATGGTTTACCCATCTCTTTTCTTCACCAATTGATATTTTTCACGATAGCTAAAGTACGCTGTTACAGCGTCAGCTGATGTGTGTGGAGGGAAGTGAGATACGGTAATAAAAAAATAAGTTCAAATTGGAAGTAAAATATACGGAAAAAATCATTAATTTACATTTTTTTTTTCAAAAATTACTAAAGCTTTAGAATCCTAATCAACTTAGTTTTTCAGATGTGAAGTCCAATTGATACATTTTGTTTGTATTTTATCAGGGTGAATTTTCATGGGAGTTGATTTGAAGCAAGAAAGACTTTGTTTTATTTCGTATCTTTGAAAAAAGTCGAACATCATTTCATTACTGGGATTCTATGTTCTCTAAGGTACCATGTGATACATGAAGTATAAGAGAAAATTTTTGAAATTTTTCTAATAAAAATTTAAATTGAGAAATTATTAAGCTCTTAGATTTGTTTGGGTTGATTGGATAAAAAATCGAAAATTTGGAACTTCAGAGAGGTTAGACCTCCCGAAAACACCATTGTCTAAGCCACTTAATCTACCATCACCTTAATTCGATTGCGAAACTGAAGGTTTAATTTATAATTCCATCGACATTACCGAAGTGTGAAAATATTTAATTTCTTTATTAATGAGCGAAATGCTTAATTACGCATGCATGCCGGTGAATTCATTTAATCGAAGTAAACATCGAATGTGTGAAAGTGAGCGACGAAATAACGCGTATTATTTTCGGAAGAGATTGAAATTGGGTATACGATAGAGTGAAAAATTTACTAATGAAACACGTAGGTAATTCGATGCTGTGAAAATAGTACTAATAAATTTGGCAGAAGTGTGAGAATCTCAAAAAATTAATTTTATTGTTTAGAGCAATCTTTTTTTTTTTTGTCATGAGTATCTATATGTACATGTGATCATTGAAAATTATATTCATATGCTTAAAGTCATAAAATCATATTTTTTTATTATATGTAATTTGGAAATAAAGAAATTGATCTTTAGACTCTCTCTCATCAAATTATTTTTTTCGTATCCTCGACGTTTCATAGGTTCACGTTATTTCGAACCAATAGGTGTTTTATGATATCGCTAATGCCTCCGTTCACCTTTGGTACTTTCTATTCGAATCGAAATAAACATATTTTACAGTTAGCTCGTGTCAAAATTTCAACGCGGATTAAGCTGAAGATGACGAATATGAATTCCATTCGATGGTTGAATCTGCACCTTATATTTGTGTACTAACAAAGTGTAAAAGAGTTGATGCGAATGTACGACGGTACAATAAAAAGTGAAATATTGTTTGCGACGTGTTTCAACTTCCGCTATTTTTTTCACTCGTAAGACATGAACAGGTTTACGCGAGTAACGCTAGAATACCGTGGTTGTATTCAAACAGGTTGTCTGGATGAAATTGTGTATTTGTTCCCAGAGACGTGACGGAGCACGATAGTACGAGTGTTTCGTAATATACTTAAGTATTTGTTACGAGAATCTTTTAATAGAGATGAAAAACGAGAGTAACAAAAACATCAACGATTTATTAGTAGAGAAATAACGAATAGGCATTAAAAGACAAAAAAAAAATTATAAATAAATAACGTACGATTATACACAGTTCGATGCCATTAACAGCGGAGAAAAATCTCATTTTGGTGTAAAATTAAATAAATAATTTGTTGGGACAGAGGAGAAATCATGGTCGAGGAAAAGAAGATGACTTCGGAAAGGTAAAAACGGACGATGAATTTAAAATCAGAGGTTATTAGAGACCGAATGATATTTACAAGTAGGTATCTTAAAACTAAGGGTGTGCATTCACTACTCAGTCTTTAAAGGAAATAGAGCGACGATGGCTCACGTCCACTCTTCGACGATCATATCGGAACCTTTTTCACCGATCATGATCACAGGCGCGTTTGGATTACCACTTACGATGGTGGGCATAATGCTGGCGTCGATGACACGTAAACCGCGAACTCCTCGTACTCTGAGTCTAGGATCGACTACTGCATCCGGATCGATTCCCATTTTACACGTACCAGCTGGATGATATATGGTGAAGGTAAAATGGCGCATTGCGCATTCCCAGTACGCGTCTGAGAACAGTTCGTATTTACGACAACCTGGCATAGGGGTGAGTAGAGGTCGCGAATTGAAGGCGCGAAATGCGGAGGTGTTGGATACATTGAAGGCTATTCGTATACCCTCGATTAAGGTAGCCACATCTTCTTTATAGGCGAAGTAGTTGGGCTCTATGATGGGATAGATGAACGGATTTTTACTCTTCAGACGAATCCATCCGGAACTCTTTGGGCGTAAGAGTAAGGGCAATATGGTCCAGGTTTCGGCTTTAACTAGAGGTTTGTACATGGTGTTATACAGACTATCCCTGATACCGGTAATTTTCCTAATTTGTTCGCCGTCAGAATTAACCGAGCTGGGGGCAAAGTGAAATTGTATGTCCGGGTATAAGCCATGCGAAGGCGCGTACTTGGTATTAACGAACGCTAACCCTTCGACTCCGCCTAGCGAAGTGAGCGGACCGCGCTCATTCATCACGTACTCCAAGGCGACGGAGACGGTTTGAAATCGTGACTTTTTGAAAGTGATGGGCTCGTCGATGATAAAAGTCAATCCTCCGAGACCAACGTGGTCTTGTAAATTGTGGCCTACTTTTAGGTCTCGAATGACGTTAATACCTACCTCTTTGAGGTGGTCAGCTGGCCCGATGCCCGATACCATTAAAATCTGCGGTGATCCTATGGCTCCAGCTGATAATATGATTTCCTTGCGTGCTCGAACGGTGTAAGTTTTGCCATGTTTTTGAAATTGCACAGCTACGGCGCGAGGCGTACCTGATGCCAGAGAGGCTTTGTCGAAGATCACTTTCATAACGTGACTGTGCAACGATATGTGTAAATTATCGCGTAACCGTACCGGACGTAAGAAGGCTTTAGCTGTGCTGCATCGATTACCTCGACGTATGGTGCCTTGGGCTAACATGAAGCCGGTTTGTTTTTCTCCGTTTATGTCTCGGTTTTCATATCCCATCTCGATACCGGCTTTTACAAATGCCACGGCCAAGGGTGTCCGCCACGGCGACTCTTGTACCGTTAAGTAACCTCCTTGACGATGGTACGGGGTCTTGGCTAAGTAAGGGTTGCGGTTATCTTCGGATTTCTTGAAATACGGTAACACATCCGCGTAACTCCATCCATCGTTGCCCAACTCAGCCCAGTGATCGTAGTCGAATCGGTTACCACGTACGTATATCATGGCATTTAGTACACTAGAACCACCTAGCACTTTGCCTCTAGGCCAGTTGCAGCGGTCGCCAATCATACCGAGGCAGTAAGAAGTGTCTCCAGATGGAGGGGCTGTTTTGTATTGCCAGTCTAAATCGGATAGCTGCAGATATCCGGCCAACGATGGTATATCTGATATTTCCGTCTCATCGCCGCCAGCTTCTAGTAATAAGATGGTCCAATTTTTATGCTCGGAGAGGCGGTTAGTTACAACCGCGCCGGCCGATCCGCCACCGACTACGATGAAGTCGTATTCTGGTGCTATCTGTGGATAAGAGAAAAATATAGATTAATTATTTGGTAAGGTTACAAGACGATAATATTAGTATACGATGATTTTATCCTTACAGGAGGTATGTAACGTTCAAGTTGAACTATCAGTTCCAAATAGGCGCAGTAAGTGATCACGTACGAACTCGGGCTAGGATTCAGGAGGCCAGAAAGTTTTTGTGAAATTTAAATTTTGATGGGGAAATTACTTTTTTGAATCGATTGTGAAAAAGTTAAATTTTTTGCTTCCTTTCTCTTTTGAAAAAGTGTTTTCTCTAACCTTTGAAAGAAATGGAATATTTCTTGATTTAAAAATTTTTATGAAATTTAAATTCTCATGAGAGCATAGAAGCTGACTTGTACAAATGAAACTTGTATTATAGTAACTGGTCCGCTTTTTAATTGGCCATATGTCACGCTCATAACAATCAAGCATAAAGCTAGAATGCGATGAAATATAGGTAATTTCGTTTCTGCCTTCTTAAATAATATCGTTCAGTTTTTAGTGAACGACTGAATTCGTTTGTGACTTGAATCATCAGCTGATTCGTGTTTTTATTTTAATGAAGTTTTGCGAGTAGGTAGAGGTAATTTACTATTTTCCGACTTTCTGATTGGTCGTTATAAACGTGACGTACAATCAGTCAGAAAGCAGACCAGTGAATATAATTACTGTTCCGTGCGACCAACTGATCTTTGCATCCCTCAGCACGAAATTCCCTACTTCTGAACGGAGTTTGAATTTTTTCATTTCTTTTGATATTTCATATGATAGTAAATGATGAAAATTATCATAATATTTATTAATAAATTTTCAAAATTTTGTTTTTTCGTTATCATTTGAGTTCAGCAATTTTATCAAAAATCAGTGTTGCCAAGTGAACTAGAGTAATTAATCAAAAGTTGAATAAAGCACATAATTTTGATAAATATCGTTTAAAATAGTTGGAAAACGAAATGATTGAGTTTTTATTTCTCAATCCAACAAAAAACAACGAGAGAAATTGAATTATTTGAGTTTTTTTTTTTTTTTTTTTTTTTCAATAAGGGAATTTAGCGCTGAGACGTGCAAATATCAGTTGGTCGCACGGTATATTAATATTTCCTTTTCTATCGCATTAATATTAAAAAAAGAAATTATTAACTATTTTGGAGAAAAAAAGATAAAGCAGATGATGTTTAAAATTAATAGAAGTTACTAACAAAATAACTTGTAAAATTCAGTCCAGCCTTTACATGAAAAATTCGGATTTTCTTATAATATAGTGACTATAGTGGAAAAAAGTCCTCAAGTGAGAACCCGTGACTTTCATTCTCTCTTTCTCTCTCTTTCTCTCTGTCTCTCGCTACACATCATGTGAAATCAATAATTACAGGTAAACAGGATTACAGAAGTCAAATATGAAAATTGTATTTAAAGTAATGTTACGACATTTGCAACTCTGATGACGAGTTGGCAAATTTCAATTATAATTTCAGTGTTTATTCTATGTTCATAATTCATGAAATTAATACTTAAACTATTAAAGTAATTAGTTAACTATTCATTCTTGTTGTGAGTACTAAAGTGAGTTTTCTATTTTTATTGCCTAGTTATAAAATTTTGTAACCCTGCTTACCTCTAATTGACATCACATAATTCTTGAGTGAGTAAAAGAGAGAGAGAGACAGAGAGATGTTGGTCTTCATACTCTTGTAAATGGTCAGAGGTGACTGGCAGTGGCGGGGAAAATTGAAAGACAATGAGTAATTTTTGATTCCTGAATTTTCGGGAGAAGGGTTTAGAAAGCATCGTTTTACCCCCACCAAATTCTTAAAAATTTCGATTTTATTTTTAAAAAAACTCCTCATTCATAGTCTAATGAACCAATAGAAATGAAATTAGTATAATTTTTAGTAAATTTTACTGTTTTTTTTTTAAATATCTTTATTTTTAGTCGCTCAGCATCTTGGCCATTTGCGACGAATATAACATATTTACATAATACAGAGAAAAATTACACATTACAATAAATTTAGGAATTTAGAAATGAGCATACAGGTTATGAATATTTATATAATTCAGTATAGCTTTTGCGTTGCCTTCGTCTTCGCTAGGGAGGTCTTTGAGATTTGGTCTAAGTTTCATACACTCGGTCATGAAGTGTTGGACTGTAAGCGTAGAACCACAAGCAGTACATACAGGGGCACTTTTTTTTTGTTTTACAGTCTTCATTTTTTTTGTACTTACTTCAGAGTTCAGAGATTTCTTTTGCTTTCGAGTTGACATAAAAAAACACCAGCATACTTTGATGAATAAAAATCCGTTTTTTTGTTTCTTTTTTTTTTGTGGCCTTCTTAACTGCTTTGGTTATTACGCCACCTTTAGGATGTTTTGGAAATATGACGTCTCAAAAAATATTAAGCAGTTAGAGTGTTTAAATTCGTAAGTACAAAGTTCACAGAATTTAATTTTAAAAAGTAGTTGATAAAAAAAAAAAGTATAAAATTAAAGTGTTTGGAAAATATTGATTTTTTGTAAACTGACAATTTTTTAGTCAATTAATTTTTTAATTATTTTATTATTATTATTATTTTTTTTTACATTTTACCTGTCTAAGAAAAGAATACCGGTTGGAATATAATCTGTCTAAAAAATGAAAGTATAAGTTTTTTGTTGCTTTTACAATATTATTTCCTATCAATTTCGAGCTGTAATTATTTATTTTTTATATTTTTCTTTCTTTCCGTTTTCAAATACAATACGATTGTAAAAATTGAAATTTTATTACGTAATGCGTGATATGATATCTTTTTCAATCAGTTTTTATTACGCTTTTCCCTCCCTTCTCCCTTCCCTTCCTCCCTCCAAAAAAATTATTAAGACACATTGTATACAATAGGTATTATCATTTTGTAATTCCTTTCTCGCCCTTCTCGCTACACAAAAAATCTCCCGCTGCCACCGAAAACCTTCGACCATATATTATGGACTGCTAATTCAAATGGTAGAAACTGAATCCAACAACAACAGTAGTTAGATGCGCTGACGCATGCGTAGTTTCAGTTTTCTTATCAACTTATACAGTCGTGATTCATTGAAATAAGTATTAATATGCTTTAACGTAATTTTAATTATTGAGTATTATTAATGAAATTAAATCAGTAGTTGATGTTGATTTAACATTCTTATCATTGAAAATTTCGATGGGTTTTCATTTTCATTCCTGAAATATCACTACACATGCGCGAGCGCATCTATGATCTTATTGTTTGCTTCACTTTGGTTTTCGTTTCTGTACGACCATTAGCAGTCCATAGTATATGGACGAAGCTGAAAACTGTAAAGGTGAATGGATTTGAAAATGAAATATGAAAAATATATTTTTTCATTTCCATTTTAATTTTATTTAAATAAAAAATATTTTTCAACAAAATATCGTTATAATTGAGTTTTATACAATAAAAATAACACAGTTATTATCAATGTTGATTTTACGCAATTCCAAATTTGACTGAGGGAGGAGGGAGTGCTCTGCCATCTAAGTCAGCATCTATGTGTCGTATTAATAAATTCTTTAACGTGAATTCGAAACTTTTATCGTTTTGTTCGGTTATTCTCTTGAAAAATTCGAATTTTCTGAGTGAAATTGCATATGAGTTGATTTTAGGATCATGACAATGTAATTAGCCGACTTTCATGAAGCCTTAATTCTAATTGAAAAATTCCGAGTCCAGCCCTGTACGTACTTGAATAATTATATGGGCGCATGTGGTGTAATCTCGCTTCTATGACGTGATATAAGTTACTTATAAGACGTGTACATAGTACGGAAATTTTAGACTAGTATTTCAGCCTATCCTAACGCTTGGTTCGGTGGTGTGCTGGAAATAAATATTACTTGCTTCTAGCCAATTTTTCTATCCACTTATTCTTTCGCACCGAGCTGTAGCGGTCTTAATGAGATAATACAACGAATGATAATCGCGTTAGAATACGAAAAGTCTGCGCAAACCAACATCCGTAACCGTAACCACTGGCCACAGATTCATTCTTCTGCATGAGGGAATTTTAAACAATAACGGTGGAAAAACTAACGAGGAAGTACTCGGGCTTCCGGTTATTGGATTTTGAGTCATGACAAAACACGTAGATTTGGGTGAAGCGAAGGTAACTTATATTAGTCTATGCACTTAGGTGGGGGAGTGCGAAGTAAGAAGAAATGTTCTTACTTGTTTTATATCAGCGATTTTGGACTCCGGATCGTAGGTGGTGTATCGCATATACGTGAGTGCGATCAAAATGATAGGTACGATGCTAACAGAAACCAAACCAGAAGTAGTTATAGCGCCAGTTAATAAAGAGAGTAAAGTAGGAGGCATGCTTGACGTCGCTGGCAACAGTTACATAAGGTTGACATAGGCCTTCCATCTTTTTACCTTCATCAGTTGCTGCTTGTATCGCATATACGTGAGTGCGATCAAAATGATAGGTACGATGCTAACAGAAACCAAACCAGAAGTAGTTATAGCGCCAGTTAATAAAGAGAGTAAAGTAGGAGGCATGCTTGACGTCGCTGGCAACAGTTACATAAGGTTGACATAGGCCTTCCATCTTTTTACCTTCATCAGTTGCTGCTTTGTATGGCGATTACATTACCTAAACATACAAATAACAAACGGCATGAGAGTAAAAAAATTGAGAAGCGTGTAATTCACGCGCCGCGTCGCGTCCTTACGAGTAGTTGACCTGTAATTATTGTTTTTTATTGTCGCGAAGATGACAGCATGCGCTTCGTAACAAACGTATTACGACATCTTTCAGCACCGTACACGTTAATTGAGACGTTGACGTCTCGATTAAATACTTTCGTTATCGTATGTACAAAAGACTGGTTGCAGCGGCAGTGGACGAATTCGTGTACTGAGTCGATTTGTAAATTTTATATGGGCGCGTGGAATTTTATTTATTAACGTTTTAATAGCCCATTACCGCCGTTGTGGTTGCGTTTCATTGGTTGATGTACGAATGATATGGTTTTAGAGTGTTGTAAGGTGCATAATATGCGCTTGTTTGGTAATTTTTTGTGTCGGTTTATTATAATGTTAATATCGATGATACGTATATGAAAAAGAAAGTGCACATAAGCTCATTAGTCGGTCCATTTCTGTACTCGATTACCACCAGTGAGGTAAACAGTGTGAACAAATTTGAGAACAAATCAACGAAGGCGTATGATCCTTGCTCCCCCAATGTTCAAGGTTATTTCTTATGTTTGAAGGGAAACAGAAAGAAAAAATTCGATAGGTTGATTTCTACGACTCATAAAGGAATATAATAATTTCTGTTGAAGCATTCTGATTTTTTAGAACGTTGACCACTTTCTCTCCCTACTTTTGAACATATTTTTGGTGGAAATGTATAATGTTTGCTTACTGAAATTTTTGTATTCGTATTTCTGAGTAGTTCTTATCATACATTATATTCAGTCCAAATTACCTTCGTTTGATAAATGATTTCGAGGTATTCTAAATTAGGGGATTTGAAATTTCTTTGTCATGCTGTGTGATGGTGATTTTTGAAGTTCTTTTTGAAGCAGTGGTGATTCACCGGTGATTTCCTGGACAAGTGGTATTTAGTGATTTTTTTTTTTTTTTTTTTTTTTTTTTTTTTTTGCAAATGTTTATTTAAAATACCAAATTTTATAATTTTTTCCAAAGTTATGATGGTATATTATAAAAAATCGAGATTTACAAAATTTACGAAATTTTATTATTTCACTGTTCATATTTACATCAATACTGCTGCGCTGATCTGGGATAATTTTTATCTTTATTTTCAAAGTTAAAAAACAAAAGCACCGAAATCCGAAAATAATTTTTTGAGGTAACTGGCTGTTGCGATCTTTTTCTGCTTTCTGTTTACATTTCTCTATGCGTTTTTTTCGTACAATTTTACAAAACCTTATGGGTAATAATAATCGTGGTATAATTTTATTTCTTTCAAGAATACCAATCACATTTAACCAGAAAAAATTAACTCATCGCCAGCAATGCTAAAAAAAAAGTGATTTTTACGTTATAATTGATTTATAAAAATGAATCTGATATTAAAAAAAGTAATCTAAATTTAACGTTAAAAAACTAATATACTGTGGTTCCATCTTTATTTTGCCTAAAAAAAAAGAATTGTTGATTTTGGGAATTTCCTGAAAACTTCGACTTGGGGATTTTTGACTTTCTCATCTGGCAACGCTGGTGGAAGGGGGTAATTCTTAATATATTTGTGCTTCAGATCATTTTTAGTCATTTGGCAATGTCCTACTTTTTTGCATACAATTTTTTTGCACCACATCGTAGTGTAAACAGGGTTATGTGGAAATCGCTCAAAATTTGGTCAAGAGCTGTTCATGTGAATATTTAGAGATTTTTTCAAATTTTTAATTCGACTCGAAATGGCAATTTACAAAAATTTCGAAGAGTGTTGGAGTGATCTCACAAGCCTCTAATATGAGTCTTAGAATTTGAGTCAAAATACATCTAAAATAACGTATAGTTGAAATTTGAAAGAAATTTGATGAACTTTAAATGACTCAAATATGATAAATATTTATTCCATATTGTTATCGAAGCTAAGGCGTATATACCATGTCCCATATACATCTTCACAGGTTGTATTGGAAGGAGAAAAGAGGCGTATTGACTTCCAAGTGAATTTTGAAGACACTATACATTCATTAAAATTCTTATACCTATCATATATCCTCACTAATTTCACCTAGAAAACTCAAATATTGTATGTAGAGTTGATTTGAGACGATAAATATAATGCCTTGAATATTGATCAAAATGGATTCAGAATGGAAGATTATCATTAGTTGAGGAAAAGAAGCTCAACCTTGATGAATGTAAACTCACATGATTACTGTGGACAAGAAGTATATCCATTCTAAGTTCACCTTCACAAGTCATGTTGGAGTAAAAGGGGAGAAATTATTGCCTTCAAAATTCGTCGAAAATGAATGAAAGGTAAAGAATTTTCAGTCATTACTTCATATGACCGAGTAAGCCCAAATTACTTAAATATGCTAATTTTAGCTTCTTACAGAGTTTGAAAGAAAATTATAAAAACTGCTAGTGCAGGGAAAAGTACATCAGAAAATTTTATGCATTGTGCTTATGTCCTTACCAAATGTGCTTAAATTTTGTATGAAAGCTTCGTCTAGGACTGGAATATGTTTCTATGAATTTGATTGGAGATTGATCTGAAATGGCATATCATCCAAGTTTAAGGAAAGCTTGAGAAGCTTCAAATACCTGAAATTTGATGAATATAGGCCTCATGTGATGCACGTAAGCGAGACATATTACATATCGTGAATTCAACATCTTTGTTGCTTTTGGAGGGGATAGTTAGGGCTTAGGTTTTCCATGCTGGGCACTGGAGGTAATCTTCAACACGTGCCTATTGAAAACTCACTCCAGAATACAACATGTGTGTATACAGTTTCATCAAAAAGTAAAAAAGTTATTGTTCCATGTTGGCGTATTGTTAAATAAAGTTCAACTTGAAAAAAAAAAACGTAAGCAGCCATGCCGCATTACTGTAGCTGAGTTTTTAACTGGGGCTTGTTTTGATTTAGTAATAACCTTGCTTAACCGTTCATCACTACAGGCCACACCCAATACCAAGTCTGAAAACCTCTACCATCCTTTTCAAAAACACTTAAGAAGTTCAATTTGGCACAAATGTAGTATTTCTTGCCATGAAATAATCATGCGAACACATATTTCTCAAATTATAACTATTTGAGGGTCCTCAAATTATCTTCAAATTTTGTAAATCCGCCATTTTGGATCCATTTTGACTCAAATTTAAGTGGTTATATTCTGGTCACAAAGTAATCCTACACAGAAAGTTTGACCATTCTAGGCCGATTTGGTGATGAGATATGGAAGATTCATGAAATTTCCTGCAGCAATTTCCCCTCCAAAAGCCGTTTTTTGCTCTAACTCCCCTCCAAAATCACTGAGGAAGCTAAAATCAAAATACGTTTGTCACTTGGGCTCATTTTATCATATGACACAGCAATAAAAAATTTTCGACCCCTCCTGTACCCCCACCACTATTTTAGGTTGGTAACCCCGCCTTCCCCCTCCAACATCATGTATGGAAGTGAATTCGGGATATAGTATACAACTTATCCCCAATAACCATATGAATTCATATTAATTACATTTTTACCAACTTGAGGCTCCTCAAGCTCTACTCAAAATTTTGATAATCCGCCATTTTGAATCCATTTTGATCCAAATTCAAGAGGTCATATTGTGGTCACCAACTAACCTCACACACAAAATTTGACCTTTTTAACTTGATTTGGTGGGGAGATATGGAAGATTCAAGAAATTTCATGACTCAAAACTTCCTCAAAAAGCCGTTTTTTGATCTAACTCCTCTCAATATGCACTTAGGAAGCTGAAATTTGGATATGTTAGTATCCGTGACTCACTCTTTCATATGAAATCAAAAACGAAAAATTTGAGCTATTTGCCCCTTCTCCAGCCCCCTCAAAATTTGAGTGATCCGCCATTTTGAAATTTATCGAAAAAACAAAAAAACCATTTTTGCGCATTTTCAAGAAGAGTCCCTCACCAAATTTTGAGCGAATTTTATGAATACTCGCCGGCGCTACGCGTGGGGGAAAAAAATATATATATACCAAAAAGTTGGACATTTGCCAGATGATTACAGATGGTCTGAAACGCAAAGATTTGAAGACCCCAACCTCCCCCGACCTTCCCTTCCCAAATCAGGTAGGCTGTAATAGCTATCGTTTTGTTAAAAACTCAGCTAAAAATAGAAAGAATTCATGTATTAATTTTGTAGTTTCTAATGGTTCAGAATTGTAGAAAATTTATGATTGGAAGTCCCCCCACTCTAAAAAAAAATAATAATAAAAATTCCCCGCCTCGCAAAATTTTTGAAATTACACTCTTAGTGGACGGCACGAGAAGCTCTAATATTCATTGTTGCATCGTGACTGATGGTGATGATAAATGCAGTGGATGTGAGTTTTTTACGTTGAAATACAGTGTTGTAACAAGGACTTCAAAAATTGAATAAAAAAAAGAGCAGTTTTCATTAATTTAAGATACCTATCTGACATTAGATTCTTGTACATATTTTTGATAGATATTCGATATTGTAAATTATTTGTGGACTTAAGTTTGGACCTTTTACATTATTTCCTCTCATGTCTCTATGTCTGAAACATTTTGAAATTAGTTTCATCTGCGAACTTATTATTTATATTGGTCTCTCCCCACCTCATAACAAATGCTAAGAATTATTCTCAAATATAAAAGCACGAAATTAATATATTTACCTCGAAGTTAATTTGAAGTAACTTATTCTGCGTTGGTATATTTGAGCTTTAGGAAAATCAAAATAATATACCTTATATACGTATGATGAAGAAAATTATGATCAAATTTCAGATTTGAAAAAAAAAACAACACTTTTTGTAATTACCAAACACGTTACGCGATGCACTTTCTTGAACGTATAACGTACGGTTAAAAAGCTGATTGAAATTGTCTGTGTTTGCGTTAAATTTATCCATTGGCATTGTGTTTTGGATTTACATTCATGTGATAATTAACCATCAATGTATTATTGCTCAATTTCTTATTACACGAGTAAACAGTCTGGTCGTGTCGTCCTTAACATTAATGTAAACGGTGGAAAAAAAAATTCCGTTCGTTTTCATAATATTCGTAGATTACTGAAGAAAATCTGGCTTACCTTATCATCATTCGATCACAATTATAAACCGAACGCGAAAAATTTCGTTTTAAAAATTTCGACACACGCGCATCGGTGAGAGAAAATGCGTAAAAATTATGTAAAATGTATTATCCGCTTACTGGAATAGAAGAAAGAATCGAATACAAATATGCTCGCGTACTATGATTATACAGTATGAAAGTTATCAAATAAAAGTGCTCGGCTGAATGTGAATTGTACGGGAGGACGGTGCACGTTGCATGCTTTCATTGCCACTGGCCTTGCTTCGTAGTCCATCTGACTACCCAACTCCGTAGTCCACGGCGGCGTCGCAACGTACCACAACAAAATACCATTAGAAGAATAATCGTCTAGATTCATCGTACCTACACCGGTTTATTGGGCTTCTTCTTTGCTGCGCTTTTACAACCGCGGAAAGAGATTTCTCTTTCATTCCAGACTACTTTCGACCATACGAACACGTCGCAAAGACGATTATACGTACGGACTGTTATGTGGATTATGAAAATTGGTGACATCACACGCGTCCTCGCCATAATCGTCTTCCTTTTTGCCGTGTAATTCGGGTTCTAGTCACGTTCGCAAATTATTTTATCATCGTTCTTTTCGCGACGGATATTCGCGCACGAATCGCATTTCTCGTGTATGATTGGGTGTAATATAGGCGTGAACATTTCTTTCACAGTTTGCTTGGAAGATGATTGTCGTCAGAAGTCTATGGGAAATTTTTATCTCTGGTGAGGTATTCGTTTGAACTGAGCTTTATGGTTTTATTCATTTGAAATTCGTAGGCAGGAGCAGAGAGTGAATGAACTGTATAATGTTGAGTGTAGACGTTTGATTACCAAAATATCACCATCAACGAGAGTATCGGAGTATAGAGATGCGCGATCGAAGGCTCAAGCTAGTCTGAACTCACCTTACACCTGAACAGGGAACCTTGTAGCTCTGAATTATCGACTTCTACCGAACAATTCTGGTAGAGATTACACCAACTAAGTATCTTAATGTTTCAGCTGGCAACTTTGAAATGGAAGAAGTGTAGGGAGGTGGAGATGGCTAGCGGGCTACTAGAGTATTCTTAATTTCATTTTTTTTTAATCAAAAAATAAAGGGGAGAGGTGGGGCATGATAGGCTAAATGGCCAAAATACATGATGCTTGCACCATCCAGTTAAATTTGAACTTAAGAGAGGCGAGGTCAGTAGTGTCTTAGTGACCTCAAAAAGACATCATAAAAATTCAGGCTTGACAACTCAGTTTTTAGAAGCATCCAAAATGAAATCAAACCTTAAAAATTTTTCAAATTTTCAAAAAAAAAAATGATTGTTCGAACAGTTGAAAATTTTTTCACGCTCCAAAATCATATTTTGTTACTTAAAAATTTAAAAATATTTAACCGGTAATTGTTTCAAAATTTAGGAAGTTCAAACCGTTTTTGATTTTTTTTTTTTCAAAAATCAACAATTTCGATTCTTTAAAAAATGTACGACAAATTTTGAGGCTTTTTCAGACTTGAAAGGAGAAATATATTTGATTTTTGTTCCACAGTGGTTCCCTAAGCCTGAGTTTTTTGATATTAAAATATCTACACAAAGTCATTTTGCAACGAGAATGTGATGTTTTGGGAAGTTTCGAGAGGTAAAAATCGAATTTATTTTCACTCTTGAGTCCCAAATACTCTGAATTAAGTCTATAGTCCATATTGTGCCCACCACCTATAAATTACCTATTTGTCGTTCGTTTTAGAAAAAAACACAACAACAACAACAACAACAATATTTTCCTCTCTGAGAAAAATTAAAACAACCGTCAAGACCTTTGGAATTTTAAAAAGTTTTGTGACTAAAATTTTTTACAACTTTTGCACGAAAAAATATGATTTTGAAATGTAAAAAAGTTTTACGTGCGCGAAATTCGTTTTTTTTTTTTTTGGCCATTGCAGAATTTTTTAAACTTCAACTGCATTTTGTGAATCTACAAATTGAGTTGGAGAGTTAAAATTTTTATAACTTCATTTTGAAGCCATTTAGCAACTATAAACCCCCCAACTCTTCACTTGAAAAAAAAAATGAAATTAGGTCCACCCTAATGGCAACATTCTATGAAAATCATAAAATTCATGAAACAAGCAACTTATGACCCAAAGTGAAGTGATATCAGATTCTTCATCTGAATACATCCTACAACCAGAACTTACCCCTCTAAAAAGGACCACAAGGGAAAAAGTCATTTTTTGAAAAATTCCCAAAGACCACTAAAATGTGCCAAACTTTAATTATGCTCATTAGCATTGTAAGGGTATGGAAGCATTTTTTAAAAAAATACCCTTAATTAAGTGAATATCAACTTTGACACCTGAAACTGAATTGAACATTTTTCTATTCTAAAGATATTTCATTCTATGCATTATTTTCTACCGATTTTAAATTCTCATCTGATATTTTAGTGTAAGGCTACTTTTTTTTAATTTTGAAAACCCATATCTCTCCTTCATTTCAATTTGGACCATGAAATTTTTGTAATGGGGTGCCCAATTAATGTACTTTATATCAGTTCCTTTACGTCGAAATTAATGATTCGCAACCGGTAAGATTCAAAGTCGCAATCTCTATTTTAGATTAATTCGTTCTTACTTTTATGCAGCTGGCAAAAATTGCAGCTCATTATAAAATGTATTGAAGTCATTTCCGGTCATACATTTGGTTTATTCTTCGTAAAAAAGCGTTCAATAAATTAATAATAAAAATTTATTCAAATTAAAAATAATAATTCCTAAAATTAATGATTTTTACAAAAAATTAGGCTTCGAAATTTTCAGTGGAAATGATGACATTTTTTACGAATTGCTTTTTTTCATGTAATACATTTGTCGGAAATTAAGAACTGGAAAGACATCTTATGAACATATTGATTCCTAACCGGTCCCTTCTGTCATAGTACGTGTGGTGTAGACACTCCTGCACTTCAATTTATATGAATTCACAAGCTTCCAAACAGATGGTCTTGTAGTCATCGTCGTCATACATCTCCATAATTTCGAAATATATGATCAGATAAATTTTCAAAAATTACGTTAATGATTCGAACCCATTTCTTGAGGTGTCTACGATAGAATGGTCATACTAACTATATGCTATTTTCGAATTACGAAACAGTAAGTAACTCTACGATTGTCGGATTGTGACGTACAAAACGCGTCTCTAATACTCATCAAGCTGCTATTGGTGAAAGTGGTTTCATATCTTTTTGCGATTAATGAAATGTTAATACATAATTTTAATGTAACTATTACTAAACATTTGTGTAACAGGTACATCTGTTTTTGTTTCGGTTGTTTGCTTTTATTACCTTGAATTTTAGACTTTCATATTCGTGGACAGCTGCACGTTCGCAAAATAGCCCTAAATAGTAGGATAGATCTGATCAACTGGGTTATGTGTTACGGATTATTGTTAATAAATCGGGTCAACGTCAAACGTGTGCTTACTGTTCACCTTCGCCTTGAGCTTAGGCTATAGAGTAACTTGAGAATATACGAGATGAGTTTAATGCTTGCAGATTTTGAATTGAAGAATTTTTTTTTTAAGTCGGGTTCTTCAGTCTTATTGAAAAGAGAAAATTTTAATGCGTAATGATTTATTTATGATTTGGGTGATACATCAGTACTTCGTGGTTTTTGTATTATCAAGTGTTTTTCTCTGTGGTAATCATAGAGATATTTTATAGCAAAATCACCCGTGGTAGTTTTCTGCTTGATGTTGACCTGTGTGTAGCAGGTAAAGTATATTAAATACATACTTAAAAGTCTCAGCATAATTATATTGCATTCATATCAATAAATGATTTCAGAATTCCATAATTAGTATATAGGTGTTGAATTGTAAATAAATAAATAAATAAATAAATAAATAAATAAATACCTACTTACGCATAAAATATGCATCTATCATCGAAAATATGTAGGGTAAGTTGTCTATCTCCATTTTCCACGGAGAAAGCATGTCAAATAGGTTGTCTACCTATTCTTTTTTATTGCTCAAGTGTCAAATAAGTTGCCTATCTCACTTTGTGAATGTATCAACTGAATTTTCCATTATTTTTTTTATTGGCATGAAATGTTCAATAAGTTGCCTATTTACTGCTGAATTCCTATCGCTGAATACCAAAAGATGATATGATGAAAGCAAGATGAATGAATGATTTCATCTGTTGTTGAAACAGGCGCCAAAATGAACGTTTTTATTCCCATGTAGATGAGCTAAAGAGTTGAAAAATTATTTAATAAGTAGAATTGTGAAAACTTTTTTTCATTTTTGAAAAAGCTCCTATTCTGAACTTTGTTGAGTAGAAAAACTGCATTGAGAGATTCAGTATCTGGGATCTAAACACTGATCTTGGTTCAAGGGCTTCCGAACAGACAACAGGGGTTCCATCATTTGAAAATACGTTGTATCCGCTGCGAACAAAGGTACTAAGTCTTATTCCAGTGGGTTACCTCCACCTAATTTCATGACTTTTCTAGGATAAATTGAGAGCTTCCTTATCTGTAATTTAAACGCTGATATTGATTTAAGGTCCCTCCAAACAACACCAAGCATCAAAGAAGATCAAAATACTTCATATTCTTTCCTGAACATCGCTTTAAGTTACTGTAAGATCTTTCCATCAACTAACATCACATTGCTCAGAGAAATTTCAAGGTTGGATTACTATTAACTGAACACTGATATTGGTTGAAGGGCCTCGCAAAAAGACATCAATGGTACAATCAGTTCAAAATACTTTATATTCGCTGCGAACAAAGGTGCCAAGTATTGTTCTTATGGGTTCTCTCCATCTACCTTCATGACTTTTCTGCGATAAGTTGAGAGATTTGTTATTTGCAATGTAAGCATTTATTTTCCTTGTTCGCTCATGTGCTCTGCTTCGCATACTACATTCATATAACGGATCAAATTTAGAAAATAAACTCATAAATATGTCTACATGTTACGAACAATACTTCAAGATTTCAACTTCAACTAGCTACATCTTACCTTTACCACTTGACATCTCATTTCAATTGTTTGTGGTCTAATTTGAGCTGCACTGCGTCGAATTCCAAATGTTTATTGTCTGATAGGTACTGCTCTATACAGTGACGTGTTGGCTCCGTGTTTGGTTTTAGTGGCATTGAGACGAGTTTGAGCTGCGCGTCGTTCGATTCAGCAGCTTTGCATCGAGCTTCTCTATGGCTCGTCGCTTAGTCTTAGCTACTTGGAGTCGAATATAGGCGACTTGATTTCGAATGCTGCTTGCTTGGCGTCGTTTTTCTATTACCTTATTTTGAATTACGATCAATCTACGTTGCAAGTCCATGACCTTATGTTGCTGCATTTGTACTACTCCAACACTTCTCTAATTCATTTGATATGTTTTTTAATGAAATTTGGTTGCTTTAAAATGGAACAAACACAACTAGAAAATGAATTGATACGGAATCAGTGCTGCCTCTTAAATCAATGAATTTTGGTAGGATCTAAAATGGCATCAGTTTGAGTACATCTACATACCTAGCGTTGAATTCTTTAGAGATTTTGGTGAATGAGTTAAACGCATCTCAGAAAATCTTAAATTTCAAATCACCTCATTCTTTTTATTGATAAAGCAATTTCTTCTGAAATCATAGAGCATGTAGAAACAACACGCTAGCTTATACACACTGGTTTATCTCAATAGTAACACTATGATCGCAAATTTATCAATGGCTATATTAACTTCACACATTTGTGGAGTGAATAGTGAATAGTGTTGCAATGTATAAAAATACATATCAACAGTATAAATCAAAAAATGTAATTTTGCAGCAGAGCAAAAACGAAGTTTCATACCATGTAATTACGTAATACCGAAAGTAATCTCACCGGAACCAGAAAAGCAGCTTTGTGTACTTATCAACTTACTGTCTGTCAAAATAAATATAGCTTGAGACTTTTTGACAACACAAAGTTAGGCAACAATTCATACATGGTTACTCAAAATGTGTATTGTATTGCAAAGTAGGTAGTCAGCTCATCGAATTAGGCGGGAAACATATTCACTGTATTTTTTTTGTGCTTTACTATTTTTACAATTAGATCAGCATTTTCAGTTTGAACACATTTTGGGTAGTAATGAAGTCGTGAAAATTGTCGCGCTTTTTGCCTACCTTTGTGTTGTCAAAAAGCCTCATGCTATACTTATTTGACGGATAGTATGGTTATTGGTGAATTTCTATCAAAAAGTTTCGAGTGTTTTTTTATAGGTGTTAATGATTGTACAGTAATTAATATTCTTTTTGGACATTTCCACATTTTCAAGTAAGTATTCATTCTTAATACGTATATTTTGTTGGAGAATGATGCAGAAAATGTATTTTTATTTACAAATCTCTAGGATGCCAAGAGTGGAAGAACGGTATTTGAGAAATAATCCACAAAGTCGCAAACTCCGACTATCAGTCCGGAGAAAAAGCGCGAGAAAGAGGGCGAAGAAAGCTGCAATGTGAGTATGCGCTATTATTGAAAATCTTACATGATATAAACTCAGTTCTTCACTATTCTATTCGTTGAATATTTGTAGGGCTAGGGGAATAAAGTAGCCCCTGGAAAACCAACTAACAATGAAAAAGGAGCACCAGAAAATGATGAATCATCTAATGAAAAATGCAGTCCTACTGAGTGAGCCAATTAATTTAGATACTGCTTTAGTCAAAGGTTAGCAGAAGATTATGTCACTCGTTATACACTTATTATTGCTACAGGAAGAGCGGTCAAGAAACAACTCATGTTTTAGAAGGAAACGGTGGACATGCGGAGACCCGAAATCCTGCAAATGAAGTTTCGGATAAAGATTCGTAAGGTTTTCCTCTGAAAACAAAACATATTTGTAAGGTTTTCTACTGGAAACAAAACATTGATTAATTATAAGATATGATATAAATTAGTTAATAAACATTTTCATGATTTCTATTGCTGCCTTCCATAATTCAAACTTCCGTATGTTCTAAAGACTTCACGCGATGATCTCACATGGGACTAAAAGAATTTGTAGCTATTGGGACCCTTCAGAGCAGTGGCGCGCTAGTGTCGTGTTTACATTTAATGGTATTATCAGCGATTATCAGTTCTGAAAACGGGGAATTTTTGCCGCCAGTTGTGGACTCGCACAGTGAAATGTTTAAGTTATTTGAAAATAAATCGAATAAATGAAATGAATGAATTGGGTTTGGCTAATTTAATACTTATCTATCATTTTGGTTTATAAATGAGATTCTTTCGCATGGTATTTGTGATATTCGCGATAATTGTATCACTAGTCAATAGTAAGTGCATGAAAAATAATCATTTATTTCGTAACAATAAGTACAATAACACTGGAATTCAATTTATGTTTACAGTTGAACAAAAAACAATTAATTCTATTCAAAATAATTCAATTCAGTACCAGAATTATTAATTCATTGCCAATAATGATACTTTATCAATTATTATTGAAATCCCCGTTTTCAGTAGTTCATCGTTTTACCACCAGGTACCGACTCTTTCGCTGAAGGATCCCAATTCACGCAGAAATATTTGTACTGCGCAGACACGATTCGTTCTACGCTATTTCTCTCAATCTCTTTTCACTCAGCAATCAGTGTTATTGACTGCGATTAATGTGCAGTTTGAAACAATATCACAAATTAGGGATGGCGATACTGTATCGATATTTTTCAAAAAATATCGAGTACTTTTTATCGATACTCAGCTGTTCGATACTTACTCGATATCGATATTTTAATTCTGGTATCGCTTTCGATACCTACTTAATAAAATTTGTTATTTCGCGTAAATACTGTAATAACCTCTGATTCCTATTTGACGATTATTGAGAGGTTAACATGTACTCACATAAAATCATTTTCGCGGGATTTTTAAATTGGTAAAAACTACCATTTTAAAATGAAAACTTTTGAAAAACCCATTGATGGATATAGATTACAGACTTAAATAATTATCTTCATCGATATTAATAAAATTAAAATGTTTTCTCTTGACTTTGTATAATTTTTTCATTTTTCAAAAATTTACGATAATTATTACTAGTATCGGTATCGATATTAGAGGTATCGATATCTTAGGTGGTATCGATACCGCATATCGATATATGTGTCCCGATATTATCGATACTGAAATATCGATACTTTCGACGAGTATCGCCATCCCTATCACAAATCTTGATTGGTGGCAAATTCGTGTCGGCCAACGAACAAGAATAATTTCTATATTTCATTAATATCAAAATACTTTGTATCCACTTCGAATATAGATATTGAAATATGATATAAATATCTTTTATTACATAATAAAATGAAATGTAATAAAATGAGTGAATTTTACCCATTCTACTCTTCCTCCCGATCTCTGATTTTATGTACGCGATGTTATCCGCTTTAATTGATAACTTATTCACCCCAACTTCGTAAGGTTCACCCACTCGCTTTACGGTTACCTGTCAACTTTTACATAAGTTTTTACAAATGAAGCGTGTAATTGCATTCGAAAATTTCTATAGCTGTCATCACCGCGTTCGGATATAGATACTCGAAGTATATGGCAATGATACATCATTCGATAACGCGTGCCAGCATTCACGATCTGCAGTCGCTTTTATCGAGCATAATTATCATTTGGAAACAATAACTGATGCAATATTTTTCCATATTCGAACACCATCGATTTACTTAATAGATTTGTCAGGTGGATAGTTTCTCTTTTTTATTCACTGGTATGTAATTTTTCTCGGTGTATTTCAGTGTCAAAGATAATACATCTTTGTAAACGAGATATCGAATTTATAAAATCTTCATCAGTAGCGTTTGCAGTTAGGTAATCGTTTTCGATGTTATCGTATTTGAAGAAGCGCGCGTTAATTAATTCGCTGTCAGGGTTCGAATGTTTTTTCACGGGTAATAAATTTCAACTTTGAGATTGAGATTTTCGGGTGTTCAGAAAGTAAAGAATGATTATTTTTCGTCGATTTTTTATGCGCTAATGGCGAGATTTTACTTTCATTCACGAAGCTGTGTAATTTAATAAATTGTATGCGATTTGGTTTACCGTGAATCGCGTGCTTTAGGAAACGAAGTATCGGAATCGGTGTACACTAATGCCAGCAAAATTGCGCAGTGTATATGAAACGTTGATAATAATCATAAACGTTTTCGAGAATGGAACGAGTGTATTTACTCAATTTATACAATATAGGAAATGAAACACTTAATCATACTAGTACTTAAACCACGAATTTTTCTATGCGACTAGACAATTATAATTAAAAATAAATACTACAAGTTACACTGTTCTTAATTTTTATCCACATAAATCCGAGTGAAAGCCTCCGATTTTCTTATATCAAGTAGTTAAGTGTAAGAATAATATCAATTGTGATGAGAAAAAGAAAACATCGAGTATATGAAAAAAATTTCGCAATTTTTTAAAAAGTATTTTACAATAAAGCCTGCGAAATTTCAGCGTAGTTAACATACTTGTCGCGTAATCGAGTATATAGGTTACCGGTTTTCACACAATTAACTACCGTTCGATTGGTTATAATTTTGTTGTTTTTATAACGAACGCGGTTTTTCTCATCACACGACAGTCTTGAACCATTATTAATAACTTACGAATAATATTACAATTAAACAACAAAATGAAAAGTTTTTGATAATATTATCACTTACGTAAGATTAACTGTTGCGGTATCATTTTGATTTGTTTGAGCAAAATCAGTGGTATATAGCGATATTTACAATTTTTTTTTTCGCTTTTTTGATTAATAATTATGAATAGAAAATTGTACAAGAAATATGATAATGAAGTACGTATAATACAGTGGATATCTTACAAGCGAGAAAAAAATCGAATATGTTGTAAATTACTTAATTTACATAAGTATTTTCCTGAGGAACATGATTAATTCTCTAAACTGATTCAATTTCTAGGAGAATTGAGAATCGAACATTTTGTAGGGGAGAGTAATATTTTGGAATTTTTTATTCTAAGAATCCATAATTATCTTTTATCTATTTTGGACTAGTCAGCGGAATACTGTGAGTGTTATATGAATGGAATAATCGTTCATCTAATTTCATACACATTTCCAATGACCGACTGTCTCTCCGCCTACCCCTCCCCTTCTCGCCTCTCCGGAAAGATAAGTTTTAATTAACAAAAGGTATACGTATCTTTAGAAAAACTTGTTTTTAATTTATTCTAAAAAAATACGTTTGGGTGATTTTTTTTCAAATTCCTTTTGTAATTTTTATTTCATCATTATGTTTTCCTTCCCCTGATTTCTACAGTTATTATGACCTTAAAATCAGTAGACTGAAAGTAAAAGTGTATCGCATTCGGCAAAAAACAAAAATACGCAATCAAGTCGCTGAAAATGGCAAAGGTGATGAGTTGTCCATGATTTTGACTTTCTCAGAAAACTTGAAAAGAGCTAAAGATCTTGAATTTTTGATTAAATGTCCTAAAATGAAAAAATGTCAAAAAATTTCATTTCAAAAATTAAAAAAAAAAGAAATTATTAAAATCCCAAAAAGTTGAGAAGTACTTGAAAACTGAAAAAAATAAACGATAAAATTAAAAAATTTAAATTTTAATTTTTTAACATTTTTTAATTTTTTTTTTTTTGCTGTTTCTTGATTTTGATAATTTTTTTAATTTTTGGATTTTTTTGAGATTTTTATAATTTTTGAAAATTTCTCATTTTTTAATTTTTTTACTTTTGGATGTTTTTCGCACTTTTTTGTATTCTTCAATATTTTTAGTTGTTTATATTTTTAATAAAATTATCGTCCAAATATGGGGCAAATTTTGAAAAAACTTGATCTTTTTCTAATTTAATTTTTTTTAAAGAATGTGATTTTTTGTTAAAGTGTTAATTCACCAAAAAAATATATTGAAGGGCTCGTGAATCGTTTCTGCCCTACATCTCATGACAAGCTTGCATTCAGTAGTAAATTTATGCCTGATTCTTTGAGAATACTACGAGCTTACTGATCCTTCAACAATTTTTATAAGAATATTCTGTAAGCATAGCAAGTGTAATTTCAGGGCACGATTGCTTCCTGCTCTCTGCTTCCTCAGTAATGAACGTTGATTGATTTAAAGATATTTTTCACAATGATTGTAGTGGGTCACTCTACATCACAGTCCATAAATATCCTTTGGTAGTATGACTGGATCCATATGAAGAAGGAGAACGAAAAACGCGAACGTTTAAGGCTAAAGAAATAAATACTCTGTATAAGTATAATAAATGCATGCTAAAATGATTTGGTGAATGCGATTGTTATCTGAGTTTGGAATGTCGTTTCCTTCGACTTCTACCGGGCACTTTGATTCCATTCCAATAATTTTTAATCATATCGGCTCCTTTTTCAGCGATCATAATGACCGGCGCGTTTATATTGCCGCTGGTGATTTGAGGCATAATAGAGGCATCGATAACTCGTAAACCCTGCACTCCGTACACTCTAAGGTACGGATCGACAACTGCCATCGGGTCAAAAGGAGGTCCCATTTTGGCGGTACCAGACATATGATAGATGGTCATGGTGTACTGGCGTATCACGCAGTCCCAATATTCGTCGGTAAAAGATACATATTTTTTACAACCGGGTACCGGTCGCGAATGGAACCGCGCTCCGAACCTTTTCATGGCGTTTGTTTCAGCTATAGCTAGAGATGCTTTGACGCCTTCTCGAAGTACTCGTACGTCATCCGGATGGGTTAAGTAGTTGGCATACATGAGCGGATACTGCATCGGGTTTTTGCTGCGTAATTTAATGTAACCGCGACTTTTAGGACGTAGCATCATAGGGTAGACGCCGAACACGTCTTTGTTATTGATATCGCCGAATAGTTCGTCGTAGAAATCGTCGCGTAAACCGTGCGCTTTTTTGGAGGCAGTACCGCCATCGGAATTGGCGCTGGAGGAGGTTAACATGAACTCGATATCGGGCCAGTCATCCGATACGTTTCCGTATTTAGTTGTTATAAAAGCTACAGTCTCTAAGCCAATGCTGGACGTCATTGGACCTTCGCCCAGTAACGAGTACCGCATAACCGACGGTATATTAACCACGCGGCTGATTACCAAACTGATCGGGTAATCGATGAGGAACGCTAAACTACCGACTGCGATGTGATCCATCAGGTTTTGACCCACTCCCGGCGAATTATGTAAAACAGGAATTCCATGCTCTGCGAGGTGTTCGGCCGGTCCAATTCCTGTCGAAAGAAAAATTCGTTAGTTGGCAGTACTGAATGGTGGATTTTATGGCTTGGCTGTTAATCTAGAATACGGTTTTGCGAAATGAACTTTTTATTGGATGGGAGTAAACGTTTATTGATTTTCATATTAGAGGATTATTGTAAAAAAATTGGAAAATATTTACGTTGATGATGTAAACAAGTAGAAGATGGAATGTGACATGTCACATTTCGTTGTCATCTTTGGTTCGAGGAATGGTTTATGAAAGTAGAGTTATGTCATTATTTACTTTAGTTCTACGTGCATCGCGGATAGATATGGTTCAAGGTAGATGGTAACTCTTTTACTGCATTAAAATACCTGTTAAGAGGTATTTTTGTTTGTATTTCAGTCCAGTAAGCAATGGAGAGAGAGGAATAAAATATTGATTTGGTTTTTTTTTTTTTTTTTGATAATTATGAATTAAATTCAGATATTGGAACTGAGTTTTTTAATGGGAGCATGTTTACATTTGCTCATAAGTTAAGAAGTTGGATTTAGGACAATACATGTTTTACTTTTTGCCTTTAATTATGGTGGGTCCATACTTATTAAATTTCAGCTATTTGAACTATTCAAGTTTTTTTCAAATCTTGGTTCATCTGGCATTTTATTTCCATTTCGACGTGGATTTAGAGAGTCTGTAGTTCTATATAAATACTGACCTTATCTACGAAATTTTGAAGTCTATAATAAGGTGTCTGGATTTCAGGTTTTTTCAAAAAGTGAAAGAGGAAGTGATTACAATAGTCACTGTTTGACCTCAAAAAAACGTCATAGAATTTTCAACTCTTCATTCAGTTTGCACCCCTTCACCCTTCCTCAAATGAAGTCAAAGTTTTAAAATTTTTCAAAAAACTTATTTTCAAGAATTAAAATATTTTTTTACGTTTCAAAGTTATATTTTGTCGTCCAAAGAAGGAAGAAATTTCAGTCGTAATTTTTTCAAGATTTATATAAATATCATTTTTTAATTTTTCTTCAAAGAACACCAGTTTAGTCTATTTTCAAAAATTAACAACAAAAGATTAATTTATTGGTCTTGTGCATTTATGAAATTTTTATGAAGTCTTTTTGAGCTCGTTTAGGAAGAGATTGACCATCCATTTTATTTTTTGAACTCGATCACAGCTTATGCCAAATTCCCTGAAACAGAGCCTTCTCTCTGAATTGTGATTATTCCGTCCTTTTTGCATTCTCAAGCCAGAATTCTAGTATAGTATACACTACGTAAAAAAATAAACAATAAAAAAAAAAATAAAGAAATGAAAAGTATTTTAAAATAAATTAAAAATTCAATTTTGAAAAGAATTTGAGTGAATTTAAAGATTTTTGCACCTTTAATCCACAAAACTTGAAGAATTAATATAAGAAATGTGTAATAAATTTGTACAATGAAAAGAATATCTATTGTGAATTTAATTAGGAAATTGTGAAAGGGAATTAATAATTTCATAGAAAAAATAATACTAAAAAAAAAACCATGCAAATCTATAAAAAAAAAGAAAAAAATTTTGAAATATTTAGCGTTGAAAGAAAACGTAAGTAGCCATGCCGCATTACTGGAGCTGAGTTTTTAACTGGGGCTTGTTCAGGTTTTCATATAATGTTGCTAACCCCTTAATGTCTAAAGACCACACCCAATACAAAGTCTGAAAATCCCTACCTATCCCTTCCAAGACGAGTTGAGAAGTTGAATTTAGAACAGATGTGCTATTTTTTACCATGTAGTAATCATATGAATTCATATTTCTCAAATTATGACTACTTGAGGTCTCTCAAATCATCCTCATATTTTTACGATACGCTATATTTTGGTTATGAAGAAACCCTACACACGAAATTGGAACTTTGTAGATCGATTTGGGGAGGAGATATGGAAGATTCATGAAATTTCCTGCAGAAATTGCCCCTTTAAAAGTCGTTTTTTGCTCTAACACCCCTTAAAATTCATTTGGGTAGCTAAAATCAGAATATATTAGTCACATGAGCTCACTTTACCATACGACACCCCAATAAAAAATTTTCGACTTCTCTTGTATCCCCACCATATTTTAAGTTCGATAACCCTTCCTTCTCCCCTCCCAACATTATGTATGGAGGTGAATTGAGTATATACTATGCTTTTTATTACCAATAACCATATAAGTTTATATTAATTACATTTTTACCTACTTGAGGCTCCTCAAGCTCTACTCATGTTTTGATAATCCGCCATTTTGGATCCATTTTGATCCAAATTCTAGAGGTTATATTCTTGTCACCAACTAACTCTACACACAAATTTTGACCTTTCTAGGTCGATTTGGTGAAGAGATATAGAAGATTCAATAAATTTCATGACTCAAAACTTCCTCAAAAAGCTGTTTTTTACTCAAAGTCCCCTCAAAATGCAGTTAGGAAACTAAAATTAGGATATGTTGGTGTCTGTGACTCATTCTTTCATATGACATCAGAAGTAAAAAATTTTAACTATTCGCCCCTTCTCCAGCTCCCCCCAAACCTTGAGTGAACCGCCATTTTAAGGTATATCGAAAAAAGAAAAATGTAGTTTTGTCGCATTTCTAAGAAAAGTCTCTCACCACGTTTTGAGCCAATTTCACGAATACACGTGGGGTTACGCGTGAGAAGAAAAAATATAGAGTATGCTAAAATGTTGGACATTTGCCAGATGATTACGAATGGCCTGAAATGCAGAGCAAGCCCTCCCCAGATCCTTCTTTTCCAAATCAAGTGGACTGTAATAGCTACCATTTTTATATTAAAAACTTAGTTGAAAAGAAATTAACTTTTGATTTTGTTTAGCTACAAAAAACTAGTATGATTTTTGCTCAAAATTTTCTTTTATTACCCTTGCTAAATACTGCTCATTCATGACAAAAAAATGAAATTATTCCATTTGATTCGAGATTTTTTAAATTTTATCACTCCTCAAAATACCTAATTTTTATTGCTTATGCGCCTGCTGAAAATCAAAATTTACTGGAAAAAAAACAAAATGATAATTTTCTAGTATATCATGAAAAAGTAGTTTCGATATTCTTTCCATTGACGTTAGTATGTGAAAAGAACGTATTAATGAAATAAAGAAGTCCTGTAATATACATCAAGATTGACTCATATCGAAATTGGAAAAAATAAGCCAAATAATCGATGTCAAAGAGGAAACGACACCAACGTCCTTGAACCTATTGTTCGACTTAATTTCGATATAAAATTCCCGTAAATTTCATAATCTACGCGTTACCGATTAAAAAGAACCGGTTGTAATTTTGGCTTTGCGGTCAACTTCCCCGTTCTGTTATTGGTAACCTTATAAGCTCTTGAAAAAAAAAAGCGCGTATACGTGCCATCGATCATGCAGGCACGTTACTATTTACGAAAAGACTCCTAAAAAGATTGACTAAGTATTTAGCAAAGCGGAATTTACATAATCGTGCGATAACGAGACGGTATACGCTCAGAAAACCGCTTTCACTGGTGTAATTCTGGAGTAGCGACGTGTTTTAACGTATGCGCCGGCGCGGCTATATTATCGTGTTTTAATCGGCGGCGATTCTACATTGAATTCCGACTAGGATGGTTATGAAGAATACCTATGGTAAGATTAATAATCGGGTCAGTTGTGCGACTGAGGTAGCGACAAATTTTAGTGGGAAGCTGACAAGTTTTAATACGGTTGCGTGAGTCGTGGCACGTACTAGCTTTGTTTTTGTCGAGTGGGAAATAATTGATCGAGTTGGTTAGACGTATGATTTCTTTGTATATGTTTATAGCTCGGAGGGCCTGAGTGTTATTTTAATCGTACAGACGAGATTATTGTGCTAATTTGTAATGATACGTTTGATCGTATTGTTGATTTGTTGATGATTGTGGTTTGGTTTTTGCCGACACTCGTGGTGCCTTTCTTCTGCCTTGGAGGGTAAAAGTATCGGTAATTGTAGACGAGTATAGTACTAGCTAGTAGCTACCGTTCATTAAATTGCATCTAGAATATCTCGGAGATGTTGATGATCACGCGATCTTGGCAGCAACGTCACGATTTTGTGAAAGGAAGAACACGTTTTTTTTCTGCTATAATTACGTACTTCCCGGAATGGGTAATTTTTTGCCAAAATTAGAGAGAATTTTCATCATCTCGATTTAGAAATTCTATGTTTTAAATTTCATTCATAAATTAAAAAAATTTCTTCATTTTTTTTTATTTGTCGTAATTAAGGGAACTAATGACCTCTCCTTATTATCTGACTTCTGATGGATCTAATTTATTTTGTTTCTCAACTCTGGTCCATTTTTGAATAAAATTAGGATTCTGAATGGACTTGAAATTGAAATAATCAAACTTTTTATTGCATCAGGTAAAATGGTGAAGTGGACTTATCTACATATTCGGTAATGTTGAATCATCGTCGAATGACTCAATTCGCGAATTTAGGTTAATAACTGTAATTACCGCGAGTACCTGTAATTAACATTAATAAGCGTACTAACCCGAAAGCATCAATAATTGCGGCGAATTTATCGCACCGGCGGATAGAATGACTTCGCGTTTTGCCAAAGCCACCTTCTTAACGCCATCTCTGATGAATTCCACTCCATAAGCTCTCTTGGTGGCTTGGTCGATTAACACTTTGGTCACGTGACTCCATAAAGCCACGTGTAAATTTTGACGTAATCGAATAGGCGCTAAGAAAGCTTTGGCTGTGCTGCAACGGTAGCCACGCCTCATGGTGAATTGAAATAAGGCGAATCCCGTTTGATTTTCGCCGTTTATGTCCGTTATGTCGTAACCCATCTCTTCTCCGGCTTGTAGAAATGCTATTCCTGTAATTATGGGAGTATTAGTATTCGTATTGGGTGAACGAGAAGTAATAAAATGAAATCAGAACTCACCCAAAGGGGTATTCCAGGGTGCATCTTGAACGGTTAGATATCCACCGGTGGCGTGGTACCTAGTGTTTTTGGCCAAATAAGGGTTACGTTGGTCTTCAGATTTCAAGAAGTAAGGTAATACTTCTTCATAGCTCCATCCGCGATTCCCCAGTGCAGCCCAGTAATCGAAATCTCTCCTGTTGCCACGAACGTACAGCATTGTATTCAATACGGAAGAGCCACCGATGACTTTACCCCTAGTCCAGCAACTTCGTTTGTCTTTCATGGCCTGGCAAGCTGTGGTAAGCGGTTGCGATCTGTATTTCCAATCGTATTTGCTTTTGTGCAGATACAACGACAGAACCGGTACGTCGGTGAGTTCGGATTCATGACCACCAGCTTCCAAAAGTAACACGGTCCAGTCGGGATTTTCGGAGAGTCTGTTGGCTATAACGGCGCCAGCGGATCCGCCGCCGACGACGATGAAGTCGTATTCGGGTCGTAGGTATTTTTGATTTATTGGCTGATTCTCCGGATCATAGAGGTCGTAGTTGTAGTAAGTCAAGGCTGCTAGGAAGGCGGGTATCACGAGCAATTTGCCACCGCTGGCGAACTTGGCGGCGGTTTTGACCGCTTTGAGGAGTACGTTGAGTACGTGCGCCATTTTTGTAGGATCTTCGATGCAGAGATTTAAGTGATTTTGTATTTCATTGATATAGTCAAGTGGTCCTAAAAAAAGTAAAAAATAAATTTAGAAAGTATGTAAACGTAAGTATGTGAGATTGAGTAATTTTTGGAATATGTGTTTTAAATTTAATAGCATTTTTATAGCATATCACTCAGCAAGTTATGCCCAGTCGGTGTAATGAATGTGGTGCAGTGGAAATGAACGAGCCTATTTCATATTTAAACGTTATGTAAAGTTGTGCTAGAATATTAATTTACTACGCGTCGTGTAACGTAAATGCGCCATGTTACGTGCTAATTAAACGATCCAGCTGCGCGGTCATATGCGATAATTTGTCTTTATTGTGTAAATGTATTTACAATTTGAGGAAATACCTGAAATAGGTGATTCATCGGTGGTATACTGTCGCTGGATTTTTATGCTTTATGTTACGTGTAACACGTTAGCGACACCGTTGAATTAATAGAGCGAAGGATAAGAACAGAGCTGTCGAAGTATTGAGAAGTTTCAAAATATTTATTAAATTTTTTTTTTTTTGATACATGAATTATTATGTTTGATAGTTCAGTTAATACTTGAAACTCAATTTTTTTGCTCGAAAAATTTTCATAATGTCTCGCAAGTTAATCATTTGAAGCCATTATACTGAATTTTGTTATGTATTGTGGAGTATGCTATCAAGAAATTTCATGACTCAAAACCTTCTGAAGCAGTTGTTCATTATTCTCACTTGCCTCTTAATTTACTTTGAAAAGCTAAAATTTAGATGTGGTGAATGTTGATGTTCTTAACTTATTCTTTCATGAAGGATCATGAAACAAAATTTTGAGGAATTAGCACTCCCACCACACTTCTCAAAATTTCAACGTTTCATCATTTTGAGTCGAATAAGAAATCTAAGAAAAGCACGTATGCGTATTCAAAAAAAAAAGTAAGCACTGAGCAGCCATGCAGCATCACTGGAGCTGGATTTCCAATTGGAACTTCTTCAGGTATACAAATGACATTGCTAACCGCTTCATGTCTATACGTCAAGTCCAATACCAAGTGTAAATAACCGAACCCTATCCCTTCCAAAACCACTTGATAAGTTGAATTTAGAACAAAAATGTAGTATTTCTTGCCATGTAATAATTGCATGAACGTGTATTTTTCAAATTATAAGTACTTGTAGTTCCTCAAATTAATTAAAAAATTTTTACCATCTGCCATTTTGGATTCATTTTAAACCAAATTGAAGGGGTCATACTGTGGTCATAAACTAATCCTACACGCAGTGTTTTTCATTCCTAGGTCGATTTGCTGATGATATATGGAAGATTCATGAAATTTCTTGCAGTAATTTCCCCTCCAAATGCCATTTTTTTCTTTAATTCCTTTCAGAATAGGTTAGCCGCTTAAGCTCATTTTATCATATGAAACCACAATATAAAATTTTCGACATCTCGTATACTTCCACCACATTTTGAGGTCGATAACCCCTCCTTCTCCCCTTCAACCAGGATATAGTGTACTTCTTATCCCCAGTAATCGTATGAGCTCATATTAATTACATTTTTACTAATTTGAGGTTCCTCAAGCTATACTCGAATTTTGATAATCCGTTATTTTGGATCCATTTTGATCCAAATTCAAGAGGTTATATTCTGGTTACCAATTAAACCTACACACCGAGTTTGACTTTTCTAGGTTAATTTAGGGAAGAGATATGGAAGATTCAAGAAATTTCATCACTCAAAACTTTTCAAAAAGCTGTTTTTTGCTCTAACTCCACTCAAAATGCTTTTTGAAAGCTTAAATTTGGATAAGTTGATGTTCGTAACGCATTCTTTCATATGAGAATACAAACAAAAATTTTGAACAATTTGCCCTTTTTCCAGCCTCCATCAAAATTTGAGTGATCCGCTATTTTGAATTTAATCGAAAAAATAAAATACGTGCTTTTGTCGCATTTCTTCAGATAGTCCAAGAGCCGAACCTGTTGAAAATGGGCCGAAATAACTGAAAGCTGGAGCCGGTCCCAAAAGTTAGTGTATGTATCCCTACTTCGAAAACTACCGGTCTGCCGATCCGCAGTTGCTGCTTTTAAGCACAGTGAAAGCTGAAAAGTTCACAATTTTCATGAACTTTCGCCTGAATGTACTGAAGGTTGAAATTGGTGTCAAATTACAGGATTTTTTACGCTGAATCCGAATATGTAGGTCTGCCATTTCTAAGTGCTGACAAAAGCTCCGCGAGTGGGTTAAAGAGGGGAGAAAACTCGAATAAATCACGTATTTTTGATGAAATTCGCATAAAAATCGCATGATATAGTTTAAGTGGGTTTAATAAATGCTTTCAAGTATTAGTTGCTCATGGACAACAATGACTTCTCAACTTCAAATTTTTCCAAAATTTTCGCATTTCGGTGGAGCGTAGGAGAACATCTATAAACTCATGTATATGGGCATGTGATACATCGCAATGTTTTCTATATCGTAGAACTCGATTATGACAATATTTTTCACATTGAGGGTGAAGAGGTGGTACCAATTTTTGCGAATCGCATAAAAGCTTGGGAAAAACACGAAGTGAATCATTTTTTATAGAATAACCCAACTTTATGTCATCACTTATCAGTGTATCTTTGAGTTCGTTTTTCAGGTACTTTACACGTACTTTTTTCTCTGTTTTTACATATTTGGTTTTTTCCCTGTGCATTATATGACCTTACAATAATTTTTTATAAATAAGTTAATAAATCATAAAAAAATAATATTAAAGTTTATTAATAAATTAAAAAAAAAAAAATTTAATTTAATATTTAAAAAATAAATTAGATTAAAAAAGGAAGATATAAGATTAATTGTTATTAATAATGGTCATGTTTTATTTTTGTAACTATGGTAATTTCGATTCATTTTTTTTATCTTATGAACCCCATAACCCGTCAAATATCAATTACCCAGAAAACGCGTTATCGTGATTCGTCTTCGGTGTTATCATATTTGAAAAAATTGACGATTTGTGATGGCTGATATAGAAAGGGCCCTTACGTGTGAATTTTTATTTTTATTTTTTTTGTTCTTCTAAAAACTTTCCTCTACAACATGATGTGGTCAATATGTCCTAAAATAGCGTATTTTTTATCATATTTTTGAGTTTGAAGTTGACAAAGTATAGTGGTTATTTTCATGGACAGAGGTATCTGACTTTGACATAAAAATTAAGGCACTTTGAGGCACTTTTTGGGTGTTTTGGCACTTTCCGTGGAAAGAGCATATGGTCAATAGCCCGAAACGACAAAATTCCGAAAATCGATGTTTGGACAGGTTTGTGGGTTTTCTTATGGACGTTCACATATAGTATTCTTAACTGTAATACGCAACTCTTTTACTACTTACACGCCTTGAAAAATTTTTGTAATTATTTTTACATGGTATTAAATTTTAAAATTCATTTTTCTCAAAAAGTGAAGAAAGTTACTTATCTAGGTCTTTTCCGGTACCCTTTATATTATAACAACAAGTAAAATATACTCAAAATGTATTTTTTTTTTTATATAAAACAAAAAAATTTTAAAAATGTGAAATAAATTGAGAAATGTTCAAATTTCGAAATATTAAAAAATGTTGATTTAAGTCGGAATCTGAGTCTGTCCGCACTCTTCGCCGTCGCTCTCTTCTTCAATTTTCACATTTTTCGAAAGAGTGCAGGGGCATAAAGTACGAAATTGAAGTTTTGGGTACGAAAGTACGAAAATACTCGTAATACGAAAAGTCGAGAAATGCGAAAAAGTACGAATTTTGGTATTTTGTTTCTTTCTTTGTTCTTGTGTGTAAATATTTGTAGTGTTGTACGAAACGTCATTTATCTATTTTAGGAGTAATCAGGGGTAGGGGTAGTGAATTTCTGGTCCGAAAAAAATTTAGAAACCGAAAAAAGTACGAAAAAGGTTCGAAATTTTGATGTAGTTATCTAGTAAACACCGTGGGGAGGTGGGTGACAAATAATTGTCGAATGACTAGAAGAACGTGATGTAAATTTTAGCCTCAAAATTCAACTTTGAAAGCTTTCAAAGTAACACAGCCATCTCTTTTCAGGTATTCGTGAACCTCCCAACTGCCAGTTTTGCGATAACTCCCCCACATCCATTGTACATTTACTCCATGAGTGCCCTTCCTTTCGAGATATTCGGTACTCCTTGAAAGTTCCTAACTGTCCTACCCTCATTACTGACGATTTTTCGCACATCCTCGCAGTCCTCACCTTCCTCAAAAGAAGCAACCTTTTCCACCTCATTTGAACTAATTTTCCCGTGAGAGTGGCGTAAAAACAGTAGTAGTTATAGACGCCACTATAACAAATTATTTAAAAAAAAAAGTAGAAGTAAGGTACGGTTTTTAAAAATGTAGAAAAAATGGCTTTTGGAGTACGTGAAATTTTTTAACGTCCTTAATAATGCTTGGTCGCCAAAGGACTAGGGAAATGTTTAGTCAGCAATTTTTTTCAAAATTTAGTCGATTTAAATTTTTTTTATTTGTATTATTTTTTTAAATCCAAATTAAGTAAATTTTAAAAATTCGATTTAAAATATGTAATTTTTATATTCTCGAGTACTTGAAAGAAATACGTTCATTATTGCTTCTGTTGACTTTTCGTCAGTAAAATTCGAATTTTTGATCATTATCTTAGTATTCTGAAAGAAATTAAAGCGAATAAATTTCTATTGGCCGTTTTGCCGTTTTGGGCTTAGACCGATCGTAAATCCCCGACAATCTGACCTAGCCAGATCGACGTATTCCTATTCTAACTAGAATGCCACTTTAATTACCGATAAATAGCGGAAATCTAATTGCGCTTACATTTATGTTTGTATTATTCGCTTCGATTCACTTAATTAAGAGAATATTCTATGGCGAGTTTTTATTAATTTTTTGTACGCGTTTGAAAACTTATTAAAAAGGGGAAAAAAACTTTCACTGTAGTTTTTCGTTTGTAATTTCTCTGATTTACATACGTATATTTTTTATCTGGATGGATTAATCGGTTGCGTAATACTCCGAATGATAAGAATGCTGAGAGAGATATTTTGTTTCATCGAAGCGAATCCGATACCTGTAGGTTATCTATGTTTGGAAATGAAGTACGAGAGTAATTTTAGCGCGAAAATCTGAAATTATCATTTTTACAACACGTTAACGATGGTAGAAGCAAAGGTAAAATTTCTTTTCGTAGATTTTCAAACGATATGGTAGGATTTGTGTATCTGCATTTCCTATATGCAAGAGCGATATTGAATTTCGAATCGGGAAAGCGTTCTGGTTTAATAGCTAATGGTATTTAAACGATAGCTATTTAACGGCGACGACATCTTTAACGGTTAAAATGACGTTATCATTGTCAATGTGCGTTACACGGATATAAATTAATGACAGCCGTAACATTACCGGTGTTTGTGGTACGAAATGCATGTAAAGGTGGTGCTGGATCCGTTGAATAGTTATACCAAAGAAAGATGCTGAAATTACCTAATATCTTTAATGATCTCGTGCTCGTATCGATCGAGAGTATAGGCTGCAAGGAAAGATTTAATAAATTATTGTTAACCTTTCATATCAATATGACATAAGGCTGACCTTATAGAGCGTGTAGATGCATAATCTATAATCATGGTGTAATACTTTGATGTATATGATGCTTCTTCTGCCTATAAGAGACACCGAATTGCGTCGAATAACGTAATTAGGTCGTTTTTTTGTACGACGATGCGGTTTCGCGGTATATTCGTAGGGCAAGTTAATTGATACGAGCGGTTTCGCTGTATTCGTACGAATAGAATAAATAGTCGTGGATTTGGGATTTGTAAAAATACTCGGTACAAATTAAATTAAAATTCAGACGAATACGTGAGTTAAAATTAAATTAAGAAATACCAAGCAGACCGCGAATATGAGGATATTTGAACTGAAAGTCTGAAATATATAGTCGAAAACCGGTATATGCCCAGGAACCGAAACACATACGTAATGATTAAATAAGAAATCGAATTTTTACGCCATGCTGATAAAGAAATAGCGAATCCATCGTTATACTAGTTGGTCGGATGTTTTGGGAAATTTATGGGCAAAAATCGGATGAAAACAATTTTCGTCGCGATTGTTTATAAAATTGTGGCGTTGGCTAGAAACTTGTATATACCGGTGTCGCGTAACAGGTAGAGAAAGTCTGCTGCGTATCGATGACACGTGCTTGCATGAGATTAAAATTGCGCAAAAGCACGATTGAGTTGGTTTTACTGTTTATGGATTGCGATAAGGAATTATGATTTTATTTTTTTTAACGCGATGGTGGTACTTACTGGGGTTTTTTTAATCATTTTTTTTTTCATTTGAATATATTTAAGTAAATCACGTAAATTTTATTTTCGAGTTGTCTATGAGATCGAACTTGTTATTCTTAAATTAATGAATATATTACGCGCCATAATCTGCCACCAGTTTACGTGCACTCACCTAAGAATTAAATGAAATACAATCCTTATCTACATTTTACCAAAGAATAGTTCAAGATTTACATTTCACTCAACACAGAATCACTATAGTTCTATCGATTAATTAAAAACACCATCGCAAATGTAACGAAACTCGTTGAATTATGATGACGATCACCACGCGAAATATATTCGCATAAAAGTCACATCTAAGGGGAAGCGAACACTCGCGAAATCAGCACGCATTGTCGTCCGAACGTCGTGTATTTCTGGTTTTGGCGGCTAATGCGAGGTTCGCGTAATTTGATTTTTACCCTTTCTTCGCGTTCACGGTGGCTCAACTCATCATAGGCGAGAATGACGAAGGAGGGAGACGGAGTGGTAGCGCTTTGGTGAAAGTAAGTCTGCGGATTGTCGTTCCAGAATGAAGTAAGCCCAAATGATAAATTTAAAAGGTCACTGGCGCTTTTTTTTACTACTTTTAACAAGAGTAAGTCGGTGATTTACGGCCATATGTAGTTAATGATCGTTTATTTGGCCATGATGAAATATTACGAGAAGATGGTAAACGAACGCGGAATTTAGGAAGTGTTCGATGAATGTGAAAATGGTACGATGGTTTTTTACGAGGAATTTGTATTTGATGAATTCATTAACAACGATGACTGTGGTGGTGATGGTAGTGGGCGGGTTTGAGATGGTTTTTAGCTTCATTGGTGACATTATGAGTAGGTTAGTTTCTGTAAATTTATGGCATAGAGGAAGTATTTACAATTTTATTGAATTTCAAAATTTTTGTGATTGGGGAACCGATCACTTATCCTTTACGTGTATCGATGCTATGCTGGTATGTAGTGGTTTCGTAAATAGGAAAGCTACTTCCAAGAATTACCTAACTCTTTAAATAATATAACAAGTGAAAAATGAGGAATAACGAGTTTCCAAAATAGTTTTCATTAACTAAATGCAGTGTTCTCAGCTGGAAAAAATCTAAAAAAATTGTTAGAATTTATAAAGTATGTTGAGAACAATGTATGATTTTTTTTCGATGTATTTCACAAAAAATGAAGGCCTGCAGAGTGATTTGGAGTTATTCAAAATTTATTTCAAGATTATATTTTTTATTTAAAAAATCACTCATCTAGCACCTAACCAACATACCTAATTTGAAGTCGATTTTATTAATATATATAAATATAATATATTTAATTTCAAATTAAAAAAAATTTTTCTAATATAAAATAATTTTATATATAATTTTTTTTTTTTAATAGTTATAATAATTTTAAATTTAATTTTTATTATCTTAAATTTAATTATTAAAAAAAATATATTTAAAAAAATTAGATTAATTTTATGTAAAATATAAATAATAAAAAAATTAACTAATATATAAATTATTAAAAATAAAGGTATAATTATAAAGTTAATATTCTATTTGACTTTCTTTAGCTTTAATTTTAAAAAGAGCTCAATTTCCTTTTAATATTTGATTTTAGCCAGAAATCGTTTTATATCACGTTTTTGTAAGTAGGAACTACGAACCCCTGGGAGTGAAATCGAAATCAGTCATTGGCTTAAAAATCATATTTTGCGAGTATTGATGAAAAAATGCCTTATAAGCATTTTCATGATTATTTCGTTGTCTAGAGAATTATAATTTTTTATTTTTGACGAACATTAAGGCTGTGGCAAATTGATAGTGAAATAGGTATTTCCTAGTTCCTACTTTTTTAAGAAAGAATGTATCAAGCATCTATGTTTCGAAATTTGAGAGAACTCAACGAAATCTATATTTTTCTATCATAAGTGATATGAAAAAATTTCCCACTTTTTTTTAAGTAAGGCATCTGCATGCTTGTAATTGTATTATGCTTTATAAACTGAAGAATTTTATCAAATATTGAGTAAAATTCTTTTTTCATCTTTCAGTTGATATTATTAGGCAAAATAATCGAAAAAATCATACTATTGCCCCAAATTTGCTTCACGAGTTCACTCATCCTGAATACTGGGTTTACCAACTTTATAACCTGTGCAGCTCGACTAGTGGCAAATCTAACGCTTGGCAAAACGGCAGTAGCCATCTAGGCCCCAATGAAAATGGGCTCGAGGGTCTCATAAAGGCCATTTTCCAGTGACAGAATGCTTATATTTTAATTTTAAAAGTGGGGTAATTCTGCTTATAGACAATTCTTGAGTAGGTATTCGTAACAAAATTATGTTTTACGCGATGTAGATAAATTTCTTCATCTACAATAGCAGAATTCAAAAGTTGATTTCGAATTGGTATAAGGACAATGAAACGTATTTCACGTTACCAAATATCCATCTATTTCATGAATCCATATATATGGATACCAAAAAGTTGAACACTTGCCAGATGATTACAAATAGTCTGAAACGCAAATGTTTGAAGACCCTTCCCCCCCCCAGATTCTCCGTCCCAGATGAGGTATGCTGTAATAGCTATCGTGTTTATTAAAAACTCGGCTGAAAAAGCCTTTATAATTTTCAAGGGCTCTTTTATCGATTTTGCCAGTTAAGCCCTAAGCATTAGATGGGCCAATGACTGCGATTTATTATAAACAAATTTCTGAAAGTGGCAAATTATTTTGGAAAAGCCTCGATTTTTTGTTTTAATTATTTATTTGTAGATTTTTTAGTTTTTACACTTATTAGAATTTTTTCCATTTTTTATTGTTGTTGATTAAAAAAAAAAAACACCCTTTTTTAAGATTCACGTAATTTTCTTATGCGTATAGTTAGTGAAGGTGAGAGGGGGTGCAAAGGGTGCATTTACACCGTGCCCGGATTTTTTTCAGGGCTCGTAAAATTTAGCCGATGTCAAATTTTTTAATGGACCATGCTGAAAACCGTATGAGAACTATAAAAAAAAATAGCAGTTTAAAAGTTCAAAAAACGTACGTATTATTATTATTAGGTATATTCTGAAGTGATAAAAATGAATTATAAAATACGGTAAAATTTTGTAATTTTTTAAATTTGAAGTAAAGTGTAAAAAATATTGAAGGAGGGAGGAGTTGAAAAATGCACCCGAAAAAAAGGTCCGAGAAATTTTTATAGTAGGGCTTGATTATGCTCTCGTCGTCTCTGTGTATAGTTCTTTGGAGGAGAAGAGATTAACGTTAAAAATGCTATAATGAAATATAGGGGAGGGCAAAATTCAGACAACGTAGTCTGATAATTTAAAAAAAAAAAAAGTTGAAAAGATGTACAACTTCGAATAACCTTAAGAATCTCTAACAAATTTTTAATTGATATATATTTTTTCCAACTGTAAAAATTTTAGAAATTCGAGAAGTCGATGAAGTTGATGACAGTTTTCAAAATTTTAAGAATTTTAAAAGTTAATTTGGTAAAATTTTGTTAGGCTTTTTTTTCAAATTTATACAAACGTTCGTAAAAATTTAATTTAAAAAATTCGATAAACTGGAGAATTGAAAAAAAATGTTAATTTCTAATTTAGAAAATTCAAAAAATGATTGTTTAAATTTTTCTAAATTGTAAAGCGTAACTTTAGCGTAGGCTCAAATGATTTACGCTTTTCACAAAATTTGCGATAAATTACTGGGAATTTTCACGGTAATTACGCAATAAATTAATCTAAAAAAATAATAATTAACAAAACATAGATTGAACGCATTTACTTCGACTGTTCTTGAATAAAATATGATACACAAAACGATAGTTACTCGAATGTTGACTTGAAAAGATGACTTTATTAATTGAATTACCGAAGCGCTTCGGAATCCATCAGGTGACGACACAGAAATTCTCAAAGCACTCGAGTTTAATAAAAAAAAAATTATTTAGCTCTCCACATAAGAAATAAAAAGAAACAAAAAAATAAACAGTTTCAATCAAATAACGAAGTATTCCACGTAAAGTAGTGAAAGGTATTAATGAATAAAATGATTAATATTATAACATAGCAAAATACAAAAAAAGAAAAAAGAACGCAGTGAGTGCCAAGAAGTTCATAAAACGAATGACCAAACCACCACTCTATAAGCGATTGCCAAACGTTCGCTTCGCTCCTTACCGCTCAAGTGATATTTTTTGAAATCGCGCAAATACCCAGTTTTTCACCTACATCTATATACGTGGAAAAACTGTATACAATTTTACGCATTACAAAATTTGTAATAAATTGGAAAAATTATTTTTGAAATGTATAAAAATGTAAAAACTGCTTTGGTTTATATGTTTGGTCATGTTGCTTTTTCAAAATTTTATCAAATTAGAAAAGAAAATTAATTTGAAGTTAATAGACTAATTAAATTTTTTAAATTGTTAGACGTAGTTGCCTGACTTTCGTATCCTCACTCCTCCAAAAAAAACTTCTTACTATCCTTCAAAAAAAGAAGAAAAACCCAATTCATTAAAAAAAGTATTCCAACATTATAATACAATAATAAAAATTTTAAATATGAATAAAAATTAGAATTTATTCCATTCAGTTGTAGCGTTAAATTTTAAATTTTTTATAATTTCTTAACAATTTTTCAACTTTATTAATATAGAAAAAAAACCTGAAACTTCTAATGTACATCCTTTGAAATCGAAGTTAAATTAAAATATTCAGTTTCACTGTCCAGCTTATAACTTCTATAACTGCTTTAAATTCATTAATAAAGTAGCAACTCTAACGTTATTTATGAACTTATCAGTGGTTAATGATGTATGAGTTTCATTTTTTTTTTTTTTTTTTTTATTAAAATGATTCTATGAATTTTTATTTTATCATTTACATTTTTTTTTTTTTATAATAAAATAATTCTACGAGTTTTTATTGCTCAAGTGGACTAGTATACAATTCGCTCAATGACATTATGTACATTTGGCTCAAAAACTAGGTAGTGCATAGCCAACTTAGAAAAATGTTTGGTTTAAATTTAGGAAATCGAAAAAAAAAAACTAAACTGAAGTCGAAATGTTTTAGTAGATTATTTGGCATGGATATTTTTCATCATCGTACTCGTGATAAATAATCTTTGTATATAGGTATCAAAATGGCTCGAGGAACGAATCAACTTAATAAAAGATATTACGTTCATTAGTAGAAAAACGACAATTTTAACTTCTTTAGCCACGGATAATTCGGGTAATAACTCGGAAAAGTGAAGAAATTGCCCTATAATGCCATCACTATATCAACTATAGACTTTAATACTATCCTTGCTATCCATCGATTATATACGTATGCGTCGTTGTATTCGTGATTATTGTATAACAAATGGGAATAAAATTAACCGTTACGGTTGCGAATTATCTTGTACGAAGAGAATTACGTGCGAACATTTGCACAATCCTAATGAGAAATATTTGTCGTCCGTTAATCACTTATAAGTGGCGTCATTTTAATGTCCTGTTGAAAGAAGAAGTTAGAGTAATTATGGAATTAAGTTGCCATTTAGAGGGTCTAAGACTCCGCTTTTATGTGACTGTGGTCACTGTTAGGTTAATGTTTTGGTGTAGCGGAAGTACGTGGTTCACAGTTAGATTTAAGGATATTCTTCACTAGTCTTATTTCGTTAAATAAAATTATATCTTAAAAATTAAGTGAAAGAAAGCTAATGAGTTGAAAATCATCATTTCATTCAATATAAAAATTACAGTACAAAATGTAAAAGTCTCTTTAAAAAAAGGTTTAGGTAGTTCTTAAACAAAATTATTTTCGATAATTTTTTCAGAAAAAGTTTCAAGTTTTGAAAAATATCAAAAAACATAATCCTCTCTTCTACCAAATTCACTATGAAAAAATAGCCATTCTGTCCATTAATAAAATGCAATTGTTTCATTCTGACGTAGGCTAATTAACTAAACGAAGAGTCTGAAACAAAAAAATAAAAACCACCGCCGCCCGCAACCCTTCTTCCTGAAGGAGATAGGCTGTTATAGCTATTGTTTTTATCAAAAAACTGAACTAAGGATGGTGAGAAATCTACTTATATAGGTATCGGAATATTTTCAGTATCAACATTTGATATTTTCTTCAACTAAATTTACATCGATCTTGAACATTAAATATTTTAAATTATTTTTGTCCTGTAGATACTCGAATTTTAAAGTCTGTTTCAGTACTCGTATAAAAAATTCTGCTCTAGTAATAATTAAAATGAAAATTTACGATCTAATATGTAGCCATATTTTACTAGAAAAAACGTTGATAACTTCATACGAGATAGTTAGATACCTACGTGTAACTGTGAAGCACTTTTTTCCATAATATTTATCATTCTAATTTAATATTAGTTTTTGTTTCCTTATTAGAAAGTTTACGTAATTGCAAAAACTCGAAGAGTGTACAGTAGAAAAGAGTTTTAAGCATTTTAACGACCGAATAGAACCGGTGCACTCTAAACACTCTTAATAATTGTAAGATTATACGTCGTTGAATTCTGAAGGCGGAAATGTTGTCTAGTTCTGGTTTATGAAGTTTCGAATCTTCTGTGCTATGTTGACATCGAATTGTAATTGGTTAATTTACACTGATTTAAATTTTTGAGTAGTAATCAAACAATGTTGTTATTATTGAGTACGTGTTTTCAAACTCTTTGGAAAAATTATGCTGATTGGTTGATGTCGTAGGAGTAACGTATGTAACTGAGAATATCTTCATTACGTGTTGAATAAGTTGCGGTGGTGATTGCTTGCAGGCAAAATGAATCGAAGTACTTATTTGTATTATGAATTGTTCGATTCGTTTTTTAGCTGAGTTTTTAACAAAACGATAGCTATTACAGTCTACCTGATTTGGGAAGGGAAGGTCGGGGGAAGTGGGGTCTTCAAATCTTTGCGTTTCAGACCATTTGTAATCATCTGGCAAATGCCCAACTTTTTGTATATATATATTTTTTTTCCCACGCGTAGCGCCGGGGAGTATTCATAAAATTCGCTCAAAATTTGGTGGGAGCCTCTTCTTGAAAATGCGCAAAAATGGTTTTTTTGTTTTTTCGATAAATTTCAAAATGGCGGATCACTCAAATTTTGAGGGGGGCTGGAGAAAGGGCAAATAGCTCAAATTTTTCGTTTTTGATTTCATATGAAAGAGTGAGTCACGGATACTAACATATCCAAATTTCAGCTTCCTAAGTGCATATTGAGAGGAGTTAGATCAAAAAACGGCTTTTGAGGAAGTTTTGAGTCATGAAATTTCTTGAATCTTCCATATCTCCTCACCAAATCAAGTTAAAGAGGTCAAATTTTGTTTGTGAGATTAGTTTGTGATCAGAATATAACCACTTAAATTTGAGTCAAAATGGATCCAAAATGGCGGATTTACAAAATTTGAAGATAATTTGAGGGCCCTCAAATAATTATAATTTGAGAAATATGTGTTTGCATGATTATTTCATGGCAAGAAATACTACATTTGTGCCAAATTGAACTTCTTAAGTGTTTTTGGAAAGGATGGTAGGGGTTTTCAGACTTGGTATTGGGTGTGGCCTGTAGTGATGAACGGTTAAGCAAGGTTATTACTAAATCAAAACAAGCCTCAGTTAAAAACTCAGCTCCAGTAATGCAGCATGGCTGCTTACGTTTTTATTTTTTTTCGTGATTAGAAAAAATTTTTATAAGTTTTAAATAAATACGCAAATTATTATTTACAAAAAAAAAATTATCAAAATTTTATAACTTCGTTTTATTTATCATCGGATAATTCAACGAAACGAATAAATATCTACAACACATGCAGCATAAGAATTTAGTTTGGCATTACTAATTTGACTAAGGCACACTAAACATGAACATGTCTATACATTTCCGAGCCACGTAAGACTTGTATAAGTATCTAGTGAAGAAGTAACTACTCAGTAGACATTCCCCAGTCTTCTTTGACCATATCGGAAGCTTTTTCAGCGATCATTATGACCGGTGCGTTGGTATTTCCTCGAACAATCTTGGGCATTATAGAAGCATCGACGACTCTTAAATGTGAAATACCGTATACTCGTAAACGAGAATCGACGACCGCCATATCGTCGTACTTGGTACCCATTTTACAAGTACCTACTGGATGAAAAATGGTTGTAGTATAGTGTATGGCTACACAGGCCCAGTACTTATCGGAGCCAAATTTATGATTATGGCATGGCTCCACTGGCTCGTCAACGAGCCATGCTCCGATTTCTTGCATGGCTTTTGTTTGTGCAATACTGGCTCCAATTTGCATTCCTGTAAGAAGTTGATTGTATTTGGGAATGATAATATTTTGATGGGTTTGTGATTGGATTTTACGAATGAAATACCTGCAACGATTATTTTGAGATCCCAGCCACTGCTGAAGGTACGTGGATAGATTAATGGTGGACCCCATGTTGGATCGGTTTCGTTGAGTAGTATGAATCCTCGACTTTCTGGCGATAAAAGAATGGTTCTTACATTTATGGCATCGTAGTATGATAGCGGTTGCATAGACATGGCTGACATATTGGCTGGATCTGTTAACCAGTCGTGCACGCTGGAAGCGTCGAAGGCGAATTGTATATCGGGTACGTCGAGGGAGTGCTCGTACCTAGTGGAAAAAATCGCATGGATGATTTGGGAATAAATTTTGGAATTTATTTAAAAATACGATTTACTTGGTTTGTAGAAATACTCCGCATTGAATGGGACCTGGAGCTGATAATGGACCGTCTCTGTGATTTTTGTACTTGTAAGCGTCGTTTACTTTACCTTGGTAATTTTTATCGGTGATGGTTTTGTTCATCGCTATAACTATACCATCGGTGGTGACGTGGTCCTGTAAATTCCTGCCAACCTAGGAGATGAAAAATAACATAATTTTACCGATATATTGAAAATCCTTTAGAAGTGTAGAAAAAAATTGAAATAATTAAAATAATACGCTTACTCCTCTCAGATGTTTTTTTAAAACTATATTCATTTTTTTCAAATGATTTTTCGGCCCGATACCGGAAAGCATGAGAATTTTCGGAGAATTTATGGCACCAGCTGACAAAATGACTTCTTTTCGAGCAATAGCTGTTCTGAGTTTATTCTTGTAATAGAATTCCACTCCGTAGGCGGTGTGTTTTTTATCTTTGTCTGGTTTGAGGAGTACTCGAGTGACGTGAGCTTCGGTGAGAATTTTTAGATTTTTTCGTTTCTTTCTAATAGGTCTGATGAAAGCGCCATTTGTACTGAGACGCTCGCCGTGTCTTCCGGTACTTTGTAAATGCATAACGCCTATTTGTGTTTCGGCGTTTACGTCTACCTCGTCGAGTCCCTTTTCTCGCCAGGCTTCGATTAAATGTGGGACCGTGGGGTCGACGTAAGGGAACCATTCTACTGTTTGGTAACCTCCTTTGCCATGGTATTCGGGATTTTTAGTGTAGATTTCTTTGTCTTCGTTGTCTTCGGATTTGATGAAGTATTTGAGCACTTCGTCGTATCCCCAGCCTGAAAAAATTTTGAATTTGATATTTTCGCGTTTCATTTATCGTGAAGATGGGCGGAATATGTCGTTTTTTATTTCACGGTTCTAAAATATAATATATATCATATCATAATATTTAAATGACATAATTTTGAAACAAAGTTGTAATATTTTGTAAACACTTGTGAGCTAAAATTCGTGCATAGTGTATCTGCTGAGTCCTAAAGACCTCATATCAAACCTATGCTACACGCATGACATACGCGTATGAATCATTTATTTATTATTTTTTATTTTCATTTTTTTGAAAAATACATAACATTTCTTTATTTTGAAAAACTCAAAAAAATTATATCCTTGAATTTTGTAAAATGTAAGAGGTCAGAATGTTTACAGTAATTTAGAAGACAATATTCAATTTCCGCCCTTGAATAAAAAACATTCAAACTGCCCTAAAATGGAAATTTTGAAATTTTTTTAATTTTGCATTTCCCTTTGGCAAGTTGAACCTATTTTTCTTAACATCATTTAGTGACCACATTTTTCGAAAAAAATTCGAATTCGGGCCACCCTGCCTTCTTTTCGTCAAAAGGCATTTTTTCACTCAAAATGGTAGAAAGAGATGTGAAAATAGGCTAGAAAATTAGGTTCGTACAAACGTTTGTCTATTAATTGATGAAATAATCATAAATCCACCACAGACTCCATGAATGTCCAAACGTCCTTTACGTACGCAATAACTACATCTCTCTCTCTCTCTCTCTCTCTTATCTCTATCTCTCTCTCTCCCTCTCTCTCCCTCTCCCTCTCTTATTCGAAATCCTCTCCAATAACCTCAAAGTGCTAAAAACATCATATCCTTCCTTGAAAGATGCAACTTGTTCTCCAGAATGTAGTCATCCCTCTTTACCTTTCCCTCTGATCCGAGTTGTAGTACATGGCACGTTCATTTAAAAAAAATGTAAGCAGCCATCTGCATTAATGGAGCTGAGTTCTTAATTGGGCCTGATTCAGGTTTGCAAATAACATTGCTAACCCCTGCATGCCTGCAGACCATACCCAACAAGAAGTTAAATTTAAAACAAGTGTAACACTTCTTGCTATGCAAGAATCATATGAACCAATATTTTTACAAGTATGACTACTTGAGGCTCCTCAAATTATCATCAAATGTTTATAATCCGCCATTTTGGATCCATTTTGAACCAAATATAAAAGGTCATATTTTGGTCATCAACTAACCTCACAAACAAAGTTTGACCTTTCTGAGTCCATTTGGGATGAAGATGTAGAAGATTCATGAAATTCTGTGCAACTATTTCCCCTCCAATAGCCGTTTTTTGCTCCAACTCCCCTCCAAGTTCACTTAGGAAGTTAAAATGAAATTTGGTGAGTCATTTGAGCTCATTTTATCATATGGCACCACAATAAAAGATTTTCGACCTTTTTTGTACCCCACCACATTTTGAAGTCGATAACCCCTCCTTCTCACCTCCAACATCATGCATGGAAATGAATTGGAAATATAGTATACTTCTTATCCCTGATAATCATATGAGTTCATATTAATTACATTTTTACTAATTTGAGGCTCCTTAAACTCTACTCAAATTTTGATAATTCGCCATTTTGGATCCATTTTGCCTCATATTCAAGGGTCATATTATGGTCACCAACTAACACTATATACAAAGTTTGATCTCTCTAGGTAGATTTGGTGAAGAGATATGGAAGATTTCAAAAATGTTATCACTCAAAACTTCCTCAAAAAGTGGTTTTTTGCTCCAACTCGCTTCAAAATGCATTTAGAATGCAGAAATTTGAATATGTTTGTGTCCGTAGCTCACTCTTTCATGTGAGATAAAGAACAAAAATTTTGAGGTATTTGCCGCTTCTCCAGCCCTCCTCAAAATTTGAGTGATCCGCCATTTTGAGTTATATCAAAAAAACATTAAAAGTTACCTTTTCGCATTTTCAAGAAGAGTTTCTCTCTAAATTTTGTGCTAATTTTATGAGTACCCGGCGGTGATAATCCTTTGGAAAAAATAATATATATAATATGTAATTACTCGTATATACCAAATATTGGCACATTTGTCATGAAGACCTCAACCTCCCCAGCTCCACTTCCCTAGCCAGGTAGACTGCAATAGACATCGTTTTTATTAAAAACTCAGCTAAAAAATAATAATCATTTATCATGAATTTTGTGTTTTTCCTCCTTAGTAAGTTAACAAGCCTTTTTCTCGAAAATGTATTTTTTTTTCACTTTCTCCTTTTTTTCATTGATTTTCTGTATTTCATTCAAATTTTCACTTAAATTACTGAAATTTGTTTCATTAGCAAGGAAGTTTTATATAATAATGTGGTTTGTCTGTAACTCCACATTGACGAAGTTTCGCCTCTGATCTTATTCCTCTCACTTACACATCTCCCCTTTGTTAAGATTTATGCTTTCATTTCCTTTTTGAGTTTATTTATTTATTTATTTTTGAATTACTTTATTCTTCGTCGCTCAGCAACTTGGGCTATTTAGGGAAAAATATAAATTCCGTTTTTTTGGCTTTTTGAAAATTTCTATTTCCTCTTTTCGTAACGCTAGTTTAGCGCTAATTATTATTTACAACAATCATTTGTAAATATTATCTGTCGCAAATTGTCCTACTAACTGAGTGACCTAAAATAAATTCATTAAAGAAAAAATCATTTTATATTGCTTGAATAGAATCATTTTTAATTTCTGAAGCATTATATTAATTTTTTTTGAATTTTTGAAAGTCATGCTGCATAATTAAAAAAATATGTATATTAATCAGATTTTATCATTGAAATTTATTTTTAAATTTCTTTCATGGTTAGAAATTTTTCATCTACACCTTGATCTTGAATTTTCGTCACATTCATGCAAAGATATAAATTTTCTATAATGAATTAAATACCTTCATTGCCCATATCCTTCCATTCGTTATAATCCATCATATTTCCGCGCTGATATATCATGTAATTAATGGTCGACGATCCGCCCATAACTTTCCCTCGAGCCCATGCGCATCTACCGTTTGGTCTAGATTTACAGTTGTGCTTTTCGGGTTGCGTCATGTATCCCCAATCGATGTTGCTTCGTTGCAGCAACGGTGCCAGCGCTGGAACATCAGCGAAGAATGGCTCTTCGATACCAGCTTCTAAGAGAAGTACCTGAATGAAAAATTTTACTAGGAAATTAATGACGTATAGAAAAACAACGTTCGATGACATAATTAAACGAATAGCCATAAGTTTGCGGTTTGGTATTTGGTTTATAAGATTCAATTCCATTGTTATTATTTTTATAATCACATTTCGTCGTATTACGATTAGGTTACTGGAAAGGAAAATATTTCCGTTAATCAGGATAGTTTAGATGTCATTATGAAAGTAATGGTGTGGTAATTTTATTCGGCGGTGTATAAGCTACGTGAGTGATCGTATTTGTGAAAATGAAATGATGAAATAAAACCGCTACTTACCATCCAATCTTTTACTTCCGATAGTCGGTTGGCGACCACGCAACCAGCCGAACCGGCGCCGACGACTATGAAATCAAAGGTCATGTCTTTATCGTTGCTGTACGATGGCGTTTCGCGTCTCTTTTCCGAAGATGGTATTTCAAAAGGATAAGGCGTTGTAGGCGGTTCGTGTTTGGTGGGCAGATACCTATGAGGTGTCTTCACGTCGTAAATGGTTCCAGCCGAAGGTACATGGTCGAAGACAGACATCACGTTTTCGTCGAACAAATGCTCGTATCCGCTGAGAAAATGACTGGTAGGTCTGGGATTCGATATGGTTTGAAATGCCACCGGTATATCTCGTTTAACCCTCTGCTCAGAGGTGTCGTTACGTTTGATATCGACGATTTGAAAAGCACTGGGGAAAAAGTGCGGCATTACCCTTTGTACTTTGTTGCTGCTGTCGAAATAGTCGTCGATGATGTCCTCGACGTGATCGAAATCGTGATCGTGTTCGGTTTCGGCAATCAGCTGGGCGATTTCTTCGTCCATTTCTGGAGGATGAGTTACTTCCTCGCTTTCAGGTGTATTTAACTCTTCGAGGTCTTCTTTTTCTTCGCCCTCGTCATCAGACTCGACCGCTCTTTCGGGCTCTTCTTCTTCATCGACTATAGGTCGGTGTCGATGAGGAGGTCTTTTTCGTTCCGGTGGTCTTCTGTAGGGTAACCGTTGGGTTTTTTTGTTGCGTTCGATGGTCGGCTGGAGTTCACTGTCGTCTTCGCTACTGGGAGAGAATTGCGGTAGGTTTTTGATCTTGTTGGCGATACTTTGTATTTCCGTTTGTACAGGCGCTGAGCTGAATTTGGATTTGTCGTCGGAGTCTCTGCCGTAACCGAATAGGTACATGAGCAGTTGTATGAACATCATGGATTCAGTGGAGCAGCTGCTCATGTTTGCCTTCATATGACAACCTTCGGAGACATCTTTAGGTATGAATTCACTCTGCACCATGCTCGCCGGCTGGACTGAATAGGTTAATGAATCGCTTTCATCATATCGACGTTTTCATTCATCCCATAATGGAGTTAGATCTCGAGATGTTCTATTACGAGTCCGTGGGTTGGGTGATTCGGTGCATTTTTTCGATTTTTTTTAATGGAAATTCTGAAACATAGACATTTTTTGGATATGAAAATGTTGTGTTACTAGAATCGATCCAGTATACGAAAAATCAACGAAGCGTGAAAATGTGTCGTATCTATTTAATCGTCTGAGCCTATGAAATTGTCTGACAAATGTTTATCATGTTACGACAAAGTCATAAACTGTATGTCCAATTGATTGGTATACTTCAGCGATTTTTTCATCGAAATTATGTGATTATCGTGATGTATGAAATGATATTGCATGGATGTGAAAACTGGAATATAATTTGAAAATTATCGTTGATAATTTCTTTACAAATAATTCATCTGTGGTTATTATAATCGTATTGGTAAATGGCGTATGATTGTTGTATCACGAAATTGCCTGAATATTAATCAAACATCAAGTGTATCAACCAAGTATTGAAATACCTATATGATAGTTGGGTTAGTAGGTGGTTGAAAATTATTTCATAATTATAATAACCGATGAAAATGAAAATAAGTAATAAACAATAATTTTTGCGTTTCAATATAACTGTAATAAAAAAAAAAACTAGTAAGCAGTCATGCTGCATTATGGGAGCTGAGTTTTTTAATTGTGGTTTTTTTGCACCTGCATTTAAAGTTTAATTTGAAATATTTAATACTTTTTGTTCACAAGACTCACAAAAGTGCTTATTTTTCAAATTTTTGCTGTTTGAGGCTCATACCTCAAATTTTAGCTATCAGCTACTTTGAATCGATGTTTACTCAAATTCAAGGAGTAATTCTTTAGTCCTCAACTAAATCCATGTACGAAGTTTGATCATTCTACGTTAATTTGATGAGGAGATATGCGAGATTTTATGAAATCTTTTTCCATAATTTCTCCTCCAAAAGCCATTTTTTGTTCTAAATCCCCTCCATATTAATTGGAAGCTGCAATTGAAACATCCTAATCAGTTCGGCTCACTTTATCATAATCAATAATTTTCGACCTCTCGTTTTTCCCCATCCCTAAATTTTGAAGAGAATAACCACTCGCTCCAAAATGATGATTTGAAGTAAAATTGGTATACAACATTGTTTTTAACACTAGTAATCACATGAGTCTATATTTATAAAATCTGAGCCATTCGAGTTTCCTCAAGCTTTCCTCAAATTTTGGCTGTCTTTCATTTTGCATCTGTTTTGACTCAACTTCAGGGTTCATATTCAGGTCTCCATCTAATTCCAGATATGAAGTTTGAACTTTCTAGGTTTATTTGGTGAAGAGATATGGGAGTTTGTGGATCAGCCTATGTCCAACGTTGTCCAAAATCCTGGCCAAATTGGTTGAAAGCAGGATTAAAGATACCTTAATGTTCCATCAATCATACGAGCAAGCAGGCTTTAGAAGAGACTTCTCCACCGTCGATCACCTCTTCTCAATAAACCAACTAATAGGAAAAACGAACGAATTTGGACTTGACATCCACCTCGCCTTCATAGATTATCATAAAGCTTTTGATTCACTGAACCATGAATACATGTTAGATGTTATCAGAAAACAAGGGATCTCCCCAGCATATGTGATGTTAATTCGGGAATTATATACTGATCTAAAAGCTAAAATTATCACAGATATAGAGGGCCCTACCTTCTCCATTAAAAAAGAGGTAAAACAGGGGGATCCACTCTCACCTATTCTTTTCTCTGCAGCTTTAGGACAAATTTTCAGGGAATTAAACTGGGAAGGTAAGGGCGTCAAAATTAATGGCGAATACTTGAACAATTTGAGATTCGCCGATGATATCGTTTCAATTGCAAATAACCCTGATCAACTTGCCGAGATGCTAAGGGAACTCCAAAATAAGGGGGAAAATGCAGGTCTTAGTATGAATCTAGATAAAACAAAAATAATGTCGAAGAGCCCTCTGACTCAGAAAATAATGATTAAAGGGAAAGAAATTGAAGAAGTCAAGGAAATAAAATACCTAGGCCAAATAATATCCTTGGAGGGAGGTTGGGAAAAAGAATTAAATAGTAGAGTAGCTTCAGCATGGGGAAAATATTGAATTGATAAATTCCTGTATTCTCCCAATAATTACCTATGCAGCGCAAACTTGGCCCGGGAATAAAAAAATAACCTATAAACTTTCGGCTACTCAAAACTCGATGATCCGCTCCATTCTCCGCATCTCAAAAAAAGATAAAATTAAAATGTCCATTCTAAAAGAAAAAGTAAAAGGATGGAGGGACTTTGGCTATGAATTTAAAAGGAAAAAATGGGAATGGGCAGGCCACATTTCAAGAATTTCGGACAATCGATGGGGTTATAAAATTCTGAACTGGTCCCCAGGGGAAAACAGGAAGCCGGGTAGACAGAAAGCGAGGTGGGAAGATGACTTAACTAAATTTACAGGAACGTAACATTTCAACAGAGTAGCGCAGGACCGGACCGAATGGACCCGGCTAAAAGAGTCCTTTGCCCGCGGATTGGGCCTGACCGACCTTATGAATAAAATAGATATTATAGATTTATAAAAATATTGTAAATGTTGGTCAATAAAGGAAAGATTAAGATTAAGATGGGAGTTTAAAGAAATTTCATGATTCAGAACGTCCTCAAAGAACATTTTTTGCTTTGACTCCTCTCCAAATGGGCTTAAAGGGTTGAAATTTGGATGTGTTAGTATTGGTAACTTACTCTTCCATTTGAGACTAGAAATAAAAGTTTCAAGTGATTTGCTCTCTCTTCATCCCCTCTCAAAATTTGAGTGAATCGCCATTTTGAAGTGAATCAAAATAGCAAAAAAAGTACTTATCCAGAATTTCACAAAGATTCTCTCGTCAAATTTTCAGTAATTTTTTCAATATCTGTCACCCATACGTGCGGGAGAAAAGTATACATAATTATGTGCACCACGCAACCAAGTGATGTTTGCAGCTCTCAGGTGAAATTCCCATTTCCAAACAGAACATCAATTTTTTCATTTCTCTTGGTTTATTTATATGATGTTAAATGAAGAAAACAATCATGAAATTTTACATAACATAACATCTTAATTTTTTCGTTATTAATTGATTTAAATCAATTTTGTAAAGAATCAGCGTTACCGTATTAACTGCAGAAACTACTCAAAAGTTGAATAAAGTATATAATTTGGATAAATATGGTTTGAAGTGATTAAAAACAAAATAATTGAGTGTATTTTTTTTCTTAATCCAACGAAAAGCACTGAGAGATATTAAATTATTCGAAGTTTTTTTTTTTTTTTTTTTTTTTTGAATAAGAGAATTTTGTAGTGCTGAAGGCTTGTACGGTATACCAAAAAGTTGAGCATTTACAAGATTTGAAGACCCACCCTATCCCCAAACAGCCATCTGAAATCAAGTAGGTACCCTATAATAGTTACAATTTCGAATAAAAAACTCAGTTAATTAATTTCGTTGCAATTTCGAATGTTACACATGATGTTCGATTTCAAATATTACGGTATTACAGTACCAGTACGAGACTAGAGAAGAGTCGTGTTTATACAATTATACATACAACGAATTGGTATGCATACGTACCGTTATTATAGAAAATTCATTTTACACGGATAAATTAAAATTAATTCAGTTATCGTTTATGGTCTTTACTTTTTCCCCTTTCTTAGAATGTAAAAGTAATTACAAAAATGATTATTTGTTTCGCGTTGTTTCGCTGTTAAACATAGATGATTTTTTGTAGACGTGAAATCAAGGAATTAGTAACACTTTGTTTTTTGTTTTTTTGTAATTCTAAATTACGTGATGGAAGATCGTTCGAGTTAGAAGATGATTTAACAGAATTAAACGAGCGATTAACGGAAGATCGGCGTGCTCAGCTGATCATATGTCAGATTGTTAGATGGATAGTTATAATTTTTTGACAATTCGTATTTTCAAATGATTATAGAGGTGAATATGGTTAGGAAATTTGTCTCGGAGAAAAAAAAAATCAGAGAGTAAATTTCAACATTAAAAATTAGGCAAATTGTCCAAGAGTGTCATCAGTTTAATTTTCCATTTAACGCATCGATTATTCGATCGTGAATCCGAGAAATAGCGTATCAATCGTGATTTTTAGATCTCCGGAAAAATTAACCAAGATTAAAGCAGAATGCGTAAAAGACTCAGCAGGCATTGCGTGATTTTGTTTATTTAAAACCGGCGAGCAGTCAGACGATGCAAATAGTATTACGAATAATTGTAATGTTGTAGTGACGAAATTATTGAGTGGAGGAGTAATTTGATTTTTATTTAATTATCTATTTGATTCATCTTAACGTAATGAAGTTTTTTTGGGGGGAGAGGAAGAGAGAAGCTGAATTACGAATTACCTAGAATATGAATTTTCGGAGAAGTGAATGTATTCTACTCAGAAATACATATATGTATTTTTTTGATGCTTCAGTTTATTTTCGGTATTTCGAAGAGCAAAAGAAATGAATGAAGTTGTGCTTATGCCAATTTGAGCCTTGAATTCTATTTTAGACTGTTCGAAAATTGATCAAAAATTTTTAAATGTTTATCATTTTTTTTTAATTCTAAAAAAATTGATTTTTTATGAACACCATGTACAACAACGAAATTCAGGGACATATTATAAATCAATTGGAATTATAAGACTGTTTTAGCAACGAGGAAAATTATTTTTTTATACTTTTTGAAACTAATAGGGAAAACTATAAAAAAAATTTTTAATTGATTTTCGGTCAGTTATATTTTGTCTTCCCGTAAGGGATGTAAATATGCTGTTTCGCAGTCACTAAACATTTCTTATTACTTTTTTTTTTTTTTTGAAATTCGCGAAGTTTAAAGTTTTTTCAATTTAATTGTAAAATTTCATATTTTACTATAATGTTTTGAAAGTAATTAACGAGTTAATTACTTTCAAAACCGTTAGATTTTTGTGTTTTAAGAAATTTAATAGGTAGTTTTTTGGTCCATGAAGTATACTATGTCCAATTTTTGTTTTTTACGAGGTTTCGAGATATCGCCTGCTTTACATTAAATTCGAGTAAAATACGTAATTTGTCGCACATAAAAGCAATGAATGTGCAGGGCTCAGAGAGTAGGGGGGAAAGGGGGTAGATTGACCTCGGACATGTGTTTCTAAAATAAAAATGCTCACAATTCTAATAATAATTTTTTTTCCATAACATTTTTTTGAAATTTTCATAAGATATAAAAAAAAAAGGAAGTCCAAAAATAATTTTTGCCCGGAGACTAATTTTTGTTCTCCCCCGGCCCTGGATGTATATTTTTTTTAACATCTGACAGGTGACAAAATTTATGAATGTTATCTTGGAGTCTTGCATGGCTAAAGTCAATGATATGTTCATTTGTCTCGTGAATTATTCATTTATTGAATGTTTCAATAAAAAAGTGAGTTCAATTTCTCCTTAAATTAAAAATTATCGACGAATTAATTATTTTGAAAATTTTTTTAAATCTCGAATTTTCAAAACTTCTCAGTTTGAAGATAGGTGGTCAATTGGTCATCTGAAACAATTTTTCTCTCATTGATTTCTAGTTTTTGCAAAATAAAAAATTAATTGACCTACCTCAATAAGTAATTTTTTTAGAGTTTGCACTCAGTTTGTATAAAATGTCTTTAATGAAAAATCAAAGTTGAAATTGTGTCCTCCACGAACACGAATAAGTGTGAAAGAAAAGGTAGATGTAACTATCTAATCATAGATAATGAAACGATTTGTAGAGCAAAATAAATTCTAAAAATTTGTATTTTTTTCAATCTTGAATAGTAAAATGAAATCTTCATTGATCCTTTTTTAAATTTCAAAATTGTTTTTAGAAATAATAATAATAATAATCAAAATAATATGCTTACCAGAATTGAATAGGTGCAACAAAAATTGAAAAAGGAAGATTTTTTAATACGCGAAAATAAAAATTAATTCATTCACGAACGCAGAAAAGGAAAAATCAGCGGGAAAAATTACACATTTGCATAGAACAACGTATTCAATTTCAATATATCAACTAAGTACGTATTTTATTTTTCTTAGTAAAACCATAGAATTAGATGAGGCGAAAGATTTGCGTAGTGGGATGACGGTGCGGTGGTTTCCCTTCTCGATGGAAATGTGGACCGCAATGAAATGAATATTTAACGCCTCTGTTTTCTTTTATCCTTAAAAAAATTATAGAGCTATATTTTTTGCGAATAAATTTTTTTTCATCAACGAGTCATCGTGTTGTGCGTGCGTTATAAGATTTTTTTTATACATTACGTAGTAAAAGTGTCTAGACATACGATAAAGATTTTTAGAAGCACATAGCTCGTGGAGTGCGACTTTTCACTGTGATTTCCGGTGTATGAATTGCACACTTTTGTATGATTTCAGTTTTGAATATGCTTTCGCATAGGGGTTGGTATGGAGATTTTAATTTAATTCTAACGATTTGGTTAGTGTTTTTTTTTTTTTTAATAGATCCCTCTGGAGAGTAATCAGATTTGTTGTGCTGTGTATAATGAATGCAACAATATGATGCCCAAATGGCTGTAAGAAGAGCATTTATGATGATGATGATGATGATGATGATGATGATGATTATGATTATTATTTTCCAGCTGAGTTTTTAAGAAAAAGGATAGCTTTTACAGCATACCTGATTTGGCAAGGGGATCGAAGGAGGGTAGGGTATTCAAATCTTTGCCTCTCAGACTATTTGTAATCATCTGGCAAATGTGCAAATTTTTGGTACATAATAATTATATTTTTTTCTCACGCGTAACGACGGCGGGTATTCATGAAATTCGCTCAAAATTTGGTGAGAGACACTTTTTAAAAATTCTAAAATGACGCTTTTTTGTTTTTTTGATACACTTCAAAGTGGCGGATCACTCAAATTTTGAAGGAGAGTCGGGAAAGAGCGAATGGCTGAAATTTTTCCTTTTTGATCTCATACGGAAAAGTAAGTTACGGAAACAAACATATCCAAATTTCAGCTTCCTAAGTTCATTTGGAGGCGAGTTAAAGCAAAAAATGGCTTTTTGAGGATGTTTTGAGTCATAAAATTTCTCGAATCCTCCATATATCTTCACCAAATCAATCTAGAAAGGTCAAACTCTGTATGTAAGGTTAGTTGGTGACCATAATGTGACCCCTTGAATCTGAGTCAAAATGGATCCAAAATGGCGAATTATCAAAATTTGAGTAGAGTTTGAGAGGAGCCTCAAATTAGTAAAAATGTAATTAATATGAACTTATATGATTATTGGGGATAAGAAGTATATTATATCTCTAATTCATACCCATACATAATGTTGGATGGGAGAAGGAGTGGGTTATAGACCTAAAAATGTGATAGGGGTACCCAAGAGGTTGAAAAATTTTCATTATGGTGTAATATAATGAAATGAGCCAAAGTGACTAACCTACTCTCATTTTAGTTTCCCAAGTGAATTTGTAGGGGAATCAGAACAAAAAAGGCTTTTGGAGGGGAAATTACTGCAGGAAATTTCACGAATCTTCCATATCTCGTCACCAAATCAGCCTAAAAAGGTCAAACATCGTTTATAGGATTAGTTGATGGCCAGAATATGACCTCTTAAATTTGGGTCAAAATAGTTTCAAAAGATATTTTGAGGAGTCTCAAGTATCTCATATTGCATGGCAAGAAATGCTACTTTTGTTCTAAATTTAAGTTCTTAAGTGATTTTGAAGGTATGGGGTAGGGGGGTATGGCCTGTAGGTATTAAAGGATTAGCAATGTTATTTACAAACCTGTACGAGGCCCAATTAAGAACTCAGCTCCAAGAATGCGGCATGTCTGCTAACGTTTTTTTTTATATTTAGTTTATCAAAAACGTACTCTCAACAGAGGATAAAAAAAAATTACGCAAAGATTTCATTAAAGACTCATATCTCTCTAATAATAAATACCAGTGCACAAGTTAAACGTTTAAATGTTCAAACCCATTTGACAATTATTAGTAAACAAAGGTGCTCTACGCGACCGTGAATAAATGGTCGGGTGGAAAAAAAAAGATTGACGGTATATTTATATCACTAACGTTTGCTCGTATTTTTGGCCTTGGATGGCTCGATTCATACGTGAATTATGAAATACGTTTGGAACAGTAGATAACGGGTTGTACGTAGGTATTCAAATACGAAGGTACGTTCGACGTTTCATAACGACGTTATTGTAAAATGTATGGGTTTTTGGTTTTTTTTTTGTTAAATGCTGGAACACCCACGCTCGTTAACCGATTGACAGTGCGAGTTAATCGCTTTATAAAAAACTATACAACTGTTTAAACGCGAGTTCTCGCTGCAATAATCGTAAATATTATGGATAGGAAAATAAATGAGAATGAAATTGAAAACGAAACAAAAATTATGTTTATTTTACAAAAGATAAAAAATCAATTACAACGAGAACACATTTGAGGTAAGAGATCGATTATAGGTTAGGATGATCGATTATTTCCAATCTTTTTTTATCATATCGGCGCCCTTTTCGGCTATCATAATGACAGGAGCGATGGTATTACAGTTAATAGGTGTGGGCATTATGGAGGCATCGATGACTCGTAAATTTGGAATACCGTAGACTCGAAGTTGCGGATCGACGACAGCATTAGGGTCGCTGGCTGGGCCCATTTTGCATGAACCAGCGTGGTGATTTTCAGCCAATGTGTATTGACGTATCAGACACCGCCAGTACTCGTCCGAGTCTCTGCGCAGGTATTTACACGCGTCTCGAGTTTCGGCGTCGAATTGCATTATAGATTTTTTCAAGTTTTTGGTGTTCATTAAATTCTGTAATGTTCGAATGGCTTCTATGAGGGCGTTTATTTCGTTATTATCGCATAGGTAGTTTGGTTGAATTTCTGGTTTATCGTAGGGGTCTGCGGAACGAAGCTTGATATATCCTCGACACTTGGAGAGTAGATACACTGGACGCAGGGCTATTGTGCTGATATTACTTTCGCTCTCGAATTGCGAACACCTGGTGCTAAAAGCGTCCAGATAGAGTTGCAAATCGGGAAGATTTTTCTCAGTGTAGCTGCTCTCGAGGAAAGCGGTAACTTGGGTTAATCCTGTGCTAGAAAATGGACCTGTTCGCTTGGCGATGTATTCTAAGAAAGCAGACGTAGTGAATGATGAATCAGTAGGACGTTTCATCTTGACGGTGCATCCGACGCCGAAATGATGATGAACGTTTTCTCCAACCGCTAGATCTTTGACAACGTTGATGTTTAGTTTTTGTAAATCGCGTTTCGGACCAACTCCTGATAATAGGAGGAGTTGAGGGGAGCCGATTACGCCACCAGATAGAATGATTTCTTTACGAGCCCTGAGTTTTCGCAAATTACCCCATTTGTCGCGATATTGTATTCCAATGGCTTTGTTGCCCAATTTGTTGAAATCTATTTTGACCGCGTACGAGTGTATTAGTACTCGTAAGTTTTTCCTGCCAATGGCTGGTCGAAGATACATTCGGCTGGGACTAGCGCGGACGCCATCTTGCACCATTACCGATGCCATCGTGAAGCCAGTTTGGTGTCTGCCATTGACATCCCGTATTTTGTATCCAAGCTCCTGTGCTCCTGTTAGAATATCCTGAGCCAATGGGGGACTGTAGGTGAAACCACCAACTGTCATTGGTCCCTCGAAACCATGATATTCGGGATCAATTTTGTCTCTGGGTTGGGTATTGTTTTCGGATTTCTTGAAATAGTGGAGGACCTCTTTGTAATTCCAGCCTGTGTTGCCGAGAGATTCCCAGCCGTCGTAGATTTTTGGGCTGCCTCTAGTATACATCATACCTGTAGGAATGTCAAACAGTTTTCGTTAGGTTCTCAATGAAATAGATCTGGCTATAATAAAGTAATTAATTTTAAAAAAGGGGTGAAGGAATGACGGATCTTCAGATCACTACTTTCATACTATTTGTGATCATCTGATGATTTTCCAATTTTTTTTTTTTCATAATTATATATATATTTTCTCGCATAAACTCGAACGGGAATGGGTGTGAATACAGGTGGTCGACCAGGATTTTTTCTCTTTGTTTTTATTTTCCCAAAAAGTTAATCTTTTTTGCCAATGTTCCATATATACTATTCAGCAACAAGGGCTAGAGGCACGAAAGCAATTTAAATTTTACATATTAATCCAATAGTCTTTTTTTTTTTCTTATTTGTTAAATTTAAAAAATTTTTCAGTTTAAATATTTCTCAAAAACTGTTCGTATTTTGTTGGTTTTTTTTTTTTAATTTTTGATTTTACATGATTTGCTGGTGAAAAAGAATTGGATTTTTTTCAGTCTTAGTTGTAAATTTTCTCATGAGCAAAATTCTACTCAACTTTTTTTTTTTGAACCGTGCCGTGTACAGCAGCGAGGCTAGAGGCACGGGCTTTTATTGTCTTTTGTTCCCACTAGAGTAACAGGAACAGGCCTGAGGAGGTTATGAAATAGAGGAGAGTGCGGATTATCGTTTCGTTGTCCTGGAGAAGGAATGACATTGAATCAGGCAAGTTTAATCGTTGTCTGAAATAAATATTTTTTATGTTTTTATTATGTATGATTAAAAAAAGTTGAAATGAAGTGAATCGAAAATTATTATTTTCTTTTTCAAAAACTGACAGCTCTTGGCTTCTAAAAATTACAAAATGACCTACAAACATCATTCATGGAAAATTGTTTGAAATCGCTCAGTGCCTTTAAATTCTGACCTTAGCCTCTCCACATCACTCTTTGAAAATTTGAAGCTTGTTTAATATTAAAGGACAGTTTGAAAAGCCTCAAGTATTCAAGAAAGCTTCCAATGAATCGTATTCAAATTCCTTTTCTCCAATGTGAAACGAGAGCGTAGAAAAAAATTTAAATAAATTTCCAAAAATAAAAAATAAACCCCTACTGTTAAGAGTGGTAAATAATGCTGTTCATCTTCTTCCCCTTCACCCAACAATCTCTGCAAAGTTATAATTCAAAATACATATGAGAGAGTGAGTTAAGAACCCAGCATAACCATATTTCGGCATCCTAAGTGAGTTAAGAGAGAAGTTGGAGCAAAAAATGGCTTGTTGAGAAGGTTGTGAGTGAAGAAATTTCTCGAATTTTACATATCTCCTCACTAAATCGAACTAGAGAGCTCAAACTTTGTATATTAGTTGGGGATTAAAATGTAACATTTTGAATTTGCATCATAATGGATTTAAAATGAGGATAATGAAAATGTGAGGAAGGCTTGAGAAGCTTCAAATTGCCCAACTTCATGAGTTCATATAACTACCATTGATAAAAATCGTAGTATACCCTAAACCCATGTTTGTAATTCATGGTAGAGGGGAGAAGGAGGGCTTATTGTTTTTGAAATGTGGGAAGGAGCAACGAAATGGTATAAATTTTTTATCGTTATTTCAAATGACGAACATGTTCAAATTTCAGCTTCTTAAATGTGTTTGGAGGGAAGGGGAGGGAAGCAGCTTTTAGAGGAAAAATTAAGATATGTTACAGATCATCTTTATCTCCTCACTACATATGAGGTTTGTATATGACCTTTTGATCACGAGTTAAAATTGATCCAAAATGTTGCATGTCCAACATTTGCGGAAAGTTTGAGGAGCCTCAAATACTCAAAATTAAATGAATATAAACTCGAATGATTATTTGAATAAAACAAATATAACATTTCAGTAATCCAGCTTCCTAAAAGAAGAATAGATTTGAGACTTCAAAATGCGATTTTTGTAAACTGGAGTTGGAAAATTTTCGAATATGGTTTCTCTTGGAATTTTTTTTTTCATAAATTTTTCAAAAATAGGAAGATGATTGAAAGTTTAGCTTTGTCAAAGCAAGGCACATTTTTTAAATTTCATCGTAGAAAAATGATCAAATTGCATAGAAATGGCTTGGTAAAACATCAGCATATAAATGAATAAATGAATTAGATGCAAAACGAAAAAAAAAATTTTCCCTATCCAAAAAAATCCTTATTCTTTTTTTTTTGTTCTAAATTTTTCAAAAAAATGGGAGTAAATTTCAATACTTTACCAGACAAGCAAGCAGTGCCACAAATCATTTTACCCCTCGGCCATGGGCAAATACCGTTGCTGGCTAGACAGGCATTTTTTTGCGGAGCGGTTTCGAATTGCCAATCCAAAGATGTATTGTATGCGGTAAAGGCGAACATCGGTATCGAAGGAGCAATGGGTTCTTCGGGACCAGCTTCCAGCAGTAAAACTTTATAGTTCGGGTTTTCGCTGAGCCGACCAGCCAATACAGAACCTAAAAAGAATCCAATCGAATATTTAATTTTCGTTCATACGCTATTCATATGATACAATTTCGTAGTAGAGTCCGATAATTTACCTGCCACTCCTCCACCGACAATGATGAAATCATACTCGATATCTTGGAATTCTGGGGAAGTGGGTGAAACCGCGGGCTTAGCACGTCGACATGGGTCCGAGATGGAGCATTGTGATTTTAGTATCATTTGGATGATGGTCATGAATATGAAAGCGTTGTATCCTAGACCCGGTTGGCATAATGATGGCAAGATGGAGGTGTCTTCGAATGAGCATCCCAGGCAATCCATCATGTGTACCACTGAAATATACCAGATTGGGTGAATGAGTGTAGGATAGATAAAAAGCTCGCATTCAGTATGTTTAGGCAAATTTTTATTATAAATTAATTTTTTTAAATTTTTTTCTTCATTTAAAATAATATCTGAATGTATAGTTTTCGAAGAAAACTCAACAGTGTAAATAAAATTTTCAATAAATGAAATATAATTAATAAATAAAATAAAATAATAGACACCTCGAGAATTAATTTATTTGAACATACGTAAGTATTGAAATTTAAACACGAAAATTTATTTAACATTATAGTTACATAATGTTCAATTAATAAAGATTTCATGATAATTTTACCTCAATGACGAGATGATAGATGAAAATAAAGTCGAGTCAAATAGACAAACCTGTTGTAATGGCTTTTCAGCCTTTGAGTGGAACATTCGAACACGCGAGATGACTATGAGAAAAAGGTTCACATCTCTATTAGTGCGATTCTCGATCACGTTTATCGAGATAAGTCATGATCGTATATTATTGATGACACATTACCAAAACTTCGTCATTAGGCTTTCACTAATAAATTCATCTCACTTTTAAGCGCCAGTGTGTAAAGATGATGTGCTGTCTTCACAACGGGTGATCGCTTGAATGAAAGTCGTTAGTTGTATTTGTAATAATAGGCGTAAAACAGTAGGAATCGTTTGAAAGAACTCGGTGGCAGGAATTCTCGCGAATATTTATTTCTTTGTTTTAATGATTTATACAAGTTGTCTGCTTTAAAGAATCAATCGGACTAGGAAGATCTCGTAATTGATGTAAATCGTATGTGAATGTATAATATGTATAATATAGGACAATATTAATATTTATATTGATAATATATTTAAGTACCCCCTACGCAGTCGTAATGGTCAGTAACTACTACGGGGGCACTATCTACATAAGGCTTGAATTAAAAATTTTACCACAGAAGTTTCATTCAAAGAGATCATTTATGAAATGAGATCCACCTCAGGACTCAGGTGTTATACCACCGCTCTCCTTTACTTTTGCCTCGTCATACTAAATATGTCCAACTCTCGAGGTATCAAGAAAACATGAAAACTTTAAGTCAGACTACTATAATTTTCGAAAGTAACACCTTTAGCCTGCCTGTCCAATTTTTTTATCATAAAAATGTAAGATATTAAGCTTAGTTTCACCTTACAGTCCACTCAAATAATAATCACTTACCGTGGGTCATGAATTAAATGGAAAAATAAACGAAAACTGCATCTTTACATTATACTTGGGTATATTTTTGGGATCACCTGAATAATAGAAAAATTGTCATACAAATTTTTTTTTCATGTTGGAAAGACGAAATATGACTTTTGAGCCAAAAAATTTTCAAATTAGCCAAGAATGATTTTTTAAAAAATTTTTGGAAAAATTTTAAAATGTTTAAAATTTAATCTTATCATACTGGTATTAATGTGAACTTGGAGGGTTGAAATTTTTTTAAATCGCTACTAGAGTCATTTTGCAACGATTATTTCATACTATTGGACACTGCTATTACCATCTTTAAAATTTTTATTGAAAGTGAGACCAAATTCTTTCTAGATTGCATTATTCATTTGATGGTCTAAATTCATTGACTGAAAAAAGTGCCTTAGAAACCACGCTTCTTGAAACGGACTAATGAATACAAAGTTTTATATATGATGCATTTTCGAATGATCCAAGTTCTCCAAAATTTTACTCTTCACCTTTTGTGTGCATGCGGGGAGAAGGGGGAGTTAGGTTAAATATTTTAAGATGAATAAAAAAAACTTTGTTTTTAGGAAGAGCTGACGTAATATGTCAAACATATTCACTTAATTTTGTTTTTATTTTTTGATGTGAAATAATTACTATAATTATAAAAATATTCAAGCTCATAAAATAATACTTCTCCAATTTTTTATGTATTTAAGTGAAGATTAGGTACAATTATAATTTTTTTTTAATAATAAAATTATAAATAAACTTATTTTTTATAAATAATTTATTTATGATTTTTTTAATTTATAAATGATTTTCATTTATTTCAATTGTAATAGTTAATTTTAATAGAAATAAATTTGAACGTTCAAATTCAAGTTTAATTATATTTTTATGTATATTTTTTTTCTTATCCATTTCTTATTTGAATTTTTATTTTAAAAATTAGATTTTTTATAGATTAATTTATTTATAAAAATGACTATTTACGGAATTATTCAGCTTTTAATCTTCAAAAAAAAAAATTCATCATTTTTTCTTTGGTAAATGATGAGAAAACGCAGGAATTTTATTAATTAGTAGTGATTTTTGGCATCGTAGTGCACTTTACTGGAAAAATAAATGAACCTTTTTTGTTAAAAATTTAAAGCTGATTAATTTCTTATCCCACAATTCTTATTGCCGATGCCATATTTACCGAGATGAATGTTGAAAATATTCATAATCATAACAGCTACACACTTACATCATCTAAGTGATCGAGCAGACACGTGTTCTGGCATTCGACTGCATCATAATTATTATTCATATTGAAAAAAATTTGACACTTTTTTGTAATAAATTGAAATTAAAATACTTTTGCTGGCACTTCGTATTTATGAAAATGAATGTACTAAAACACTTACAAAAATAAACATATTATTGAAATTTTTTCAAAAATAATTTGATGAAGATTTGTTACCATGAAATGATTTTTTTTTTGAAAAAGGATCGTTTTTTTTTGGTTTAGAATTGAAAATAGATTTTTTTTTAAATCCCCCCTCCACTCCTAAGTATGATATTTACTTAGAGAAATGCTAAAAATCCATATTTAGGAGGTTTCGGCTTCCTTAGGAGTCATGCATGAATACGTACGAGTATAACCGACTGGAAACAGTAATATGTTACTTAGCATTATAGTTTTAATGATTATATTGTTTTTTTTTTTTTTTTTTATAACAAGTTGCAATTGAGTGAAAATTTCCTGCGAAACTGTTACTCAGTTTGAGGCAGAATGTTGTTAAAACTTGGATATTTTTGGTATAATGTTTCAACTCTTTCTAAAAACAAAGTTCTTAGCATTCACCTCTGAATGTTTACAAGCCCTATTTATCTAATATCACTCCTTCCCAAGCTTTCTCCGGTGAAAGAATAAGTTGCAAAAAATTCGAAAACCAGTGCATAATTTAGCACGTGCTTCTGGACTAAGGAAGCAGCATGATACAATTAGCCATCAAAGTCACCAAGAATTAATTAAGGCGAAGACAGGATTGCTTTCTTGGTTTTATGTGAGATCCCTTACCCCCTCCTGAAAACTTGAAACAATGAGGGGGTGTTTTGGGAACCTTCTTCATTCAGAAACGTACACTTCTGAGAATTCATAATGTATTTAAAACTTCTTATCCACGGCCCGATGATTGACACTTCAAATATATTGGATCACAGAGTCCAAGTTATGATTAAATTTTGAAAAAATCTGTGTACTTATATATATGATTTATAGACTATAACATACATACGTTGCGGTTGAAGCGTTGCGACGTTATTTAATTACGAGCGACGGTAATCATAATCCAAAAATTGTCGAAAATCACGTTACACTTGTGTTAAAATTAAGCGAACATATTCGCGTAATAGTCAACGATTGTAGCTAAACGCCTCGATTAGCCAGTATTAACGATGTACACATTTGTAACGAACTATTTTATCATGGAATTACAAGCACATACGTCATTTATGTTAATGTCTTCTTTTTTAAATTAATTGATAAGTATTCAGTTTTTGGAAATACGTTCGAGCTTTGTATGTTAATTGTATTGTGGGTGAAAAAATCGTTCGATTTATGGATAGTTGAAGTGTGCGGAAATCAGAAGCAAGGGTGAACAATTTTGATTATCTTTCGAATTAATCGACGAGTAATTAAAAGACCACGTATGGTGGTATCGTGTTTGTTGACATAGGTTTTTTCTGCGGTGAAATGACCTTGGGATTGTTTTTTGCCAATAGATAGAGCATTTTACATGTCTGGTGTTGAAGGTGAAGGACGGATGTTGTACTTGAAATGATGAGTAGACTTGAACTTTGTGGGTTTATTCACCCTGTTTTTATTCTCAGTGAGTAGATCTTTTCTTGGGATATTTTATCGAAAATAATTTTAAATTTTATCTCAAATATTGAATTGAAACGTAATTGTAAAATTTACCTACCTTATGCTTGAGCGCGACTGTATTAATGCACCTTCAAATGTTCAATTAAAATATCGATAAATAAACTTAGAGTCTGTTCACCAACAATTTATCGCGATAGTCACCTGAATCACTTCTTGGTTACATTATAATTATAGGAGCACTTTTAAAAGAATACCGTTAGATTGCTGATTTTTTATACTTTTAAGCGAATTTATTTTACATGCATAAAAATTTATCTGACAACGATTACTCAAGTGGTTGTGACTACATTTCGATGAATACAATATAATGGGGAAAAACAGTTACTGAGTTTTTTTCCTATTAATGACGTATCCCTTCAAGTTCATAGTTGTATACGCGGTATTTAATGTTTACGTTGTCAAACTAAGATGAAGATGATAGAGTTACGATATCGATTAAATCGAACCTGTGCCATCTTCATGAACGAGAACGACCTCCAGCTTCCGTGAACATGACACGGTTGTTTTTATCTATAAAGATATTTGTACGCGCAGGCACCCGCACTCGGATGTCAGCGTATTATTTACACTTATTGGTAGTTTTTTTTTTAATCAATGAACTAAAGGTAGTAATTTCAAACGCTTTATTAACGAGGTCTCGGTTTCGCTTTATTTCTCGCTGGTAATTTGAATTTGTTTTTTGTGGCTGGAGAATCAGACCAGTCAACTTTTATCATATCGGAGCCTTTCTCAGCAATCATGATGGTCGGAGCGTTGGTATTTCCGCTAACGATTTTCGGCATTACCGATGCGTCTATTACACGTAATTTCGATATACCGCGGAGTCTCAATCTGGAGTCGACTACTGCCTCCGGGTCGTCTTCTGGGCCCATTTTACACGTTCCAACTGGATGATAAATGGTGAGCGTGTATTGGCGAGCCTACGAATTGAAGCGATTTTATTAGATGAAGAAAAAGGAGGAAAGTATCGCCGGTGATTATTTACTTGGCATTCCCAGTATTCGTCGCTGAGTAAAGCGTGATTTTCGCATCCAGGAAATGGTATGGTGTGTATGCTGGTGTTGTAAATTTTCATGGCTTTTGTTTGACTTATGTTGTATGCCATTTTACCGCCTTCGATCTGGAATTTAATAGTAATGTAGGTTATTATGGTGTTTTTGTGAATTAAAATAATGAAAATATAGTGATTCAGATCTATATTCTTTGATTCTGGTTCAATTCTCCCAAATCTATTATCCCGAAAGGACATTTCCCCGAACGGTTATTTTCCCGAATACTCACTTCCCCGAATCTGAATTACCCGAACGACTCTTGTTTCGAATAGTTTTTTTCTCGAATTTGTGTAAATACTATCTAGCAATTCGTATTTTATGAATGTACGGGCAGTCGTTGCAGCCATCACGTTATAACGTGAATATGGCGAAGATAGAGAACAAAAAATTAATAATAGATGGGCACATCTACTGAAATCACGACAGAAAAACGATCGAATTTACTGGGACTGGCTGCGAGTCCGAAGTAAACAGTGTCAAAGCTCGAGCTATAACGAATGCACCTACGCCAATAGGAGTCGTCGTTGTATACAAAGGGCCGGATAAAACATTTTATACACTTGTTTAGCATATTTTCTTTTAAATTGACCATTTATTATTGCGATAAATTCTACATAATAGAGAATTAGAAAAAGGTATTCTTTGAAAAACTAACTGCTTCTGAAATTTTCGAAAATTGAGTCATTGGATCTTTTAAAATTTATTGCATTAAATAATTGGTTGAAAAACATTTAAGAAAATATTTATAGCGTTACGATTAGGAAATTCCCAGATTTATGATTCAGAAGTTTCTAAACTTGATATCTAATTTGAATGTCATTAATCAAAATTTTAAATGAAATCATCAGAAGAAATCGAATTCTTTATTATTATCTAATTTTTGTGATTGAAGGAAGGGTAGTTAGGAGAATCGAAGCATGAGCACCCTCCAAATAGGGAACAGTGGGTGATTATAGGCATCAAACGTAAGGCCGGTGAGCACCTGAACCAGGGCTGGTGAACGAAACCATTGTTTTGTTTGTTCTGTTCTTTTGTTTTGGAAAACGTGAACGTTACTGTTTTGTTCTGGTTTCGTTCAAGTAATTTATTTTTTTTTGTTCTGTTCAGTTCTGTTCCGTTCTGTTTTCCATTCTATTTTGTTCTGTTCGGTTCCACTCTATTCTGTTCCATTTTCCGTTCTGTTCTGTTCTGTTGTGTTCTGTTCTGTATTTTTTCCCTTCTTTATGTTCATGAATTATAATATCGCGAAGTCTCCTTTTTTTTCACAGCTCACGATGGCATTGAAATCAAACGATGGCACTATCAAAATTCGAATTTCCATCTACCATTGAAGATGAGCGCACTTCTGTTCAGTTCAATTTTCTGATTTTTTGTTCTGTTTTGTTCTGTTCGGTTCTGTTCCGTTCCACCATTTCGTTCTGTTCTGTTCGGTTCCGGTTCATTTGTTCAAAACATAATATTGTTCTGTTCTGGTTATCGTTCATCATGAATTGAAATTTTAGTGTTTTGAATCGTTCATAATGTTCCGTTCTGTTCCGTTCAACCAGCCCTGCCCTAAACAGAGGCCAGCTCAACTACTACGAGCCGAATTGGCAACGATACCTTCAGCAGTATTGAGTCAGCTACCAGAAAAGGAGGCCCTCAGGCAGACGATACGACGGCAGAGACGAGCAAATTTACCACCGAATCCGAAATCACTGGAGGATTTCAACGATCTACCAGAGATATATCGAAATACGTTAATCGGCGAAAACTTTTTGCTATATGATTCCAAAGAGTCTCAGCTGGAAGGTAGCGCCTAAAAGCAATGGAGTGTTCTTCAATAGCGCATTTGCAGGCATCGCTCGGTGATACGAAGAGTACGTCGACGCGAACGATGAACTAGGTTTATTTTGTACCATGTGTTATAATATCAATTTCTAATATTAAAATTTTGTGAATTTCGAGGGCTTTTGTAAATTCGGGGAATTGAATATTGGAGGAAAAAACTGTTCGAGGAAATGTCCGTTCGGGATGTTGAATTCGGGCAAATGAATGGAAATCAAATTTTTTTGTAGTAAAACCTTTAAATTTGTTTTTTTGGTGAAACTGATTGTTACCTTCACGAAAAAAATTCTAAAAAAACACAAATGAGCGAATAAAAAATGGGAAAATTGACCATGTATGATTTTTTTTTTACGAATTGGAAAAATTTAACCATTAGCTATTTTAAGAAGTAATTCTGATTCATCCGATTTAACCAGATTTACAATAAAAATTGTTCGCAAAATTTTATTGCGTGAGTAATTGGGTACTGCAACATATAATTACATTGAATAATGACTAATTTTAATCATATTTACTCGGAGATTGATTACACTACTTTTTGTGGAAGATTTCCGTTCACCGTAAGTTTTGAAAAAGTGATAAGAAGTAATGCATGGAAAATAAACGCATGGAAGCTCTATCCTGAAATATTTAATACCCTCAGCTTCAAGTGTGATCAGTAAGTGGTGGAGGGCCTTTAAAGGCTCAAAATTTGGTCCCAACTACTTTCAACTTATATACTACCCCTACAAATATTCATGCAAACATGTTGGAAAAATAAACTCAAATGGAAAGATTATCTCCCCTCAAACCTAGTTGCTAGATGGATAAAACTTTATCACGAAATAAAAGATATTAGTACTTTCGAAATCCCACGTAGAATTTGGATCTTTTCAGAAGATGGTATCATTTCCTTAAATACCCTTTGCGATGCTTCGAAAGATGCTTATGCTTGCGCAGCATATCTTACTTATGCCAATTCGATCCCAGGACAATACACCTCCACCTTAATTTACAGTAAAGTTAGAGTAGCCCCTATTAAAGAAATGTCTATACCAAATTTAGAACTTTTAGCAATGGTTATTGGCAAAAGAACTTTTACTTTCTTAAAAGACCATTTAGCAATAAATCTAAGTCGTATAACATTATGGACTGACGCAACCACTGCATTGCAATGGATGAATACGTCCGACGTTTTACCTAGATTTGTTCAAAATAGAATATGAGAAATTAGACGAACTCCCAATTTAACCCATAAGTACTTTCTGGTGGCAGTGGGGAAATTTGTTTTTTCGATAAAAGGTATCTCAGAGATGAAAATCATGCAATGCACTCAACCCCATCATTGATCAATGAGGTACCAGCTCCTTTCAAAAATTCGATCCATGAGATAAAAAAATTGAATCTTGTCATAGTTTTATATAACGAAGATATTAGAGATGATAATTATATTATTTGCTCCACCCTACCTATGTTCATTGAGGTACCAGCTCCCTTCAAATGTCGGACATCAGTATATATTCTCTATAAGAAAAGAAAAAATTTTGAAATAGTTTTGTAGAGCCAAATTTGTTTAACCCTGCCCTTGTTGATTGAGGCACCATCTCACTACTGAAAATATGAAAAAAAAAAACAATTTTGACATAGTTTTGTATATCCTATCCAAGATATTAGAGATGATAATTGCATTCCTTGTATTTCAGTTTGGGCTTTCGTGAGTTTATTTTTCATCTATTACTTTTTTGTCACCTTCTGAATTGAGAAAGTTCATTTTTTAGAGCACTTTTAGTCCCGAAAAAAGTATACTAATTCAGAGAGAAAATAGCTCACTAAGGAACTTTTTTGAAATGTAACTTTTGGATTACGTCCGGACAAATTTTAGTCTAAAGTATGCCTTTACAATAACTCTTATCAAGATTTCAATTGTCATTTTGTATTTGAGGAGGAGTTTTGAATTTTTCAAATTTGAAATTTGTAGCATTTATATATTTTTTATCGGGAAATAATGAATCAATATGAGATGGTAGTTGAATTAATAGAATGAGTTATTGGTGTTGTAGAGGTAAAGCAATACGTAATTAATTTTTTTCTTACGATTTCAGTTTGTATTGCATTAAGTAATCAGGATATGTATTTTCAAAATCGAATATCGAAATGCCTGTCCGTGAAATACAATGATTTATGAGAATCGATAAATTTTATGTCATCAAGAAAAAGAACGAGTACAGTTGGATTTTTGAATTTGAAAAAATTAGTCGGGACTTGAGACCTTCAAAATGTCTCATTCCTGCACTATCTCTGTCTATAGCTCAAATTAAACGGAATTTATGAATTCTTCGAAAAAAGACTACGAAGTTGTTAGTTGCTCAATTCGGTTCATTGATGAAAAATGCAGAATTAGCAAATTCTTAAAAAAGAATAAACAATTAACTAAAAGTGATTTTTGAATCATGCTCAATAATTTAAATTAATGAGAGAGGTATTTATTTTGAAATTAAAGTTGGTAGTTTTGAATTCGAAAAATTTCAGTTAAAAGGGAAATTTTGAAGACTTTCTTGGAGCAAACCAAATTTTCGGAGCTGCCAAAAATGTTTGGAATGTGCTTAGAATAATCCCTGTATGTTAAAATCAATTTGTATGAAGCTACACTTTCCATTTTCTAAAATTCTATATTTTTGCTTCATACATAATGGAAAAACTCTTCGCGTGAAATTATTAGAAATTCAACATCGAATAAAGTTATACCGATTGCGAGGTATTTTTTTCACAAAATAAATCCTTGAGGAGATCTCACAATGAAATTATTTTTTGGAGATTCCGAATCCTTTATGAGCTATGCTTACCCCCCCCCCCGCCCCGCCAAAAAAACATATTAACACCTGTGTTATTTTTGAGACTGTTCGAACATATTGATAAAAAATAAAAATTATTAGAAAATGCTCACTTGAAAAGTTTCAGTATAACGGACTATTCCCCCACCTCAAAAAATACTTTTAGAAAAGCAACATGAATATAAGTATTAAACAACAAAAAAAAAAAAAAAAAAAACGATTTGTACTTACTTCTCTTTTCAGGATTTATTGCATTTAAAAAGATGATTTTTTTACAAAAAAAAAGTGCTAAGAATAAAAAGTTGTTTTGAGTAGATGTTTACGAAAATATTGAATACCTACCATTATAAAATAAAAGTTTTTTTTTTTTGTTGAAAGATAATAATTAGTTTTTTACTTTACTTTTTACTTTACTTTACCCCATTACCCATTAAGTACCATAACTACATTATACGCCAGAGGCACGGATCGAACATAGAACTAAATTTGAGGGAGAAGAGGGTGTTTGAAGGAATTTAAAGTTAGTTACGGTAGTAGGACTATTGCGAGAAGATTGATTAGTGATATGGGAGTTTATTTTATTCCATTGATGTATTTTTTTTTTTTTAATTTAATTAAATTTTCAATATGTGAAATATTTTTTATAAGGTTTTTTTATTTAAAAGATTTAATAAGCTTATAATTTTTTACCAATATTTGTGTATTATGAATGTTTTCTGTTTGATTTTCCAGTTATTATAGAATTAGGCAACTTATCAACTATCTTTGTAGACAACCTATCGTTTTAAAAACGCATGTGTTATGTCATACGAATGCGTTTTAAAGAGAATATTCTTCTATAATTAATTTCATCCTTGATTGAGATTCTAATGGTTTTATTTTTGATTGTCAAAAAAAAAAAAAATCGAAAAAAAATGTCGAGACTTTACGTAAATTATATTTTACTCGTTGATGTTGGAATTCATAAAAATCGATGCTGATTCTTACCATAACCTTCATGTCGTTCGGGTTATCGAAATAATTTGGAAAAATAAGAGGTTTAGATTTCGGATTGTTATCTCTGAGTTCGATGTGTCCGGCGCTACGTGGTCTCAGAAGCAATGGCACAACGGTGTACGCGTCTTTGTAGAGAATAGGATCGAAAACTTTGGCGAAGGCTTTGTCAGTTAAACCGTTAGCTTTACGATTGAACAATCCGCCGTCGTCGTTGTCCCCGCTGTAGCTATTATCAGTTGAATATCGGGCCAGGTGGAATTATCGTTATATCTAGAATGAACGAAAAGTAATAATAAAAATACCAATGCCGTAATGAACTAATGATGTAAAAGTATAATAACGAGTTGGCGAACACAATGGAATAATAGTGGAAACGATTAGCGTAAATAATCGAATGGATGACATAAGGTCGTTGATATCATCAGATCAGGGTGTTCGAACGAGTACTCGTAGTGTGCTGGTATACTGATAGGAACATGGTTGAAAAAATAATTACTTGGAATTCATAAAAGCTATAACTTCGCAAAATGGTAAACTGTAGATAGGTCCTGAGTGATTATTGACAAAAGCGTAGTAGGAGTTTAGGGTGAATAACCGAGGTAACACGATTCCAGCTCCGAATGGTTTGGACGATGGTGGTGAATCGAAGAGAAAGGTTATACCGCCGAGTGCAATGTGATCTTGTAGATTTTTACCAACTCCGGGAGAATGAACGATCGGTTGGATTCCCTTTTCACGTAAGTGACGCTCGGGGCCGATTCCGGAGAGCATTAGGAGCTGTAAAAAATGGGAAATTAAGTTTCGCCTTTTGAATTATTTCAAGCGATAATGGAGAATGTATACTTGCGGAGATTTAACGGTACCGGCGCTGAGGATTACTTCTTTTCGTGCTTTGACGGTTCTGACGATTGTTTCGTGTTTTTGAAATTGCACGCCTTGGGCGCTTTTGGTGGAATTATCGATGAGTATTTTGGTGACGTGAGAGGTACAAACTGATGTGTAGATTTGGTCGATGTTTAGCCGGTCGCAAGAAGCCCTTTGCTGCGCTACAGCGTAGACCATCTCGTAGAGTGCCGTGGGTTTTGGTGAAGCCTAATTGAGATTCGCCATTTACGTCGATTACTTTATAACCGAGTTCTCGACCAGCATCCAACAGGGTTTGGGTGATCATAGATTGATAACGGAGCTCTTCGACGCTGAGGTAGCCACCTGTACTGTGGTAAGGCGAACGTTGCAGTTCGGGTATTCTCATGTCTTCGGATTTCTTGAAATATGGTAAAACATCTTGAAAGCTCCAACCTGTAATTTTTATCGGTTAGATTACCACGTCGAGGGTGATTATCAAAGATTTATGTATGTTTACCTTCGTTTCCGAGCTGTTCCCATCGATCGTAATCGATACGATTGCCTCGAACGTAGATCATAGCGTTGAGCACACTCGACCCACCGATCACCTTGCCTCTGGGCCAATTGGCGCGTCCGTTTTGACTAAGACAATATTTATCGGAAGGTTCGGTTTTGAATTGCCAGTCTAAAGGTGTCAACTGTAAACTAGGATACATGACTGGTAATTCGGTGAGAACCAGTTCTTCGCCGCCAGCCTCGAGTAACAGAACCTGTAACGAAGGTGTTAATTTAAAAACGTTTCGGTATTCAGTATAGGTTCAAGGGGATAGTATACCGTCCAGTTTGCGTTTTCGGATAGTCTATTGGCCAAGACGGAACCAGCGGAGCCACCGCCGACTACGATGAAATCGTATTCGTCGTGTAGCTTAGACAACGGTAAATCTTCGACACGATTGTCGCTGTCTTGAATGTCTGGTCGGAATCTGATTACACCCGCGTACAGAAACGCTATGTAAGCCACGCTAGCACCGTATGTATACGTGATGCGAGATACCGCACGTGCCTGTTCTACTAATATTCCCATCGTCGATTTTTCTATCGAGCGGAATTCAGTGATATGTTAGAGATAGGCAGGTGCTCATGGTTATGGATGGATTTTCAAGAGTGGTGTGAATTATGAAGTGATTGGCCACTGAACAGTAATCATGATCTGAAAATAGGTTTTTGATTTGATTAGGCGATTTTTTCGTATTCTAAATCGATATGTTCGGTTGTCGTGATGGTGTTGAGTTCGTACAATTTTCGAGAGAGGAAAATCTATGTTGAAAGTGACGTCAGTGCTTAGTGCAATGACTCACTAGGTCAAGTTAAGGAAAAATTGATTGTATGAGTAATATTGATGTATACGAGGAAGCTTCCGGTAAATTTTCTCTTTGCATAAATTAACATTTAGATCAAGTAATGCAATATTTTTTTAACGGTTGAGTCATCAAAAAGATTGACTTGATGGAAGAAAGGAAGAGGGTTCAGTTCAAACATCTTAATTACTCCTATCTCTAGTTCAATACATTACTTAAAATGGGAGATTCCTCTCCCCTCTTCATAAGGAAATTTGAGTGTCCAACTAATTGCAAATTACGAGTAGTGACCAAAAAACCGTAAGCAGCCATGCCACATAACTAGAATTGAATTTTTAATTGGAGTTTCTTTACATTTGTAAATAATATTGATGATCAACTTTTCAAGCCCACAGACCATATCTGTTACAAAATCTGAAATCCATATCATTCTTATATTTCTTAAAAATTTAGAAAAATTTTTATTCGAAATGTGTAGTACTTTTTGTACTCAAGAATCACAGGAGCTCTTCTTTTTTGCTGACTTTTCAACTTGAAAATGATGGCTATACAACCTACCTGATTTGGAAAGGAGGAAGGGGAGGTTTGGGTCTTCAAATTTTTGCATTTCAGGCCATTTGTAATCATCTGGCAAATGTCCAACTTTTTGGTTCATATCCCCCTCCCCCTCCCGTTACGCTTGCGTGGATTCATGGAATTTGCTCAAAACTTGGTGGGAGATTCTTCTTAAAAATTCAAAAAAGGTACTTTTTGGTTTTTTCGATACATCTCAAAATGGCGGATGACTCGTATTTTGAGGGGAAGTGAAGAAGGGGTGAATAGTTCAAATTTTTCGTCTTTGATATCATATGAAAGAGTAAGTCATGGAAACCAACACTTCCTAATTCCAGCTTCATAAGTGTATTTGGAGGGAGTTTGAGCAAAAAATGGTTTTTGAGGGAGTTTTGAGTATAAAATTTCTGGAATCTTCCATATCTCTTCACGAAATCAATCTAAAAAATTCAAACTTTGTATGCAGGGTTAGTTAATGACCATAATGTAACCTCTAGAATCTGAATCAAAATGGATCCAAAATGGCGATTTATCAAAATTTGAGTAGAGTTTGAGGAGCCTCAAATGAGTAAAAATGTAATTAATACGAACTCATATGATTATTGGGGATACGAAGTATACTATGTTCTAATTCATCTCCATACATGATATTGGAGGGGAGAAAGAAACCTTATCGACCCCAAGAAATGGTATGGGTACACAAGAGGTGGAAAATTTTTATTGTGTGTGGTGTTTTGACCATCTGACATTTTGGATTAATTTTTAATTCAAGGGTCCATTTTGTGGTCAGCAACTAAATCCATGTATAAATTTCAGCCTTTCTAGGTCAATTTGGTGAGGGATACGTGAAATTTAGGAAATGTTTCCTCATGACTTCCTTTTCAAACGGCGTTTTTTTGCTCTGACTACTCTCCATTTCAACTTACCGTGTTAAAATTAGAATATCTCAGTTAATTCGGCTCATTTTATCATCTGACGGCATAATCAATAATTTTCTACCTTTCGTTTACTCCCACCAAATTTTGAGGACAATAACCCTTCCTCCCCTCTTTAGAATCATATGTGAAATTAGCATGCTACATACTTCTTACCACTAGTAATCATGTAAGCCGACATTAATCAAATGTGAGTTATTTGAGGCTCCTCGAGCCTTCCTCAAATTTTGGCATCTGTCATTTCGAGTCCATTTAAGTGAAATTTAAGAGATCATATTGGTGCTCAACTAACTCACTTACGAAGTTTCACCTCTACAGATAGATTTGACGAGGAGATGTGGGGATTCGAGAAATTTCATGACTTAGAACTTCCTCATGAAGACATTTTTTGCTCCAACTCCTTTCCAAGCATTTGGGAGTTGGGAAGCTACAATTTTACTTGAAATACCTCACTAACCGAAACTGAAGTCAAAAATCGTGAAATAGGATATTACATATTCCTTCCATCTGGAATTATTTGTAATAATAATTTATTTGATTTGACTCAAGTATGGATAATTACATGTATTATGTAGAATTTCATCGAGAAAAATTTGGCTCCAAAAGCAGCTCTTACCTTTCATACTTATGTGAAAAGAATGGTAATAAAAAAAATAAATAAATAAATAAAACTTACCAAGAAATGAGCAGGAAATATCACTGGTTAATCAAGCTAATACATTCATTACGATATAAATTTCATCAATTCAACCACTCAACTCATTAGTATAACATATAGCATCGATCCGAAACGATTAAATTATTAACGCAGATAGATTTTTCATTTAGCTCTATTGTATTAGGCGGTTATACGTGTTCGGAGGTGTAAATAAATATTATGACGGTTTTCGTCACATTGTTTATTAAATAAGGTAGAATATTCGCCTCGTTTGTCCATTATCTCGGACGATAAATGCGATTATTCGGGTATCATTGAAGTCACTCGATAATTAGGATGAGTAGTGAATCAGAAGTGTATAGTGAAGAAGTTGCAGTGGAAAAAAATGTCAAGGTTAATGTAGTTACGACAGGACTTCGATACATGTGCTAGAAAAATCGGTACGTGGAAATAATTTATTATAAAATAGGAATGTACAAAGAAAATCACAGCCTTCGAGTAAAATTGTTTAAATAAATAAATAGAATTATCGCGTACATTATAAATAAGAGAGGAAAGTTCATCGTTTACGTATGATTTCGTTACTCCAGAATTCTTTGATCAAATCGGAGCCCTTTTCGGCGATCATGATTACCGGTGCGTTGGTATTACCGCTGACTAGTGTAGGCATGATGGAAGCGTCGATTACTCTGAGACCTTTGATGCCGTAGACACGTAGCTGCGGATCGACTACGGCTTCTTTGTCCCAAAAAGGTCCCATTTTACAAGTGCCCACCGGATGATAAATGGTAACCGAGTAATGTCTGATCATGCATTCCCAGTATGCGTCGGTGAAACGTGGAACATTAGCGCAACCTGGGAATGGTATGGAGTGCAACGTGCTACCGAACTTTTGAAATGATTTGGTGCGGCTCATAGTGACGACCATTTTAACGCCTTCGATTAGCGTGAGCATGTCCAAAGGATCGGAGAAGTAGTTTGGGTAGATGAGCGGGTATTCCAGAGGGTTACGGCTTCTTAGTTTAATGACGCCTCTGCTGCGAGGTCGCAGTAGGACTGGGATGGTGGACCATACGTCTTTTTGATCTATTGGCTCGAAAACAGCTTGGTAGAAATCCTCTCGTAGACCGTGAGCTTTGCGAATTTGGTCGCCTTCGTCGGAACTGGTGGAGCCGGATAGGAAATGGAATTCTATATCTGGATAGTCGTCCGAGCTGTTGACGTATTTGGTGCTGACGAAAGCCAGTCCTTCAACGCCTCCTAGGACGGTTAAAGGGCCGTCGCCCATTGCTGCGTAGTTCAATACGGTTTGTACATTTTGTATGCGCTCTTGTAAGATGGAGACTTCTTGGTTGATCAGAAAGGTGAGTCCACCTAAGCCGATGTGATCTTGGAGATTTTCGCCCACTTTGAGGTCCTGTATTACCGGTATCTTCATTTCGTACAGGTGCTCCTTCGGGCCGATACCGGAGAGCATGAGGATCTGAGGGGAGTTCACGGAACCGGCTGACAGAATGACCTCTTTGTTGCATTTAACAGTGTGACGTAAGCCATTTCGAAAGAATTCCACGCCATGGGTAATTTTGGTATTGGGATTGACGAGTACGCGTGTCACGTGCGCGTTCATGGCGATGTGTAAATTCTTGCGTAATCTAGCCGGACGCAGGAAAGCTTTGGCTGTGCTGCATCTGGCTCCTCGACGGATGGTGCCTTGTGGGATCATGAATCCGGTTTGGAATTCGCCGTTGATGTCGCGATTAGCGTAGCCCATCTCGACACCGGCTTGCACGAAGGTGGCGGCTAGAGGGGTTCGCCATGGAGCCTCTTGAATAGTGAGGTAACCGCCTATCGAGTGGTACGGGGTTCGAGCTAAGTATGGATTTCGATTATCTTCGGATTTTTTAAAGTAATATAATGCCTCTTCGGAGTTCCATCCGACGTTACCAAGCGTTTCCCAGTGATCGTAGTCTTTTTTATTGCCGCGTACGTAGAGCATGTAATTGAGCACGCTCGAGCCGCCGATTACTTTGCCCCTGGGCCAGTTGCATCTTCTGTTGTTCATCGCTACGAAAGAATTTCTGATTAGGGTTTGGTGTAGTTGTAATGCTATGAATGGTTATTGACTATGTATTTCTATTGATTTGCATTAAAGAGGTTCTCGTTATGAAGTGGAAACAGTTTGTTATTGGCATCTTTTATTGAAGTAAATACTGAGACACAAAAGCCTCGGAAATGCTGGGGAAGATTGATTTTTTTTACCTATTTGTGAAGTGGAATTCAAAATGATACAATTTTTTTCGAGAATTTTTTGTGGGCCTTTATTATTTTATGACAGACTCTTTCATTTTTAATTTTTTTGAATAATTTATTTTTATTTTTGAAATTCTTTTATTCCTGGATATAAAAAAAAGGTTTTTGAATAGTTTTTCATTTTTTAGACATTCTTGACATTTTTGCCATTTTATTTAGACTTTTTAAATTTATGAATAGAGTTCCATTTTTCATTTTTTACTTTCTTATATTTTTTCAAATATTTATTTTAACTTTTTTATGAGTTGAATTCGAAGTGGTTATTTTTAGTTGTGAATATTTATTTATACTTTTAAATTAAAATTCAATATTAAATTAATTAAAATTATCGAAAAATTTTGGAATTTTGAATGTTTTTATATTTTTATTTGATTAGATGTTGTTAAGATTCAGGCCTAAACTGTTTTTGTATTTTTTTTTTCACTTTTGAATATCTATTTTTCATTATAATTTCTTGATTATTATATCTTTTTTTTCCTTTGGAGTTTTTTTTAATTCTTGAAGAGTTTTAATTGTTCATTTTTGTTTTTCAATATTTTCTTTACCTTCGTTTTAAATTTTTCTACATTTTTTCATTTTTGAACTTTTTTTTTTGTTCTTTTTTACTGTAAATTTTCATTTTATAATTTACTTTGAACTTCATCCAGTTGTATGAACTGTTTCTGGTATTTAATCTTAATCTCTTTTTAGCTGTTGTTGTTGTTGTTGTTGTTATTATTATTATTGTTGTAGTTGTTGTTGTTGTTGTTGATGGTGGTTTTTTTATTTTTTAAAAACTCATTTTTCTTGCAGATTACTTCATTATTAACGTTTAATTTTTTTTGTATGTTTTGACCTTTTTTTATTTTTCACTTCTTTATTAATTTCTGAACAATTAGTTTTATTTAAAATTTTTCCGATTTTTTTTAAATATAATTTTTTTTTTTTTTGAATTTTGAATGTTCTTCAACTTCTTTAATTTATAAAGAATTTTTATTTTTTTATACGATATTTCTATTTTGACTTTTTTTTTTTTCATGTTTGACCCTTTTTTTATCATTTTTGTGCATTTATTTTTTATTGAACATCTACTTGTTATTTCACATTTTTTTTAGATTTTTTTCTTTTTTGAAAATTTGTTGATCTTAAATTATGTGTTTTATTTTTTTTTTGACTTCTTTTATTCATGAAAAGTGGTTAATTCTCCTTCGTAATTTTTTTGTTGAGTGTTTCATCCTTGAACAATTTTTTACTTTCGAATACTTCATATTTTTACCACTTGAACTTTTCATCCATCTTTAGATGGGATAGTTGCCTTGTAGTTTTTCTGTATTCTTTTTATTGCCTTCTTAATAGTATAGACTTTAATGTCCGAGCTAGGGTTAATACATTTGGAAATGGAAGCGATGCAGTGATATATTTGGTGCCAGCTTCGCTATATCACTTTCAAGGAAATTAGCATGGAGAGAGGGGAAGGAAGCCCAGCTAGAACGATATTTTTATTACCTACTTTTGCTACTTCGTTGTTGGGCTTATTTTATTTTAAATATTCAAGGTCACCCATTTGCCTTCCTCTTTCTTGGATACTATTTGCATTTTGAAGAATCAATAACAAAATGATATTTACCTAAACAAACTCCTGGTTGAGGTTCGGTTTTGTATTTCCAATCAAGTTGACTCAGCTGAAGGTACGCGGCCAGCAAAGGCACATCTGATAACTCGGTTTCATCTCCGCCAGCCTCTAGTAATAAAATAGTCCAGTTTTCCATTTCGGAAAGACGGTTCGCTATTACAGCTCCTGATTTAGATCAGAGCACAGAAATGGCATTAGTGCTTATTGAACATTGTAAACATATGATAAAATTACCACCGAAATATAAATTGGTCGATGCTCATATACCTGAACTTACCAGCAGATCCGCCTCCGACTATAATAAAATCATATTGGGGTAGGAGTAACTCGTTCTCCATATCAATAGGCCTGGACTCCGGATCCATGAGCTCGTAATGAAAGTACGCCAAAGCTGCGATGAGTAGAGGAGCGAACCAAGCAACATTGGATGCCGCATTGGCGGCCACGCCAGCCAGAGCGACCGGTATGGTTTGCACTACGCTGCTCATTAGGCTGGAAAAAAGAAACGGCACGTTAGAAATGTCGCCTTTTTCGGTCAAATATGCAATTGGTTCGACTCTCTAGAACGCTGGTGCGACGATTCGCTCACCCATGTTTCTATTCAAGATACCTAATTCGGTCACCGCGAAACCTGATATTTCATGGGAATTTTTTTCGTGGCCGTGGTCGCCGCCTTCGACGAAACCCAATGCGGCGGCTATGTGTAAAAGGTTTTCTTCGGAAAAAAATTTCTTCTTTCGGTGCGAATCGGAAAGACTAGGTTAATGTAATCTCGCTATTAACGACTGTGAAAGTTCTGCGGATTGTGTTTGGCACACAAAACATCTGCGAGAAAGGTGTACCCGTGACATTAGTCACGTTCATTCTCGTTTTGCGGATGGAATGGATATGCTTAGTAAGCCGATGGATATTTTCCACCATTGTTTTGTCTGCATTGATTTATGGAAATGTAGCGTAAATATTAACGATTAATAATTTCGTACCGAGACGATTCTTCGGCTTGGGTCGTGGATACAATGTTAATGCGAGACGTTGAAAGTGGAAGTGGCGCTCGGTGAGAGTGTTTATGCTTTTTAGCAATTACGACGCCGATCGTTGTAAGAGGTTTGGGTAATAAATGCCATCGCCGGAATCGTAAGTGAGATTTATACGGTTTGTTTGGAGATCGAGGGGGGTGGGTGAAGATTAAGGTTAATGTACATTTAAATTATTGTTTTAATGTTTTCTCAACGTTTATACGAATTTTCGCATCAATTATACGCTTATTGGTTTGGATAATGTAGGGATTTGATTTTTTTTTTTTTTAGAGCAGAAATAAACATTTTCATTTCTTGTTTTTTAAAAGTAAATCATAACATTTTTTTGTATCATTTGAAAGTAATAAATTTTAATTTATAAAAATTTTATGACTGATTTCGTTTTTTCTCGTCTTGACGGCTTTAGTTGAAATTTTAATAAAAACGATAGCAATTACAGTCTACCTAATTTGAGAAGGAGACGCTAGAGAAACAGACCATCTCCAAATTTTTGCCTTTCAGACCATTTAGAGTTGATTTCCAATACCCTACTTTTTCCTCCTCTAAAAATGACTTGAAATTTTATGATAGATTATGCATGCGAATATCTACGCGCCCAAATTTCATCTTGTTAAAAAAAAAATTGTATGTACTTGAAGCAAACAAAACGTAAGCAGCCATGCTGCATTAGTGGAGCTGAGTTTTTTATTAGGGCTTGTTCAGATTTGGAAATAACGTTGCTAACCGCTTCATGACTACAGGCCACACCCAATACAAAGTTTGATAACCCCTACCCTATCCCTTCTAAAATCATTTAAGAAGTTAAATTTAGAATAAATATAGTATTTCTTAGAATGCGATAATCATGTGAACTCATATTTCTCAAGTTATAACTATTCAAGACTCTTCAAATTATATTCAAAATTTATACAATCCACCATTTTGGATTCATTTTGACTCAAATAACCAACTCTACGTACGAAGTTTGACCTTTCTAGGTCGATTTGGTGACAATATAATGGAAGATTCATGAAATTTCTTGCTGTAATTTCCCCTCCAAAAGCGGTTTTTTGCCTTAACTCCCCTCAAAATTCACTTGATAAGCTAAAATAGGAATAAGTTAGTCATTTAGGTTTATTTTATCATATGATACCACATTACAAAATTTTCGACTTTTTGTGTACCCAGGGGCGTAACTAAGGGGGGATGGGGGGAGCTCCCCCCAGATGTTTTGAAAAGTTGGGAAATTTATAATTGTTCAACGCTGAAATTGGGAACTTGAATTTCTTTTGGGAAAATAAGAACTCGAATAAATTCGAACTAATGCCAACTTATATCATGTATAGCGCACAACCAGGGACGTAGCCCCCTTGGCTTTTGGAAAGTTGGTAAATTTGGAGTTTTAGCGTAAAGTTGGTAAACTTGACCACTTGCGCAGTATTATTTTTGAAGACTAAAAAAAAAAAAAAGGTCAACAGTTGGTAAAATTTCATGGTATTAGTTGGCAATTTTTAGTTTTCTCCCCCCCCGAAGAATGTCCTCGGTGCGCCCTTTTGTGTACTCCACCACTTTTTGAGGTCGATAACGTCTTCTTCACTCCTCCCACATCCAGTAAGGAGATGAACAAGGGATAATCAACTGAATTCATTTCAAGTACAATTCTTACTAATTTTATCGTATGACTCCGCAATAAAAAATTTTCAACCTTTCTGGCACCCCCACCACATTTTCAAGTCCAACATCATGTATTAAGGGGAATTAGGATATAGTATACTTATCATGCCAATAATCATATTTAATAATTTTAAGTTCCTTAAGCTATACTCAAATTTGGATTATTCGTCATTTTTTGTCCATTGGGACCCAAATTCAAGAGTTCAATTTTGGTCACCAACTTACCTCATATGCTAAGTTTAATCTTTGTAGATTGATTTGGGGAAGACATATGGAAAATTCAAGAAATTTCATGACTCAAAACTCCCTCAAAAAACCATTTTTTTGCTCCAACTCCCCTCTAAATGCACTTAGGAAGCTTAAATTTGAATATGTTGGTGTCCGTGACTCACTCTTTCATGTGAAATCAAAAACAAAAAAATTGAGCTATTTATACCTTCTCTAGCCACCCTCAAAATTTGAGTGAACCGCCATTTTGAAGTGTATGGAAAAAACAAAGAAGTAGTTTTGTCGCATTTCTAAGAAGAGTCTATCGCCAAGTTTTGGGCGAATTTCATGAATAGTTAAACATTGAAAAACTTATCATTTTTTTGCCGAGTTTTTAATTAAAAACGATAGCTCTTATAGCCTACCTGATGTAAGAGGGAGAGATAGAGGGGGTATGAGTTTCAAATATTTGCATTTCGAACCATTGGTAATAATAATAACATTACAAAATATGCGACTTTTTTGTTTCTGTTACTTCAAAATGGCGGTTCACCCAAATTTCGAGAAGGGCTAGAGTGAGGAAAAATTACTCAAATTCTCTTCCATGGTTTCATATAAAAAATCATGTACAGACGATATCAACATTTCTCAATTTCAGCTTCCCAAATGAATTTTTAAAGGGAGTTGAAGCAAAAAATAGCTTTTTGAAGATGTTTTGCATTTTGAAATTTGATCAGTCGTCCATGTCTCCCCACCACATGTGGGTAGAATGTTCAAACTTTATATGTAGGATCAATTTAAGACCAAGATATGACCCAAGAAATTTGGGTCAAGATGGATTCAAAATGGAGAATGCTTGAAATTTGAGCTTACGTTTGAGAATAGTGAAACAGCTCAAAAATGATATATATGAAATCATAATATGATTACCGGGAATAAGGATTATACTATAAGTGAAATTTATGTCGACAACAAATTTTGGAGGAGTGGAGAAGAAATGGGGGGGGGGTGAATCAAGAGTTTAAAATATTTCATAATGGTGTCATATAAATGATAAAGTGAACCCAAGTGCGTATTGAGGGGAGACTGAGCAAAAAAACTGATTTTAGATGCAAAAATACTCTGGTTATGCCTCTCATAAAATATGTATATATATGTAGTAATCCATGAAGATTCGATGAAGGTATAGCCCTTTTTTTAGATTTTTGATACCATATCGCTTCACTAAATTAAAACAGAGTTCTGAGCTCATAATGTGTATGCGGGATTAGTTACAGATTCTAAGTCCACATTCGTAGTTGTTGAGGACGAAGAGGAGAGCGTATTGTCTTCAAAATGTGATAGGAGTAAACGAAAAGTCCAATACTTCCGATCATAGTTTCATATAATCGACTGAAATCAAATCGACAACAAATTAAAATTTCAGCTTCCTAAGTGGATTTGGAGAGGAGCTTTTAGAGGGGAAATTAAATCAGAAAATTTCATGAATTCACCATACCTCCTCACTATATATACTTGGAAAACTGAAACTTCATACGTACGGTTACTTTTAAAGCAAAATACGACGCCTTGAATTTCAGTCAAAATTAATCCAAAATGGCGCATGGGCAAAATTTGAGGAAAAGCTTGAAGAGCCTCAAATGGCTCAGATTTGATAAATATAGATTTATACGATTAATAGTGATGAAAAGTAAACATGCCATTCCACTATCACACGTGTTTATGGAGGGGAGGAGTGGTTATTGTCCTCAAAATATGATGAGTAGTAAACGAAAGGTCGAAAATGAATTATGATATTATGTACGATACAGTGAGCCACTACATATCATAAATTCGCTTTCTAAGGTGGTTTTTCAAAGGGGATAAGTGGGGGTTTGCAGTCTTCGTATTAGGTGTGGGCATAAAGAGGTTAATAATATTATCTATTTATCTAGAAATTTCCCATCAAAAACTCAGCTCCACTATTGAGCATAGCTGCTTACGTTTTTATTTTTCTATATTCATTAATCTATCGAATTTGTTTAATTTTTCTAGCAAATATGTAGTTCCATGGCTAAAAATATCTCGAAGATGGGGGGAGGGGGTGGTAACAATGGAAGTATTTCCATAATAAAATTTCTTTATCAGAATTTCGAATCTCCTCAGTCGCAGGAAACTAATAAATCACAAAAAATACCCATACGAGCCACGAAATAATAAAATTATTTTATATTTTTAGTAAAAAATTTTTTAAATTGGAAATTAAATATATTTAATACATATTAATAAAATAAAGTATTATTTCATAAAATAAAAGAAAATTATGATTCAGATTATATGAATAAAATGTCAATAAATATTAATTATTTTTAATTTTTAATTTAAATTATGTGATGAATTTAATTCAATTATTTTTCATATTCTAAGCTGATAATGATGACTAATACACAACACTTACTCCTAATCGTAAGTCAAGAATAAAAATGGTTATATACAAAAATGAAAAAATATATAAAAGCTTAATTCATTGCCTAAAAAAAGTTTAATTCACTTCACATAATGGCTATGAAGGACTCAACGGAGCCTTCTTGTAATTAGGTAAACTTAATGAATGATAATGAATTGGTATCAATTAACAGTTTAGCAAATACCACAGATGAACCCATACTCGCAAGTAACGCACTGGCATTGCTAACCTATAAAGCTATAGAATTGGCTTCGATAAAATACGTATTGCACTTGAACTTACCTATTTATTCAACGACTTCGGTATAAAATTAATTTACCATTTCGACGAAATATACGCTCAGCTACGAAGTATCGCGTAATAAACGACGCTGCGTAAAAATTCACAAATTGAAGAGAAAAAAACGCCGAAAAATTGACGAACGAGTCGAACGAACGTAGCCTTGAACTTGTACTTCATGCACAATTTAGTTATGGTTTTTGACGGTTTATAGACGTTTGAACGTACGAAGAAGAACCCCCTTCTACTGTCGTTGTCCAGTAACGGTACATTATTCCAGTGATACATAAACTGTTGACGTTATGATACGATCGGGGAATTGTTAATGAATCTATATAAGAGGAAATGGATGAACGGTGAACACGATGAGTAATTTTTCTCGTAGTCTAGAATATTCTTGATGAACGTAAGGCATTAGGGAATGAATAACAATAGATGTAGCTTGAGGATATTATCGCGGTATGGATAGGCTAACTTGATCTATGTTGATTGGTACGTTATGGAAATGATACGATTAGTGAGATGTGTACGCATGCGCTACGTGGTGAATTGGAGATAAATTTTGAAAAAAATTCGGTACTCGAAAATACGGCTGTAGGGTACGACGAAACAGTCATCGACCTGGATTTATTTGTTATGAAAAGTAGGACGATGATTGCGCGAAATGTAATGTAAACTTTTTTAATTGCAGGTGGCTGCGGAAGATCTACGAAGAAACAGACTATCGTAGGAGGATGGGCATGGGCTTGGTGGCTGGTCACAGATGTGCAATATATCTCCTTGGAGGTAGGTATGCGGTGTGATTTTCACGTATGCAAATATACGAGTATCTCGTCGTGTATAGGTATCAAAATGCGAGCAACGAAAGTAGACTATAATTGCACGTTACGAAGATTTATAAAAAAGAAAAAAAATCACTATACGTGAGTGCAGTCATGTACACGCGGCGAAAGTATACATTGACGTCAGTAGCACGAGTACGATAGATTACTTTGAAAGCAGATGTGCGAAATATCTCGTGTTATGCGAGCATTCGATTCGAATAAATAATTTTTTTCAAAAATCACATCGCTTTTCCAATACCTAGTTATATTACGTTGACAGTTTTAATTATCATATTGGCGTTCGCAGGTGATGACTTTATACCCAGTATGCGAAAGTGTGGAAACCTCGCAAGGCGTACCACTGACGGTAACCGGCGTTGCTCAGTGTAAAATCATGAAAGCCGAAGAATTACTCCAAACAGCGTGCGAACAATTTTTAGGAAAATCCACCGATGAAGTCAAAGCAACCGTGTTGCAAACCCTCGAGGGACATTTACGAGCTATTCTCGGTTCGTCGATGAATATTGTGAAATTTTAGATTTTTTCACAATCTGGCTGCGGTTGATGTTGAATGCGGTTTCTTGTCGATGTTTCTAGGTACACTTACCGTCGAAGAAGTTTATAAAGATCGTGATCAATTCGCTACTCTAGTCAGAGAAGTCGCTGCCCCTGATGTTGGTCGAATGGGCATCGAAATTCTTTCGTTCACCATTAAAGATATTTTCGACAAAGTGCAATATCTGTCGTCATTGGGTAAAGCTCAAACAGCGATTGTGAAAAGAGACGCCCACATCGGAGTTGCGCAAGCTGTCCGTGACGCAGGAATTAGAGTAAGGATTTGCTAATTAGGTGTAGGATCGCTGTGTTTTGTTTACGAAAAAAGTGCACACGTTGGTTAAAATGTTCTGATTAGGGAATCGCGGAGACTCTGATTATCGAATTTCAATGGGGCAAATTTTGTTGGAAAGTTTATCATCGCAGAATCTAATAACTACAATTTCAGCCACAATTGGCAGTATGGTAGTGAAATGTTCCTCATTAAATTCTCTATAAGAAAGGGTCTTATAATTTTTTTCGTGCACCCGTTAGGGGAGGAGATAGGGGACTACAAAGTTGCTCCTAATACCATTACACTATTGTGAAATCAGTAGGGAGCAAAAATGAAAAAAAAAAGTAAGCAGCCATGCCTCATTACTGGAGCTGAGTTTTTAACTAGAGCTTGTTTTGATTTACTAATAACCTTGCTTAACCGTTCATGACTACAGGTCACACCCAATACCAAGTCTGAAAACCCCTACCCTATCCTTTCCAAAAACATTTAAGAAGTTGAATTTGGCACAAATGTAGTATATGTTGCCATGAAATGATCATGTGAACACATATTTCTCAAATTATAACTATTTGAGGGTCCTCAAATTATCTTCAAATCTTGATAATCCGCCATTTTGAATCCATTTTGACTCAAATTTAAGAGATTATATTCTGGTCACAAACTAATCCTACACACAAAGTTTGACCATTCTAGGCCGATTTGGTGATGAGATATGGAAGATTCATGAAATTTCCTGCAGCAATTTCCCCTCCAAAAGCCGTTTTTTGCTCTAACTCCCCTCCAAAATCACTGAGGAAGCTAAAATCAAAATATTTGTCACTTGGGCTCATTTTATCATATGACACAGCAATAAAAAATTTTCGACCCTCCTGTACCCCCACCACTATTTTAGGTTGATAACCCCGCCTTCCCCCTCCAACATCATGTATGGAAGTGAATTCGGGATATAGTATACAACTTATCCCCAATAACCATATGAATTCATATTAATTACATTTTTACCAACTTGAGGCTCCTCAAGCTCTACTCAAAATTTTGATAATCCGCCATTTTGATCCATTTTGATCCAAATTCAAGAGGTCATATTCTGGTCACCAACTAACCTCACACACAAAATTTGACCTCTTTAACTTGATTTGGTGGGAGATATGGAAGATTCAAGAAATTTCATGACTCAAAACTTCCTCAAAAAGCCGTTTTTTGATCTAACTCCTCTCAATATGCACTTACGAAGCTGAAATTTGGATATATTAGTATCCGTGACTCACTCTTTCATATGAATCAAAAACGAAAAATTTGAGCTATTTGCCTCTTCTCCAGTCCTCCTCAAAATTTGAGTGATCCGCCATTTTGAATTTTTCGAAAAAACTAAAAAAGCACTTCTGCGCATTTTCAAGAAGAGTTCCTCACCAAATTTTGAGCGAATTTTATGAATACTCGCCGGCGCTACACGTGGGGGAAAAAAAATATATATATATGTATACCAAAAAGTTGGGCATTTGCCAAATGATTACAAATGGTCTGAAACGCAAAGATTTGAAGACCCCACCCTCCGCCGACCATCCCTTCCCTAATCAGGTAGGCTGTAATAGCTGTTGTTTTTTAGTTAAAAACTCAGCTAAAAAAAAATGAAAAAAAAATAGAAAATGAATATTGTGAATGAAAGCGAGTTACTTTTCGACTACTGTGGCAAAGTTCTGAATGAGGATTTCACAATAAGAGTAAATAAACTACGAGATGATGATGGCGAACATTTTATTACCGTACTACTTTTTCTCTAAAAAGCGTGATGCAAAAAACTGAATTTAGGAGGTGCTTTTGTTACATATTTCATTTTTTTGACCAACTTCCACCCCCCTTTGGGGGTTGAAAATATTATCATGTTGTACCTTGGAGTACGAGCTAATTATGAAATAAAATTCAGCGATGTACCCCCACCAAAAGAATTTTTACAATTTTTTGAAAATTTTAAAGCCCAAAAAATTCAAAAAGATATGAATCGAAAAATATGAAAAAATTTCCACAAATGTACCTATATAGTGTCTACCAATAGTGAAAATTTTAAAATTTTTCACCCATCCGATGCTGAATAAAAAAATATTGAATTTTCGACATATGCAGAGGGATTTCTCATGAAGGGATGGGGGGTCAAAATTTTTTTGTGTGAGTTTTCTCATCGAGGGCAATATTTAGGACCACTTGTGACCGAATTTGGGTCAAAGGCCGTTTTCACTATAATATTTGAAAAAAAAAAAAGTAAGCAACCATGCCGCTTTACTAGAGCTGAATTTTTCATTGGATCGTGTTTAGGTTTACAAATAACGTTGCTAACGCCTTCATACGTATGAGAAACACCCAAAAGCAAGGCTAAAAACCCCTACCTTATCTTTTCCAAAACCACTTACGAAATTAAATGTTGAGTATATGTAGTACATATTTCTTGTCATGCAAGAATCATATGAATCATTATTTTTTTAAATTATCGTTCGTCAAATTATTCTCAAATTTCTGCGATCCGCTATTTTGGATCCATTTTGACCTGGTTCTATTTCAGTCATCTACTAACCCTACACACAAGTTTAATCTTTCTTGGTCGTTTTGGTGAGGAAATATGGAAGGTTCATGAAATTTCCTGTACTAATTTCCCCTCCAAAAGTTATCTTTAGCTCCAAATCAGCTCATAACTCACTTGGGAGCTATAATCAGAATAGGTTAGTCAATAGAACGCGTTTCATCATATGACATCATAATAAAACATTTTCGATTTTTTATGTACACCTATCACATTTTGAGGTCAATAACCCTTTCCCTTCCCTCCAACATCATGTATGAAGATGAATTGGAGATATAGTATACTTCTTATCCCTAATAATCATATGAGTTCTACAGATCGCATTTATTATTAATTTAAGGCTCCTCAAGCTTCACTCAAATTTTTATGATCCGCCATTTTGGATCCATTTTGAACAAAATTCAAGGATTTGTATTGTGCTCCCTAACTAACCCTACACACAAAATTTGACCTTTTTAGGTTGATCTAATGAGGAGATATAGAATATTCAAGAAATTGCATGACTCAAAATTTCCTCAAAAAAATGTTTTTTGCTCTAACTCACTTTCAAATGCACTTGAGAGGCTAAAATTTAAAAAAGTTGATGTCCACGATTTACTCTTTTATCTGAGATTAAAAACGAAAATTTTGAGTTATTTGCCTTACTTTCCAGCCCTCTCAAAACTTGAGTGATCCGCCATTTTGAGGTGTATCAAAAAAATAACCAAGTATATTTTTCGCATTTTCAAGTGACTCTTTAATCGAGTTTTGAGCGATTTTCATCAATACCCGGAAAATACATAAGTATATACTATATATATACCGTGTGGCCGACTGAATTCCATACAAGCAATTTGCCAAATTCCTACCCTAAAATATGGAGTAACTAATAAAATATAACAGCAGCATAGCCGGTTTTAGGGGGAGGAGTTTGGGTGCCTAACCCCTCCCAAAAGCCTCTTTTTTGCTTTTTTTTCAGGTGTTCAAATCAACTTTTCGGTAATTTAAACCATATTCATTTTCTTTCCGACTTGATTTTATAGAACTGAACCTCTCTCTCCCAAGCAGTGCCATTTGGTTGGCAAAAATATAAATAATAATTTATTTTAGCGAAAAACGTTCAAAAACAAAGCAGTGATGCATAATGATTGACTGTAAAAAAGAGATTAATTATTGTTTTTTATTTCACTGCATTATGAACCAAATTAATGATTGAATTTTTTTATGATTACAAATACAATAGATTGAAAAAAAATGAGAATTTTAAAGCTGATTTTTATTGCGCATGAAAAATTTTTAGGGAATTTTGCGTTTTTCCTGTATGGGATTCTATCGGACACTTGGTATATTATGTATATTAGAAAGTTGGACATTTGACACTTAACTACGAACGGTCTTAAAGGCAAAGATTTGAGGACCCCACCTCCCTCAGTTCCCTCTTCCCAAATACTTGCGCCAGGACAACCACTCGAATAGGCGCCTTACGAGGGCCTGGGAGATTCGCTTCCTCAAAAAATTGTTACCCCTTTTTAATAATTTACCAATGGATTTTTTTTAATGATTTTTTAACGTGTCAGTTTTTTTATATCAAAAAAATGCATAAAAATTAGATTTACTTTATTATGAAAAAACTAGCCAAGTTTTTGTAAATGAATCGTTAATTTGAATAATTTAATTTAAAAACAACAACAACAACAGCAATAATAATAATAATAATAATAATAATAAACAAAATTTACAATCCATGTCTAATAAAAATTGAAAAAACAAAAATTTTATAAACATGTCGAAAATTAAAGAAATAAATAATTAAAAAAAAGGAAAAATTCATGTAAACGGCTTCAATAAAAAAATTCATGAAATTGTAAAATAAAAAATAATTTAAAAAAAACAAAAACGAAAAAATGAAAGATTCACAAACAATGGTGAGCTACGTAATGCTATGGGAATCCGTCTCCTCAAGACTTCCTATCCAAATCAAAAGGACTATAATGGCGACCATTTTGATTGAAAACTTGGCCAAAAAGTGAAAATAAGAGTGAATTTATTTGCACATTGAAATAAATGTATTCTTGAAAAAAGAATATGAATATTTCTTTGTTACATAAAAAATATTTTTTTCAAAGTTAAAAAAAAAATGGCATATCCTAAGAAAAAAGAACAGTTTGTGCCTTCGCTTACATAATGAACTTAATTTTGAATTATTATATTGTATTTGAAATTTTAAACGTATTTAGGAAGCGGAATGTGAAAAATCCGCCATGGATATCAAATACAACACGGACACGAAAATTGAAGATAATTCTCGTATGTATAAATTGCAAAAAGCCAACTTCGACAGGGAAATTAGCACCGCCGTGAGTATTTTACTCGTAACGCTAAAATTATCGGTTTCATTGATACTTTTAACTTATGGGACACGCGTTCGTGATTTTAGAAAGCGGAAGCTCAACTGGCTTATGAGCTGGAAGCGGCGAAAATTCGCCAGAAAATACGTAACGAAGAAATCCAGATCGATATCGTCGAGCGTAAGAAACAAATCGAAATCGAAGACCAAGAAATTCAACGAAAGGAAAAAGATTTAAATGCCACCGTGCGTCTTCCAGCTGAAGCTGAAAGCTACAGAGTGCAAACTATCGCCGAAGGAAAACGGTAGTTGGCGCTTATATTTGTTACGTTAAAGTGTTTAAGATAATTGTCATATGAGTAAAATCATCGTGTATTTTATAGGACTCAAAGTGTAGAGGTTGCGAAAGCGGAGGGTGAAAAAATTAAGAAAGTTGGGGCCGCCGAAGCTTACACCATTGAAGCAATCGGTAAGGCAGAAGCAGAACGTATGCGAATGAAAGCCAGTGTTTATAAACATTTCGGAGAGGCGGCTATCATGTCTTTGGTGTTGGATGCATTACCCAAAGTACAAGAATTTGTTTATTTTTAACGATTTGGTAGCATGAAATATTTTATGCGTACATAACTATATATATATATTTTTGTATTTCTAGATTGCAGCCGAAGTTTCAGCACCTCTGGCTAAAACCGAAGAGATTGTTTTACTCGGTGGCAGCGATGGATTGACCAATGAAGTTAACCGACTAGTGAGTCAATTACCGCCATCTGTTCAAGCTCTCACTGGACTCGATATTTCGAAGGTGAATTTTACGAAATGATATTAAAATAATATGATAAAAATATGCCCCCTATAGTGTTCTCATGTTGTTATGTTGTAGGTTTTGACCAAAATACCTGGTGTTCTTCAAACTGCCGAGTGAATTGGGTAACATTTATTGCGAATGTCAAATGAATAAACATCGTTACTGTGTCTTATTATATGTTAATTTAATTTTTATTTTATTACTCACTTATGCTTATATTTTTCAATTACAAATATTTGATATTTTTTGGAGAATTTGAATTTATATTCTTAATGTTATATTCTTAATATTGAATACACGTATCGTTCAAGATTAATTAATTTAAATTTTATATGCAGAGAATATTACTTTTAAATTTGAGAAATACCATAAATTTTTTGTGCATTTGTTGTAAGCAAAAGCGATTCTTCATTTAGTAATGCACATCAGTACAGAAGATTTTTTATCAGAAAATTAAAAAAATATACTTTTGGAAGAGAAAAAGAGGAATCGGAATCAGTCACTTCGGTTTAATTTAAAGCGACGCGTATCATAATATTAGAGAACTCTCAAAATTTTGAAAATTCTGTGATCCAAAGCTTTATATTTTTTGGATGAAAAATTGTCTGGTTCAACAATTCACTTGAAAATTACTTCCTGGAGTTATTTAGATTTCCATCAAAAATCCATATCGTGTGAAATAAACGTAATATTCGTTTAAAATTAGCTATTTGAGGAGTTTCGTAAAGAGTTTAGATTGGCATTATCGAAATCGAGAGATTCATTCCTACGTTTAGTTTTTCTCCGAAGTGGAAATTTGCTGAGATAAAAGTAGTTTTTTATGCAAAATGTCATTAGGAAAAACAGTTGAGGAAATAGTGGATTGCATGAAGTGTTGGAAATCAAATATCTCAGTGTAATAGAAATCGATTTCAACAAGCAAAGGAAAGCATAATTAAATAAGAATAAATTAAGGGTTTTTTCTCAGTTCACGAAAATTTCTTTATAAATTGAGTGATATACTACTTCACTAACTTGTTTTGAAAATTCCAAAATATCTCTGGAATGATTTAAAATAATGAACAGGTATTGGGAATCGCAGATTTCAAATTCAAGCTTTTTCCCCTCCAACTTCCTTTCATCATAAAAAAGTACTTTAATTCCGAAATCAAGTACGTGTCAGCGGATAATAATTATACATTTGGGAAGAAATTGATCCATGAAATGGAGTAGCCTGTTATGGTGATGGATGTTTCGAAATTTTGATGGCTTCAACATAATGTAAATAAGACTCGATTTCTTCTAAATTGAGTTTATTGGTTCCTAATATGATATTTTATTTTTGTCTTCTCTCCATTCGTGTAATATTACCAGCAATTTTCAACCAAAAATATTTGTTTTGGAGAGGAAAGAGGAGCGATCACCTGGAAATAACATCGTATTCAAAATAAGCTACCTCAAATTAATTGAAAACTACTTTTTTTCAATTATTTCAGGATCGTGAAATTTTTTCTTGCTTTTTTATAACAAAAATTTTATATCATATTTCTCCTCGAAGAGTGTTTGAAATGCTAATTTTTTAATTGAAAAATCTATTTATTTAGTTCATGTTCTACTAGAATACAATTCAACTTCCAACTCTTAAGAGTTACTCGAAACTAGAAAGTATCGAACGCCTCAGTGGACCAGACCGTATCCACAATCCACAAATACACAGAATTCAGACCTCAAATCACTACTCATTGACTAACTCAAACACATTTTAAACATTCATATGCATGAATAAAGCAAAAACAAATTATTTTCCTCATCTAGGTTCAGTGAAGAAGTTACTTAATCAATATCGTGTTTTTTTTTCTATTTTTTAATCCGATTACATCAAGTATTGTTCTGATAACTCAAAAATACTTGAGAAATGTTTCTAGTATTTTTTGAACCTTTAGTAACGTAGATGACACAATACCATAAGAATAGCTTGAATTCATCTTTCATTTTGACCGATTTTTCCTCATTTACAGGGATAACTACCACTGATTATACGTCATCAAATTCGATGGAGTTTGAAGGTTTGATGAATGGCCACGAAGAAACGACACATCATTTATTATTGAATAAAAATTACATATAAAATTTGAACACAAAATCACAATATAAAATTCATATAAAAATGGAACATACTCCATTCAATAATAAAACAATTTGAATAAAATTATACATACATATTATTTTAACACAAGCAAATTATACAAACTTTTTTCCTAACAGTCATTAGTTAATAATTAATGATATTCATGTTGTTTAAGTAAATCTTTCAATTCAGAGTAGTTATTGTAAGTGCTGTTTATCGATTCCGTCAAATTGGTTTTAACTTCTCGATTATTCTCTTCAACATTCATTGCTTGTACGCTCAGTAAATAAAAATCATTCTTGATATCGCTTATGTTTTGCATTAATTCCATAACAGAAGCCTGGAAAAACAATTTCCTCACATCAAATAATATACCTTTTTTTGATGGTCAAGTTATACCGCGCGTCCAAGTGATTCGGGTATAATCAGCGTAAAAATCTCAGTTTGTTGATAACATAATAAGAGTTGAACAACAATTTCTAAATCAAATATCATTTTTAAAATTACATTAATGAATTCTAAGGCTGATGAACTCATTTCAACAGCATTACAATCTCTTTACATTTGAAAAAATCAATTTTAAATAACTGAAAAGAGATTTTTTCGCTTATTGTACCCGAATTACTTCGACGCACGGTATGAATGGAATTTATATTTACATTTTGGCCACCGCTGTTTTGTCTCAGACAAGTTAAAAATCCTTTTTCGTAACTTTCCAACTTCCAGGTAATGGTATCCAGCTTAGCACCTATATCTTTTATCTGAAATTGAAGGAGATGAAAAAGTACTCTTACACTGCGAGGCACACGTTAAATTTTTTTTAACTCACCGCTGTTTCGAAGACAACTACCGCATTTTCCATAGTGAATGAAGAAGATTTATCAATTTATTAGATTTTAAAATTCCTAGAAGGTTTTTTAAATGAATAATAAAATTACACTTCACAACTAGAACATTACATCAATAAATTATCAAATGCTATTTTAGGTGTTTTGTAAATAGAATTTTTGAATTCTTGATAAGAATATTAAAAAAAGGGCGCCAAATTTAATAAAAACGAAAACGACTGTTAAATTTTGACTATCAAAGATTCAAACATTCGAAGTTTAATTTATAACGTACCAGATTGAATACACTGAAAAAAATTATTTGCATTCTAAATTTGTGAACCTAATATGGTAAAAAAAAGAATATAGTAAGCTTAAAGAAAATAATTTAACTTATTGTTAATTTATTGTTGACAATATTGCTCAAATCTTGGATAATTATTTAAAAAAAAAACGTTTTTTGCCCTAAAATTAATTTTCATCAGAATGAAAATGTGGTAGTACGACATTACGCTATAAATGTAATGATTCCAAAATCATCTGAGCCGAATGAACATACGCTCAACTTTCGAAATTCTCAAAAATCAAAATGATCCACGCATTTATCGGACTTACTTTTTTGAAAATCCATGTTTACATTTTGTAAATGAATCGCTATCGATAAATCATAACAAATGAGTAAGTTGATCTTTTTAATTACTTCAGTAGTAAGATTCCTTTCGTTAGATATATTGTATATAAGATGACCAATAAAGGTGAATATCTGCTTGCCGTACAAAATGTGGATTTTCATGTTATTTCAATAATTTAGTTGTGTCGAAAACATGAATGTTTCATTCTAAGTACTCAAAACTTTTTCAGGTGGCCCAGAAACCGAAGATCAAGCTCGTTTAAGATTTCAAATAGAATTAGAATTTGTACAATGTTTAGGAAATCCTCATTATTTAAACTGTAAGTTTACGCAGTCATCGATAATTTCAGTGCAACTCCTGGAAATTTAGCAAAATTACAATTTTGATATAAAAATCAGCGCATGCTCCTTATTTATTGGAGTGTTTTTATTTATAAGTTCTCGATACTAATGTATTTGTGTTTTTAGTTTTAGCCCAAAGAGGTTATTTCAAAGATAGCTCATTTATAAATTACCTCAAATATTTATTATATTGGAAGGAAGCTGATTATGCCAAATATATTAAGTAAGTGGTTTATATGATTTTCTGTCGATTGTCTTGTGTTAATTTTGTTTGGCAATTGAATACCTTAGAGTTACATGATTGATTCAACATTGTGTTTCAGATATCCAATATGTTTATATTTCCTGGATTTACTGCAGTATGAACACTTTCGCCGAGAAATTGTTAATGCACAATGTGCCAAATTTATAGATGATCAAGTTTTATTACTTTGGCAACATTATACGAGAAGACGTACCAAATTTTTACAGACCGCTATGGAATCTCATGCTCTTAGCATGAATGCCAATATGAACGTAAATGGTGGTATAAATGGAAATACATCTCATGCAATTAAAAATAATGGACCTCCTCTACCACACTGATTTTTTTTTTTTTGTAGTAACTATTTTTACGCTTTTCGAGAATTGTTTGATTATGAAAGTATTTTTCCTTATATTTTTGGAACTTCAATCCATAAATAGTGAAAATGTAAGAATTCCCAATGGCTGATGTTCAAATGAAATCTCGAAATTTTGAATATTGTAACAAATAAAGTTGTCAAGGCTTTATTTTATTTTAGGAATTGTATTGTGATATGACTTATATTTTATTTTGGAAGAAGCGAATTTTGTGTTGATATCTGCTAATTTATCTATCATTAATAATTTGTAATGAAATGTATAATATAATTGTTTGTCTAATCTTGTTATTCGTTTTGATATTTCAATAAAAAGTTCGATGATAATAGTATGAGAATACCTGATTCGAAGAGAAAGTAATATAACAAATGAGTTAAACAAACTTGTAATTAAAGGTAAGTAAGTTTATTTTCAAATTACATATAAAATATTTAAGCATATAATGGGTAAAATTTCAGTTATATGAAGTAAAAAATCTAAAGGGTAAAAATAATACATCATCAAAAATGATTATGCATATAATTTGTCGGCATAGGCATATTCATCGGTTCCAACGGATAAGGCGCGTTAACAGGGGCATTACTGTAACTAGGCGGATAAACGTTTCTTACGCTATTAGGTATAATGGTGGTTATGGATCTGGTGGCTGATGAAGGCGCTGTGAATGATAAACGCCGACTAACTAATTCAGTCATTTTATCGAGTTTTGCTTTCCTTAAATGCTTAATTTTTCTTCGACTAGGATACTGATCTAAAAATGCTTCCAGCTTCATATCACCTTCCATAAATTGTTTCGAAATATCCTGGGAAAACAGATATGGATAATTATTATTGTGACATTAATTTAGTCTAAATGTATATAACATGATAAAACATACTTCTGTTTCATTTTCAATTTCAGTAACTGCATTCTGCAGTAATGCTAATATAGCTTCCGGATTTGATTTGCTCGTTAATTCTCCTGAAAACAGAGTATACAATATACATACATATTTCCTTCATATAAAATGTGATAAGTGTTTAGATATGGTACACTAATTTATTTCATGTACAGTAAGAATAATCATCTTAAGAACAAATGAATCAAGAGCTTACTCAGTTTAGCTGATTTTGCTTCAATTTGTTCGTTGATTTCCTTCAGTTCTTCGTAAATATCAAATAATTCTCTTTTCTTTTCTTGGAATTCTGCAGATCTAGAAAGATTATACTCTGCTAAGGACTTGTTGCTGGCGATCAGCATTTCTTTTTCCGGAACGCCGATATCTTTGGTCTGAATTTTAAATGAAAATAAGATAATGATTACTGACGTATAGTGTACAAGTACTCGAAAAAGATGGAATAACTGACATTTAGAAACTTTGGTTGAGTTTCCCTTGTTTCATTCACATAACAAAAGAATTGAAGGGTTAATTTTAAAGAAACGAAATTACACTCACCGCTTTATTAGCATCCTTTGTCATATCTTCAAATTTATCATTATCGTTTAGTATTTCTTTCAATTCATCAATACTTAGATGGGTTAAGAGACCGAGAGTTGATGACAGAGCGTTGTTATCAGCCATTTTTTATATATATTGATTAGAAAGAAATGTTTGCTATTGCATTTGAAAATAAATCGAATAAAAACTAGAAATAATACACATTAAGTGATACAATCACAAGCAGATATGATGAAAAATGAAAAATCTATCTTCTAAATTATTGAAAAATTAATCATCACTTTATCCATTATCCGAAAAAATGGTGAAAAACACACAAGAATAGGAATACCAGCCAGGCCAGGAAAATCAAAAAAACAATGAATTCTGATGATACTGGATGTCAAAATTACTTTTTTGTACCAAAAAAAAAATGTCTGTACTTCATGATATTTTCATATTTTAAATAATAGTTTTTACTGAAATAGAAGAAAATAAAGAAATTTCAAAATTAAAACCAAAATTCACTAAGAAATAAATGTATTTGCTTTGAATTAATGCATATGAAAATGAAAAAAATGAAAGTTATTAGCTGTAACGCTGTAACCTGTGAGAAGTTGTGACCTTATGGTTGGTTGTAACTTTGTGACCTCGAATTTGAGTTGACCTGAGTTGACCTCTCTTATCAGAATTCAAAATCGAACTACATTTTAAATTTTTTATCAATTCGAATTCAAAATTTTTTGAATTAATTTAATTTATTTAATTAATATTTAATTGCAGGAAACTGATGAAAAAATCTTCGATAAAAATTGTTTTTTTATTTTTCAGTGAATAGAATGTATTCCGCTAGGCTCAATTTTGTGAAGTATTATTCTTCTATCGGTTTAAAATGTCTCCCTTAATCAAACTCTCCATCCAATTTTTTATTACGGTTTCCTCCAACAATTTTGTACACCTTAAAAGTTCCCTTTCTCTGAATCAAAAATTTATTTCCTACGTTCCTGCTCATTCACCGGTAACGAAATCTGATATTGACAAATTGACGGAATTTTTATTACGATACAAAGGCAAGATAGCTGTATTGACCGGTGCAGGTATATCTACTGAAAGTGGTATTCCAGATTATAGATCGAAAGATGTCGGTCTTTTCGCAAGAAGTAACCACAAGCCAATGACCTATCAAAAATTTACCGGAAGTGATATTGGTAGAAAGAGGTATTGGGCTAGAAGTTTCATAGCTTGGCCAAATTATTCGTCTATTGCTCCTAATTCTATTCATAATGCTATTCAAACATTAGAAGAGAAACAATTCATATCAACCGTCATTACACAAAATGTAGATAGTTTGCATCATAAAGCTGGTAGCAAAAATGTTATTGAATTACATGGGAGTTTGTACAGAGTTATTTGTATCAAGTGTTATAAATACATTCTAGGTAGGTATAAATTTCAAGAAATACTCGAAAGTATGAACCCTAAATTTAATGTAACGCCACAAATGGTTCGACCTGATGGCGACGTTGATCTACCTGAGGTAGGTATTTGGTATTTATCATTCTGCTACTTGAACTTGGAATTTTTTTATTAATATTTTATACAATTATTTTTACAGGAATATGTTCATTCATTCAATACACCAAACTGTCCTAGATGTAATGGATATTTAAAACCTGATGTCACTTTCTTCGGTGAAAGTATACCGATCGAGCGCGTTGATAAAGCACGTAAAGCGATTGATGAAAGTAATTCGCTTTTAGTGTTAGGCTCATCAGTTTCTGTATTCTCTGCCTATCGAATACTGTTGCAAGCGAATGACACGAACAAACCAATCTGTATTGTTAACATAGGACCAACTCGGGGTGATGAAATAGCTGCAATAAAAATTAGTGCCAAATGTGGTGAAATTTTAGAAAAAGTTTTACCATTGTTGAATTGAATTTGTTACCAATATATGTTTAATTGTTGAAGTAAAATTAATGTTATGTTATTTTGTATGCAGGTGTTTGATGAATTTTCGAGAAAACTGAAAATAAAAACACTGAATTCAAAGTAAAAACGTATATTTTACTCCGTCGTGATACAAAATAATTAAAATCAGGAAAAACCAGAATAAAAATCTAAACCCCACGTTTTCAAAAAAAAAAAAATCAAGAAATTGTTCGGAATCGAAAATACTGTACCAGCTTCAACTGAATTTATGTTGGATATGAAGAACTTATTTTCATATTACATGTTTGAATAAAAAAAAATAAATCCTTAACATTTAATAAATAAATTGGTCGTAAAAATAAATAAATAGTACAAACGTTGAATTACTACAAAATTTATGTTACAGGAAATAATGCACTTGCGGTTTTTTGGCAGGAATACCGCGAGTTTCTTGAGGCGCAGCTTCAAATATAGTAAAATCTCTTTGTAAATGTTCATTTAATTCTAATATCGCAGCAACATTTCCACACCTAAGAAAATATTGACATTCATTTTTTTTGTGATTATAAATGAGTATAAAAAAATTGAATAATTTACCTATAACAGTAGTTTGGAGCTGACCATACAGTCAATACAGTTTCATTGAAATGCCATTTATAACCTTCCATAACTAATTGATGAGCTCGACAAATCATATTGATATCGTTTGCTGAGTTGAACTGAGCAACCACATCAGACCCGAATAAATATCCTGCACCTCTTGGACTAACCCCCCATCCTTGAGTATCTATAAGCATGAGAATAAGATGAATAACAACTCGTTCACGAAAATATTGAAAAATACAAAATTTTCTTCAGTTTTTAGCTCACCTTCTGGATCTGACCATAATAAATCACACATAGGGCCATCATGAGGTACTTCTTGTTTACGATCAATCGTTCGTATTTGATCTAAGGTTTGGATTGACGGTGATAAACCTCCGTGTACACAAAATATCTGGAAATAAAAGACAATCAATAACCTATGCAGGTAAATCGAGAGAAAAAAGTTGACATACTTTTCCATCAATTATAGCTGATAAACTCAAATAGTCGAAGATTTCAGTGCAGTATCGCCAAACAACAGCGCTACCGTATTTCCGTAGGCATTCGTCGTAAAATCCGTATACTTGTGTTATTTGCCTAGATTCATGGTTGCCACGAATTAAAGTAATCCTATCTGGGTATCGTACCTAATGAAATGAAACCGTGTAATATAATCCAAGCCAAATGTTAATTTACTACCTTAAGTGTTTTACCTTGAGAGCTAAGAGTAATAAAAATGTTTCCACGCTGTAAAATCCTCTATCAACAAAATCGCCCATAAATAAGTAATTCCTTTCAGGTACATCACCGCCTACTTTGAATAGTTCTTTCAAATCATAAAATTGTCCGTGAATATCACCACAAACCTAATTTGAAGAATTACAAAGGTGGAGTTCGGATATAAGATCATATTTTTTAAATGAAGAGAGTATGTCATGATGTATATACCGTAACAGGGGCGTCCACTCTTTGTACATTACTTTCTTCGACTAATATTTCCCGGGCTTTAGCGCATAATGCTTTAACTTGTGATTCACTAATGATTTCACATCTTTTCAACTGTTCTATTTGCTGATCCAAATCATGTGTGTTCTCTCCCATGTTCAGCTGATATGACCGAAGTAAAAACAAGATTTAAATAAAGGCTGAAAGAAACATCACCGTAAGTATTATTTAACTTGAATAAACAGTGTAGTAGATAAACTGTAATATCAATAAAATGAACAGTTGTTGACATATGATGGTATCTGTCGATTAGCACATAATTATCGACATGTACTTGAATCACACTACTAACCTGAAATTAGATGACACTTAATAATGCATTAAACGTTTGTTAAAAATTTATAAAGCGTGGTTGTTGATTAATAACAACGAGTGAAACACTAGTAACGAATAGTCAGTTATTAGAAAATGTTTAGTTATACTTCGATACCTCGATTTGGAACGTATTAGGTGATTATTTGAGCATATTTACGTTAACTTCGTTCCGTTTACAGCAAGAAAAAAAATAGCATCGAATTCAAAGAGTATTTTCCGATGAAGAAGCAACACGTAATTAAAGTATAAAAATACTAAAAAATTAAAAATATTGAGGAAAATTTGAAATCAAGTATAGTAAATACAACTTTTTACAAAAATTCATAATTCATAAATCAACAAAACAAATCAATACATAGAGAGCGCTGCTTCATTGCCAGGTTGTCAAATTGTGTAATTTCAAGGTCACTGTTACCAATTCGATTTTTATGAGTTTCGATGAATTATACTTTCGATCATTTTTACCATTTGGATAGTTGGATTATTTTGTTTGTTTTTCCTTGTACTATCCAGTATCCCAAAAATTCCAACTCATTGAATTCTGATTTGTGATTGTGAAGCTCAAACTTCGCTGAAGCCGATGGCCTTATACTGATCTCGAAGAAAAGTGGAAAAAACTTGTAAATTTTAATTTTAATAGTTGTTTTTCAAAGATTCATTTTATGTTTCAAACTCTAGTGATAGTTAGCAAGACAGTATTGGCATTTCAGGGATGTTTTGACATTTGAAATGAGAATCTAAATATCAACAACGTAAACATTAAAAACTTGAATAGTGCTTAATTCAACATTAACGTAGCATTGAAATGTTTCTTATGAGTTGATTATTTATTCATAAATTCGCAACTTAAGTTCTCAAAATGGTTAGCTTTTCAAAATACAAAACCGCTTTTGGCACAGTAATTGGTGTTGTATCTGGTGGGTTATCTGTTTACTATGGAATGGTTTCTCTTCATGGACCACTTTCTCCAAAATGGGATTCCAATTGGGATAAGTTAGTTTTTTTGTTTTTTATGTTTATATTCATTGTCAACGTCGCGTGCTTTATTACAAATAATATTTATATATTTCAGGCGAGCGCCCAAATCTTTAACGAAGCCACCTACCAATTCTAGTGATCCTCAAAAGCAAAATGAATACAACGAAAATTTAGCTAAAAAAAAGTCTAAAGCAGTCCGTCATATAATATTGATACGTCACGGACAGTACAATTTAAGTGGTAAAACTGATAAAGCTAGAGTATTGACTGAATTAGGTGAGGACAACTTGGTTAAATAATTTACTTGTTTATAGTATCATGAAATTCATATTACTTGATTATTTTAGGAGAAAAACAAGCTCTGACCACGGGAGAACGTTTAAAAGAATTGGATTTACCTTATACCAGTATTATACGTTCCACAATGACTAGAGCTACTCAAACTGCTTCGTTAATTCAAAAATTTCTTCCTGATGTTCCTGTCAAAGATTGTTGTATGTTGGAGGAAGGAGCACCGACTTTACCTGAACCACCTTCTTCTTCTTGGAAGCCGGAATATTATGTAAGTTTTTTCAGTGTTTCAAAATTCGGTTCTGTAGTAAAAATTTTGGTTCCGGTTCTGGTTCCAGCTTGAGTACCAATTTCAAGATATTGGTTCTGGTTCCGGTTCCAAAATTTTATCGGTTTTATCGGTTCTTGGTTCCAGTTTGGTTCTGGTTCCAATCGGTTTTGCAGCCCTGCTTAAGAATTGACAACCGTGCCATATTTCAAATCAACATAATTTTAAAGTTATGACTAGAAAGAAAGATTCTTAAAAGAAGTATACAATAATAATAACATTCAGGTAACGTATTGATATCATAATTAATTTTTTTATAACTAATTATAACAAACAATGAGATAATTACCATAAAAGTCACACCAAATACCAAACAGATCTATTCGTCTAGTTCATTCGGAACATTGGAAAACTGATTCATAACAGCGCTGAATAAGAAATTATAGTTCGGAAGAGTTTTGATTTTTTTTTAAATAAGTACGATGAAAAAAGTATTATAGTCATTCTAAATATAAAATGAGAGGAACTGAAAATTCAAAATGAATATGTGAAAAAAACATCGAGTTACGATTTATAAATTAAATAAATACTTGAATGACTAGAACGAAAATGTTCAAAATGAATGTTAAATTTAAAGTACAACTTCTGGAATGCACTAATGTTCTCAGTAATAAATTAAAGGAAAACGCGAATGCAAAGGATAAGTGAACATCTAACTCTACATTCCTAGAAAAAATCTTCCAAAATGAGGGACATTCAACACATTCCCGTTATTTTCATCATTTTCATTCTTTCTTCTTCATTAATTGCTCTCGTTCTTTTGTGTCAATAATGGCCAAATTTTGACAAGCAACATATCCGTGAATTAGAGACAATATAGTTTTCACGAACGCAATCGGTGCAGAAATATACGCCACCAATTTGAACAACCCTATGCCTGCAACTAGACACACAAAAAAGGATTATATATTGCAATATCCTTACAATCAGCAATAGATACCAACCTAAAGGTCCTGAAGAGAAATGTAGAAGATAAAGAGATGCATAAAATGCTTCATTTCCGCAGCACATGAAAAATAAAACCATTTTATTCGTGTAATATATACTCATAATAGGATTCGATGATAAATCAATGAATTTGTGGCTACTTCTTCCTTGAAGCACGGATCTAAAAATCATCATTTCATGTAGTTGAAAAGACAACATAATGAACACAAATTGATATTTTAAGCAAGTTCCATGTCCTCACGTATGTAAAAAGATCCAGTGACAAGCAATATCAATAGCTATGCTTATTTGAAACAAAAACATATATTTTGGATAAAACACGCATAATGTAACAAGGAGTCCTGTTGTACCACAACGGTCTGTTAATTGATCGAGCATAGCTCCAAATTTAGTACCTAAATGATACAAAACAAAGAGTGAATTTTCGAAACATTCGATTAAAATTCGCATTAATTCCATTCTATTGACGTCATACATACTTTGATTGAATAGTCTAGCAGCATGACCATCAAATGCATCTAGCAGAGCGCTGAATACATAACAAAAACAAGCAACGACGTGGTTATGAGGCATGAAGTAGAAGGAAATCAGAGCTAAAATTACTCTAGCATAACCTGGAAACAAATTTTTAATTTAATTCTTTGTTATCGATGAGAAATAACGTGATCGCTATACTAAAAAATGATTACCAATCAAGTTCGGAATGAAGAGAAAAATATTATTCGTCGTGGTAAGGTCCATCGTTGAATATTTGTTGCTTCGATTCTGAAAATAAAATAAAAAAATGAAAAAAGTTCCAGAAATTTACAGAATTAAGTGTCACTAAATCAATTTAATAAGAATTAATGTAATTATAAAATACCTTGAGACTTGTTGAGACGAACGAGTACCCGAGAAGGTAAGATGCATTAGACGCAATAGGGTACAAAGCTGAAAAGTTTCGATATCTACAGCCTCAACTTTGAACTTTGAACAGCTGATCACAACTCGCGAAATCAGTAGAAATGGCGGGAACGCGGGAAGCCGGGAAGGTAAAAATAGTTAACATTTTATCTGAATAGATAACGCTTAATACAACAAAAATGGTAAAACCCTAAATCCGTCACTTCTGCTCTCTATAGTTGAAAATTATAATTTATAAAAACTGGAAATAATCTGGCTCAAGTCATGGATCTCACTTTATCGTTGAGACTTCAGTTTTTATTTTCTCTTCTCGTTCGCCTACTCGCTTATGGTAGTCAGAAATCCGATTATTCTTGTTTTGACTACAACGTCTGTTTTGATTTTAATCTTGCGTTTTATTTTTTTTTTTCAAATTTTGTTTGTAGATATTTGTAGAAATGAAAAAAATAATGATCGCCGGTGTGCTATAATGGTAACTCGTTTATTTCCATATCTTTCGTAATTTTATAGTCAATGTTTCTGTGATATATTCGTTGTGCGTTGATTTGTGTTCATATTTTTGCAATCTTCATAATCATCTGTATATTGCGATATCGTTCGTAAACTTACCATTTTTTCAAATTGTTATCAATTTTATAAATTCTTCCATTTTTAGTATTCGTTTTTTAAATATAAAAAAACTATAATATTATCGATTTAAAGAAGTGTTCTGCTGTTGACTTAGTGGCTGATGAAACTTTCTTTAGAGTTCAGTATTTTTACCGCCTTGAATTTGTCTGTTTTTGAAAATTGATTTGATATAATTTATGTCCATACGAAGATTTACCACTTGTATATTCGATATTTAATACTGCACGATGAATTGTCGTTTTCTACCTAATGTTTACGAAGAGATTTGATCATCATTCAACTCGTTATCCGTGTTATCACGAATAGGTAAACTATTTTCGAAAAATGGTTATCGATTAAAAATGAAATTTTTTAACAAATTTGGGATGACAAAATGGTAAACTACACCCCCAAAAAATTTAATTTATACGTCGAAAAATAAAACACCATCGTTGTTTTTCAGATATGAAGCTGCAGTAATGGATCCGCATAGATTTTTCGGACACCGAAGCTCAGGTTATTATTTTCCACCTTTGAATCGCCCTCCAGAAAGTTATTTTCCGCCTAGAGAGATCGACGAACGACTTTATCACGTTCGCCATGAGTCGCATTATTATCTTCCAGTACCAAATAGAGATTTCGTAGACGTACCGCCGCCACCGAGGCGACGAATACCGCCACCCTATGTTGAACCGACCGATAGAATATATCGAACGGTTCGTCGCAGCTCACCTGTTCCATCACCTCCACCATCTCATCATCATCACAAATCGCGCAAGAAATCGAAAAAGTCGAAGAAAAGATCTCGCTCTAAAACAGCCAGGACATCCGAATACGATGACGATAGCCCGTACGAGTACGACAGTAAGAGCAAAGAAACCGAGATATTCGGCGCGTTAAAAAATCCATCGGACGAACACGATTCGTTTTCTGATGCCGACTTTAGTAGCCCTTTGGGTGATCAAGAAACGCAAGAACATCAACAGAATAATACGATAGAGACGAAAGAAGAAGTCAAACCTGCGAATTCATTCAATCACAATAGTCAAGATGCTCATAAGCCAACTTTTCAAAGTTATAAATTATTACACGATCCATTTTTAAAACCAGGGTGTCAAAAGCTTTATAGGTACGATGGAGTTGTGCCGAATAATATGAATTACCCTGCTGTTCAAGTTAGAGATCCTAGATCGCCTTTAACAAAAATGTGGTCTAGGCGAGTTTTATTTTTTTTTTTCAAATTTTGTTGTAGATATTTGTAGAAATGAAAAAAATAATGATCGCCGGTGTGCTATAATGGTAACTCGTTTATTTCCATATCTTTCGTAATTTTATAGTCAATGTTTCTGTGATATATTCGTTGTGCGTTGATTTGTGTTCATATTTTTGCAATCTTCATAATCATCTGTATATTGCGATATCGTTCGTAAACTTACCATTTTTTCAAATTGTTATCAATTTTATAAATTCTTCCATTTTTAGTATTCGTTTTTTAAATATAAAAAAACTATAATATTATCGATTTAAAGAAGTGTTCTGCTGTTGACTTAGTGGCTGATGAAACTTTCTTTAGAGTTCAGTATTTTTACCGCCTTGAATTTGTCTGTTTTTGAAAATTGATTTGATATAATTTATGTCCATACGAAGATTTACCACTTGTATATTCGATATTTAATACTGCACGATGAATTGTCGTTTTCTACCTAATGTTTACGAAGAGATTTGATCATCATTCAACTCGTTATCCGTGTTATCACGAATAGGTAAACTATTTTCGAAAAATGGTTATCGATTAAAAATGAAATTTTTTAACAAATTTGGGATGACAAAATGGTAAACTACACCCCCAAAAAATTTAATTTATACGTCGAAAAATAAAACACCATCGTTGTTTTTCAGATATGAAGCTGCAGTAATGGATCCGCATAGATTTTTCGGACACCGAAGCTCAGGTTATTATTTTCCACCTTTGAATCGCCCTCCAGAAAGTTATTTTCCGCCTAGAGAGATCGACGAACGACTTTATCACGTTCGCCATGAGTCGCATTATTATCTTCCAGTACCAAATAGAGATTTCGTAGACGTACCGCCGCCACCGAGGCGACGAATACCGCCACCCTATGTTGAACCGACCGATAGAATATATCGAACGGTTCGTCGCAGCTCACCTGTTCCATCACCTCCACCATCTCATCATCATCACAAATCGCGCAAGAAATCGAAAAAGTCGAAGAAAAGATCTCGCTCTAAAACAGCCAGGACATCCGAATACGATGACGATAGCCCGTACGAGTACGACAGTAAGAGCAAAGAAACCGAGATATTCGGCGCGTTAAAAAATCCATCGGACGAACACGATTCGTTTTCTGATGCCGACTTTAGTAGCCCTTTGGGTGATCAAGAAACGCAAGAACATCAACAGAATAATACGATAGAGACGAAAGAAGAAGTCAAACCTGCGAATTCATTCAATCACAATAGTCAAGATGCTCATAAGCCAACTTTTCAAAGTTATAAATTATTACACGATCCATTTTTAAAACCAGGGTGTCAAAAGCTTTATAGGTACGATGGAGTTGTGCCGAATAATATGAATTACCCTGCTGTTCAAGTTAGAGATCCTAGATCGCCTTTAACAAAAATGTGGTCTAGGCGAGAACCACTGGATTTACCTGTTCCGCAATTTAAGGTTAGTGATAGGAATAATTAAACGATATTGTGTTTCATATTCGAATTGTTATAACGTAAAATGGATTATTTTGATTGGGATTAAATTACTCGGTGTTATCAGTTAGCTATGGTTTTCCATATTTCGAACGTGTTATCAATTAAACTGTATTACGTACATTACGTGTTGAATCAAGAGTCCTTTATTCGAGCAAATTAGTAGCAGATTTTTGTCTGCTCTTCAGGAATCTTATTATTACCCCACGTGTTATTTGAAAGATCTCTTACGAATGTATTAATTCACCTAGATTCCTGATTATCACTATATTGTTTCAAGGCTGAATTTTATATGAATTTAGGAATCTTATCAGATCTCTTTGATTTTTCGAATAATTTGTTTTGGTCGTATTGTTTAGTGACTGGATGTTGGAATTGATTTTGGTTTTTTGGTTTCAGGTTGATGAACATTATATCGGAGAGCCCCCTCCATTGGAAGTAACCATATGTAATTTGAATGACAATATCGACCGAACCTTTTTATCAGAAATGGTAGGCTTGAAAATTTTAACAAAATAATTATTTAACTGACGATGTTCAGTGTTACTTACGTCATTAATATCGAACTAAAACTAAACCTAACGATAGGTTGACAAATACTTGAATTTGCTCATTTTTTATGCGTGAATTTCGAATTTATGCTCATTAGAACAAAGTAAATTTCGTGTTAACCTTCTAATCAGTGTAGCCAGATGTATGATACTTGTGACGTAATTGTTATTATTTCGACGACGATGAAGTTCGTAAACATTGTAAAAAAGTGTGTATGGAATGGAAGGGTTTTGAAAAAAAAAAAGCGTAAGCAGTCATGCCACATTACTAGAGCTGAGTTTTTAATAAACACGAAAATTTTAAGGCTTATGGAGAATCTCCATCGTAACTCAACATATGAATTAAACTCCAATTTGAATGGAATGAAAAATCTGGAAAAGCGCTCATGAGATTTTTATTACACTATTCCCACATCGAATTTTAGCGATTTCTATACCTATTGCTATGTTTTTCGAGAGAAGTAACCGTGGCACTTGTGAATTTTTTTTTCTAAAATCAGTTTTTTGCTCCTTCTCTCCTTAGTATATCTGAGTTATCTGCTTAGCTTTTTTAATTCCTCAAATTTTGACCATTCGTCAATTTGGAACCATTTTGAGCCAAATTAGAGGGCTTATATTTAGATCTGTAAGTAATTCTGCTTACAAATTTTGAATTCTTTGTTTTGATTTGGTGAATAGATATGAAATAGAAAATTTGAATTTTCAGCGATTTGTGTATATTAAATAATGTATACTTTCTTCTTTAAAATCAGTGTTGCTCAATCTATCCACAGTATGTACGTGGGGAGCTGAAATTCGAATATGTTGGTCACTTGGGCTCACTTCTTCATATGACACCATAATGAAACATTTTCGATTCTTCATTTACACATAGCACATTTTGTGTACAATACGCTTTCCTTCCCCTCCCCCCTCCCCCAATAATCCGTGAAGTTGAATTCGAGATATAGTATACTTCATATACTCAGAAATCATATGAGTTTATACTTATCATTTCTGAGCTATCTGAGTATACTCAAACGTACCCTCACATTTTTAGCATCCTCCATTTTAAATGCATAATTAGATTGGTCATATGTTAGTCCTAAATTAATCTCGCATACCAAGTCTGAACTTTCTGTCTGCATGTGGAGGGGAGATATAGAAAAATCATTCAATTTTATAGCTCAGAATACCCTGAAAACCATCATTCGCCCCCAACTCTCCTAAAACTCAATTTAATAGACTCAAACTTTGATATGTTAGTATCTTCAGCTCTTTTTACGATGGAGTGGGTCTCGAATTACTGCTTTGTATCTTTTATATAACTCAATTTACGATTTTACTTACCCCTCCAAGGTTCCCAAAAAAGTAATATTTTAGTGATTTACGAAATGCCAACTTTTATCTCTCTAGTTAATTAAATAACAGTGGGTCTCGGGTTGTCTGTATCATATCGCGGGGCTGGGACTGATAGCACCAACAATATATGTATATATATCTATAAACATAATTATGTAGATATATATATCGTAATAGCAAGTGCTAGATTGATTATAAATGGTCTAAACAGAGATTCCACCTTCCTCCTACCCCTCCTTTCCAAATCAGGTTGGTTGTAATAGCTTACTTTTTCGTGAAAAACTCTACTAAAAAATTAAATGAATTCTTTTTTTCAACAGGTCATGAAATTTGGCGACGTAGATGATCTGTATATTTATCATCATCCTGTAACCAACAAGCATTTAGGTCTAGCTCGAGTGATCTTCGCTACCGTGAAGTCGGCTAAAGATTGCGTCGAACGACTGAATAAAACGTCGGTGATGGGGAAAATCTTAAAGGTTTTCTTGGACGCTTTCGGTAACGTATTAGAATTAATTACGTAGTTTACGGTTTGCCAAAAAAAAAAGCTCTAAAATGAGAAATTAAAATACGATCCGTTCGTATATACAGGCGAAGAATGTAAAAAATTATTCGACGAATATACGACCATTACGCAACCAAAACCCGCTTTGGTATCGGAAGATAATAAGGATTCGGCAGATGGGAAATTCAAGCATTTATCGCCGAATTCGCATAAGGCGGCGAAAACGAAAGAAGACGAAGTGAAAATTAATCGATCTCAAAAATTAGAAGTAAATAATCTGCAGGAGAAAAGTTACCGGGAGTTTTCGACTCCGTCGTCAGTGATAAGTGAAATTAGTTATAAAACGTATAAAAGTGAGAATGGCAATTCGGAGTATAGTTTTCCTAGTAGCGGCTACCATACTAATATTAGCTCTCATAATTCCACTCCGCTGGATAACAGTATTGCTGCTTTGAAGCTGAATAAACCAGGTAATTATTGAGTTTAGGGGTGTGGAAAAGGGAGAGCATTTTTTCCCTTATGGATGAACCGAGTGGTAGATGGTGCACTTGAATGAGATATTTTATCGTTCATTTTTTTTTTTTCTGGATTATGTGGAAACCTAGTAGGTAGACCAACGTTCAAGACTTTGAAACTTTTGTATGGTGATCTTCATTTTAAACTGGGAGTACGTATAGAGTTGAGTTGATACCTCGTTTGTTCTTTTTAGTGGACTTTATTTTTGAGTAAAATGCACTTATACGTTCACTTTGTTTTTTTTTTGTTTTTTTTTTGTTTTTTTGTTTAATTACCGTTCTACGATAATTACTCGAGTAAAAATGGACGGATTGACTCTAAATTTGGAGGATAGATGAAAGAAGTGGAGCTAAAGGGCCCTATTGAAGTCGATCGGTCCGCTAATTGTCGAGCTTTCGAACTTTGAAGCTTTTTCAGTTTTTTTATAAATATCTCAGAATGAAAAGTCGTGAAGAAAAAATGTATAGGAACAAAGTTGTAGGAAATTTTATCGTATTTTTATTCATTTGTTACCACTTCTGCATGTACATCAGTGTCTACTATTTACGAATAGTCGTACCTAAGTTTTCTGCTGAATTTCAATAAAAGCGATCGAGATTATAGTCTGTCTTATTGGAAGAGACGAAAGGGAGACTTTGGCTGCAAAATAAAACAGTTTAGGTTTTTGGATTCGAGTTAGTAGTTCCAAGTTGGTGATTAGAGTTCCGGTTGTAGTTCAAGGTGTCTTAACAGTCAAGCAAGTCATAAGCTCGTGGGTCAATTTTTTTCTCTTCAAAAATTAAAAAAAATTATTTTATATTTTTGACCAAGGGGAGGTGGGGGATGTTGACGCCTAAAAAGTCAAGAAAGTATTGTAGTTTCGAGCTCATAATTGTTATGGTTCTGGTTCCTGTTTTTAAATCCTTTTGAGTTTCCTAGGTTCTAGTTGTGGTTTCAGTTTTGGTTCTTATTTTGCAGCCGTAGGAAGGCCTTCATATATGGGAGTTTTACACCATTTATAATCGTGTGACAAGTGATAACTTTCTTCTTTATATTATATTCTCGTCACTACTTAGTAACATAAAGAGATGTGCACACTGTAAATTACGTAACATTTGATCATAGCGTTAAAAGTTGTTCTCGTGAAGATGTAAAGGTTTTTTTTTCGAATTTTTGATCCGACTCAAAATAGTGATTCACTCAAATTTTGAAGGGACTCATGAATCTTGAAAATTTGTTTTAAAACTTAAAATTTCTCGAATCTTTCATACTAGATCAATGAGAATTATTTGTTTAGTAATTCAAAATTTTATATATGAAATAAGATTTTTTATATTTATTATCAAAAATATTAATATAATTTACGTAAATTTAATAATTAAAAATAATATAGTATAGGATTTTATGTAGTAATTGAACTTAAAATTACGAGATATATAAATTATCGAAAAGAATGTTATAAAATTTTTACTGTACGAATTCAGAGACGGCGAGAGTCAAATCTGGCACTAGTACAAAAATTTCTCGGTCCCTTTTTCCGGTGAATTTTCCAAACCCCCCCTCCCCTTCAATATTTTTTTACATTTCACTTCATATCACAAAAATAACAAAATTGAACCTATATTTTATAATTCATTTTTATCACCTCCGAAAATTCCTAATAATGATAATAAACAACGCATTCCTGTCTCAAATTATGAAATGAATGTTCGACAACTTTTATGTTTGTTTTTTGAACTTTTCAACTGGTGTTATTTTTTTTTCTTGTTCTCACACGTTTTTCAGTAAGGTTACGGGCCCTCAAAAGAAATCCGAGCACGGTGCAAATGCATTCCTTGCACTCCCCTCCCTCCCTTCACGCCGTCTCTGTACGAATTATTCAATTTATTATTGATTTAATTAAAGTAAATTTTATAAATAAGAGCTCGTGTGACTACTGAGAATAAGTAGTACATTATATCTGAAATTCGCCCTCATACGTGATGTTGGGAGGGGAGAGGAGGGATTATTATACTCGTAATAGATTCACGGTGAAAAAAAGGACGAAAATTTTCGTTACGGTTTGTATGAAGGAATGAGCTCAAGTTAAAGAGTATTCAAATCCGAGCTTCCTAAGTGATTTGAGGAAGCAGTAGTGCAGCCAGAATGCTCATTGGGAGGTGGTATAGCTAAAAGAGCGACAACGTACTTTTTTTTTGCTCATTTTTTAATAAGTATCTATTTATTCACCTACCTTTCAGACAGACGGTCAAGAGTAACCGTATTGTTGAGCACCATGCAATTCAGGGTCCGCAAAAAGATTGATTCTATGGTTGCGAAAATGAACGATAAAAATTCTCCTTTACGTGCACCATCTACGATATATGTAGAAAAATTTATGTCCTTATTTGATTTTATTTTGCACATTGTTTCGTAGACGCGTTAAAAGTGCCGATGGGCGTAGCGACCTTACCACCGCCGTGTGAAACGCCACGATGGCCTGATCATATGACGGCTGCGGAACGTACGGCTCAAGAAGAAAGGGAAGAAGAGCAACGCCAATTGGATCTAGATACGAGGATCGAGCTGTTGCTGAAAGGTCAAGTAGGCGGCGGTATCGAGCCGGCTTTTTATAAAGTAGTGAGAAAGTCGTTCGATAACGACGAAATGATGTATAAAAAATTCGACGACGGTTTACCGGACGGATGTCGGGTGCCGTCGCCTCCGAAAGAGCCTCCGTTACCGCCTCCGCCGCCGCCGCCGCCACCTCCGGAAGAAGATCCGGAGAAACCTTTGTCAAGGCCGCCTTCGCCGTTTCTTTCGAAAGAGGTGTATCTGGCGTGTCATCAGCGCGCTTTAGAATTGGCGGAGAAAGCGAAAGAAGAGGAGAAAATGCAAACTAGTAAATTTTTAGAAAAGGTTATCAAAGGTACGAGGGTTTTTTTTTTGTTATTTTACGATTCGATGGAATAAAGATTAATCTACAGACCAAGTGCCAAGAAGTATTGATTCAGTGTGTTTTTTGGGGGGGGTTAATAAAAATGCTGAACGTAATGTAAGTACGAAATTTTCTAATCCTGCGCATAGAGTAAGGAGAAATACAGTATAATTATACTTAAAGTTATAATTGTGTAATTTTAAGGTGAAAGGTCCTACTTCAGCAATATGGAATTGCGATTGTCATGTTGTAGAGAATTGAATTACCTTCCAAATGAAACCTTGACGAACTCGTTAGGCGATTTTATGCCGAGTTAAGGCTTCCAAAAGTGAGAAGGTTCAAAAAACTTAGTTTTAAGACAAATACGTTTCAAAATGTTGATACATTTTTCATCATAACTTTCCAACTAAAACAGTTGGACAACTCACCAACATTTCATTTGAAAAGTAATTTTATGCTCCAATACGGTACTGTTATTTATTTTGAAAAATATTCCAGCTGAAGTCCAAAACTTATTTTCAAAAAAAAAAAAAAAAAATACAAAATTATATAGTATAAAAAAAAAAATGAACAAAATGGTAAACTTTAACGCTGTAGTTCACCAAGTTTCCGCAAGGAGCGCGACTTGAAAATTATTGTAGGTGAAAAACAGCGATGGAAAAATAAAAAAATATTAGTTTTAGTTTTTAAATTTTTCAGTTTCAGTTTTTATTAATAATTACTTAAAAGTTTCAATTTCAGTTTTCAATTTCCATGACCGGTGAAAAGTTAGATGTTCAACTATTGCGAAATGTTAGTAACTCAAAAGGTCCCACTTTGAAAAATGTCGACCAAAAATCCAGATATCTCGAAAACTAGAAATGTCAAAGTGGGACCATAGCCGGTTTTAGGGGGTTGGGTGTTTAACCCCCCCCCCCAGCTTCTTTCTTTTTTTTAGGTGTTTAAATCAACTTTTTAGTAATGTAAACATTTACCATCTTTATCACTTGACTAATGGAACTGAAACCCCCTTCCCCAAGCAGTGATCCTAGAATCGGCTCTGAATGGGACCTTTCACCTTGAAATGACTCAATTTATAGTAATGAAAAATTCTTTAAAAATGAGTTTTTGACATTCAAGTGAGGTTGTATAGACAATGTGCCCTATGATGCTGAATATGCATTTTTTTTTTCACTGCAGGCCTGCGCAATTGTGATTTATAACATTTCAAATGCAAATTTTTGAGGTTTTTGACTCTGTTGTGGCTCTAGATGCTCGAATGTAACATGAGGCCATCTTTTTTCATCATATTTTGTTACACCGAATTGGCAAATTAAACTAAAATTCCTACATTCAATACTAAAAAAAGATTATGATTGTTGAACCAGTTTGTTTCGTTTTTTTTCCTTCAAATCATTGAATTATACCATTGTATTGTACCGTGGGCATTGAATTTTTTCATAGGAAAAAAAGGTAAAAATAAGTTGGTAACACAGTATCACGAAAATTGGGAAAAATTTTTAGATCTTAACATAAGGGATTTTAAAATTTTTTGGAGCATTTTAGAACGATTTTGGGCATTAAACGAAAAATTAGCAACTTTGATGATGAAAAGTTGGCAGCACTGCATAGTAAAATTTTCATTTTACATAACTTTCATTGTAACGAACATACTCTAGCCTTGTCCCTATCGGTACCTATCGAAACAGTAAAAAATTTACGAAAAACCAAAATTTTGGAAAATTTTTGTGTAAAAATCATCAATCTACAAATTTTTAACCTCTAGGGTAAGATGTAGGCTAATCACCAAGGTGCTCCTACTTGCCCGAAAGTAATACCACGAGCAGTTCCCAGTCAAGTAGTGTCATATTTGGTAGAAGAAATCTTCTCCCTCTCCCCCTAAAGAAAGGTAGGACGATTGAGATGACCTCCAATAGATCTGCCGATGGTATAGGGGGATGTAAAAACTCAAATTGCAACTTCCTAGCCCTGTGTGTTTATGGTTATAAATCGATCTAGAGGTTACATAGGCGAAAAACCACGTTTTCTCTTTGAAAAGCCCTATTCCACACACCCCACCCCCACCCCAAGGATCCATACGGTATGAAAATTTTGCATGCGGTACTTCCAACTCAAAGTAACCATCTACTGAAATTTGATAGACTTAAAAAAAAAATTTTTTTCACTTCACCCTACTATATATTGCAATTGTGCAGGTGTGCGGTGGAAAGAGTACGTATTCAGCATCAAAGGAACTAGTTTATCGAACTTTGCTTGAATTTTGTTGGCCTAGCCAAGGTGGAAAAATACTCGTTTCGACCTACCCTCACTCTGTGTCTAAGGTCGTGAAATTTTTTATGATGTTGTTGGGAATGCTAAACCAGTACTTACATTATGTGTTCGAATTTTTTGGCATTCCACATAAAAAACGAGGGAATCTATTTCACTGGAGGCTAAACCTTCTGGTATAAGATGGAAGCAATGATATTTTTACTGTTAAGATTAGAGGACATGCTTTACAGTGAAGTGCAATACGTATGTATACGGACTTGTTGGCAAACGTTGCCGAGCGACTCGTGGATGCGTGTTGAACGTCGTGGTGCATCGTGTAGGAGGTTGTGGGTCCGAAACCTGCTACCAGCGCGTGAATTTTTTATTGTTTTTTGGGTCGTTTTTTTTAAAAGTTTTTTGTCAATTTTTTTTTAAATATTTATTTCTTCAATTTTTGCATTATTATTTATTTCACCCTTAGAACCTTTAGACATACCTGCATTCTTACCTCAAAGTTGGGTTAGGTTGGGTTTAATTTATTCAATTTTTGTCCAAACTTTCAGTGACCTCATTCGTGCCTTCAGCATACGAGCACGCACAGGTGACGATTGTGAGGACTGTGACGACGGTCATTTTTTGCAAGTACGAAAAATTGCTCCATCTTCTACCAGGAAGGTTTAGCCTCTAGTATCAAATTCTCAGTGCAGTTTTGGTAGTTGGTCCGTAGACCAGATTGGTCAGGTTATTGTTTGGTTTTCTTTTCGCAGATAAACTACATCGATCGGATGACTCGAGCGACGACGAAATGACTAAAATAGGCGCGTATCGTAAAAAACGCGCCAGCTCGGATCCGGCTTCGACGCCCGTACAAGACGAAGCGGACGACGATCGTATGAGTTTATCTAGTTTAAGTTCGAACGAACAAATAATCGAACAACCATTAAATGAAAACCAAATGTACGCCAATCCGACCTTCTCATCGGATTTCCTGAGCGTACCTCCGCCATCTACGCCTCAGATTGGCGCTCCGCTGTCCAATCCGTTGATACCGGCGTTATACCAACGTCCCAGTGCTCAATTAACCCAACCTCGTGCTGCTATACGAGCGATGCATATTCCGCCTCCGTCTATAGCGCCGGCGTACACCATGCATACGATAGTTCCTCGAGCGCCTATGCAACCGCAGTCGCAGTTCTACGGCGATCATTTTGCCGCCCTTTCGTTTTGGAACCAAGCCCAAAGAGCTTATGTACCTACGCTTCCGGAAGCGCCGTCCGCCTCCTATTTCTCCTACAATAATACGTTCAGTAGTTTACCCTGTACCAGTAAACCGCCGCCTAATTTTATGCCCACCGGTCATATGCCGGCCGACGGTTATTACGTTGGTAAGGAATACTCGGGCTCGATGTTGGAACGCGATAACGAAGCTAGCGCTATACCGGCGTTGGACTCGAGGATTATTAATTGTCCGCATTATAAGTCTATCGAGTAAGTGGCAAGCGGTGTTGTCTGGGTGCGATGCGGAGTTCGTAGCATTAATGGGTTTTTGTACGCAGGGGTATCGTTCACGAGGTGATTTACGAAATGAAGCAGATTCTCAAACGTGATATTACCAAGAGAATGATCGAAGCTACCGCATTTACCGCCTTGGATGTGTGGTGGGAAAAGAAAGAAAAATCGGCGAAAGTAATTTTTCGTGTTTTTCCCACTAATCATTATGATTTGTTGGGTTTGAAATACTATATATCTGTTTCGACGTTCAGGATACAACGTCGCATACGAAAGCTCGCGAAGAACCGCCGGTTGTTCCTAATATCGCTGCGAATTTGAACCAGATATTAGAATCTGGTCAAGATGGTCTCGATAATTTAGCGGTTAGCGGATTAGGCCTTGGATTTAGGGCTTCCATACCTAAAATGCCTTCTTTCAAGGTATATTTTCATCGTTTCGTTGTATGTTTGTGGATTAAAAATTTCTGTAGAAATAATTTTTTTTCAATTTGAGAAGTGATTGAAAAGTATTGCGTGAAAAATTTACTCGATGAAGCCTCGAGTTGGTATATGTATGCTTCGTCCCAACTCCAAGTTTGAAGAAACTGAAAGAAACGAAAAAATTTACATTCTGTTTGGCGATAGGAAATTTCACGCTGAGGAGGCAAAGATCACTTGGTTGCATATGAACCCCATTCGATAGTTATAAAATCACTATACTTTTTATTTAACAGCACTGAGCAAAAGGTCGAAGTAAAAGTGAAGTTTATTCATGATGAATGGAGGAAACGCTTTTACTTCTACTTCTACTCGCGAATTCTGAGCATATGCTCGGAGTGAAGGGTAATTATTAAGGCAACCGAAAATATGGTCGTATTCGAAATGAAATATTGATTATTTTATTTCGATATTTGAGGTGAAATGTTTGGCCAGAAATGCGGATATCGTGAAAATACTTAAAATATTCGAATCCGATATGAGTGTCATTTCACTCGTTTTGAAGAGGTCTCTTCGAAAACTATGATATCGGTAATATCTTTCCTGAAATGGGCATACAATTCACAAAATAAGGAGAGATTTTTGTACTAGTGAAGAGGAGTGTTACCACAGACAAAACGCGAAAATTCCAAAATAAGCCCAAATATTTGAGAATACGCGAATTTTGCGGTAATATTCGGCGAAAAAATTTAAATATCAATCAAATATTTGAAAATATACATTTCAAAGGCAAAATATTCGAAAATATTCAAAAATATGTTGGGCTTATTTTAAAACAAATTTTCTGAATCCGATAATGATTTAGTTGTTTTTGTAATCGAAGCGCTAGAAAATATTTGCATATAAAATATTTTGGATTACTTTAGTAATAATTATTCATATTGAATGAAACAAATGTTTTTTCCTTGATCTTTTTACGCCGGGGCATTTGTTCATATTTCATGCTCATGCTCATGAGCATTTCATTCGTTTTTATTCATACGGTCCAAGGTGTTAAAATTTCATAGAGATTAAAATTTTATGTAATTTTAATCAATGCAGGATTAAGGTGTAAACAATGCAGGCAGTTGCCTTGACAGTGAAGGGTTTATTCTCAAGATGCATAGCCTGCAGCCTCCGGCGATCAGGGGCGTACCGAGAACATTCTTGGGGGGGGGGAAGAAAACCGAAAATTGCCAACTAATACCATGAAATTTTACCAACTGTTGACTTTTTTTTTTTTTTTTGCTCCAAGAAATTAAGATATTAAATAAGATGTCAGTCTTGTTAGTCTTCAAAAAATTTAAAAATAGCTGTAATAATACTGCACAAGTAGTCAAGTTTACCAACTTTACGCTAAAACTCCAAATTTACCAACTTTCCAAAAGCCAAGGGGGTACGTCCCTAGTTGTGCGCTATACATGATATAAATTGGCATCAGTTCGAATTTATTCGAGTTTTATTTTCCCAAAAAAAATTCAAGTTCCCAATTTTAGCGTTGAACAATTATAAATTTCCCAACTTTTCATTCAGTTATTGTTTTTTAATATAATAATAAATGGAATAATAATGAAAAATTCTAAATCGAAAATAAGAAAGATTATTAAAATAAAAAAAAAATTTATATATATTGGTAAATGTTTATTATTTAAATTATTAAATCCACATAACACCTGGGCGGAAGCTCCCCCCTATTCCCCCCTTAGTTACGCCCCTGCCGGCGATAAAATTATCTCGAAGCAATGAAAAAAAAATAGTGAAAAAAATTTAATATTTTATTTTTATTTTCATTTTTTGGTATTTTTCTTATTGCTTTAATTTTTTTAATACTTTTTCACCTTGATTTTTTCCATATCTCGTATAAAAATACCTGAATTTCTCGGTAGTTTTTATTTTTGTAATTTATTTTTTCAGCCGAGTTTTTAATAAAAACGATAGCTATTACAGCCTACCTGATTGGAAAGGGGAATGGGGGGAAGATTGGGTCTTTAAATCTTTGCGTTCCAAATCATTTGTAATATGGCAAGCGTGCTAAATTTGGTATATGTGTTTGTTACCCACGCGTAACGCAGGCTTGCATTGTTGATAATCGCTCAAAATTTGATGAGAGATTGTTCTAGAAAATGCGAAAAAGGTACTTATTTGTTTTTTCGACTTATTTCAAAATGGAGAATTACTCGAATTTTGAGGGGAGCTGGAGGGGAGTAACTAACTCAGAATTTGCATTTCTGATCTCATATGAAAGACAGAGTCACGGACATTAACATATCCAAACTTCAGCTTCTTAAGTACATTTGGAAGAGAGTTTGAGCGAAAAACGACTTTTTGAAGAAGTTTTGAGTCATAAAAAGGCATGGGGGAATGAGATTATCGAAAATGCCCCTCAGAGACTTTTCAAACGGTTCCTAGGGCAAAAGTTGCTCCACAACGAAAATAAATTTTGAACAAAATTTTGAGCTCCAGTTACACCTGTTTTTGGAGATATAGGCGAAAACAAGTTTTTCAGTAAACATTTTTTTTTCTCGCTATTATTATGTAGGTGAAAAGTTGAATTTTTTTCTGATATCTCGGTAATAGAAGGCTTTTTTAGTAATTTTTTTTCAATTTTTAAAATTATTTTTGAAAGAGGTATAAGATTTTTAATCTTTGGAACCGCCATTTATATAGGAAGCTTTCGAAATGCGATCATGAAAAAATTATTAAAATTGAATTTAAAAAAAGAAAAAATATGACTGAAAGTAATAGAATGATTCATTTAATTTAAATTATCATAATTGTTTAAAATGAAAGAAAAAAATATTTTTTTGTTGAATTAAAAATTATTCTTTTCTGTTAATATTCTCCGTAAGTGTCATGATCATTAACATGAATACCAAAACCCATTTTGATGGTATTATCTTCCCTTTAAGGTCATACGAGAATTTGACCGCCGAATTTTCCAAAAACTGAATTCTTCCGATCATTTTTGACGATTAATAATATTCGCTTCATAACTTTTATGAGGCTATTGCTGCGTACACCAATGATGGAATTGGTGATATCGTGTAATTTTCATTTCTGAAAAATTTTTCATCGAAGGAATAATTGTTCGTACAAGCCATCAGAAAGTACTTACAGGATCGAATTTTGACCCGTTGAAAGCTCCGACTCATTATCGAGTACTCTTTGAGTGAAAAAGATAGCGTATCAACTTTGGGCTTCCTTTACTTTATTTTTCACGCATTACTTTTTAAAACTCACGCAATAAAAACCAACCAAAGAGGATGGACTTTTGAGGAGTATTCGACGTAATTATAATTATGTTTTGTTTTTTTGAATGCAGAGGCGAAAATTAGAACCGCAGCCTAAATTCAAGAAATCATACAAAGAGAACGAAGGCAGCGATCAAGAAGAATTTGTACAACATTCTGATACGGAATCTCAGGTAAAGAGTCGAAATAAGGTACGATATGTGTACGCGACGGAATTGTGGACCGATGAGAAATCTATTTATAGGTCGATGTGGACGACGGTGAAACTAATCGCATGAAATCCAAACGATTCTCGCTGGGTACTGTTCGTAAAGGACTGGAATCCAGCGAGTCGTCAGGTTTATCGTCTATATCGTCGGAATCCGAGGACGATTTCATGTCTTCTATAAGTTCATCGTCGAAATGGGGCAGCTCATCGGAAGACGAAAGCGAACAGAAAACGGAGAAGGTGGAGAGTAGAAAGACATTCTCACCGGAACCGAAATACGATTCGGACGCCGAAAGCGTCGAATACGTGGAGGCGAGAACGGCGTTAGATTTATTGGAATTAGAAGATTTCAACTTTATTAGGTTAGCGAATGATATTTTTTTTTTATTGTAAAATGCGTTCATTTTTTATCTAGTATTTCGTTCATTTCGTGTACAGAGAGAAGACACCCGATGGAAGGAATACTCCGATACCTGAGGATGATTTCGATTGGAGTGAAGATAGCGACGACGAAGCCAGTGAGTCTGAAACTGAAGAAAAGGGACCTAGTCTCGATCAGCTAACGCTAGCCGAGAGAATAGCTCTGAAACGTAAAACCGACCAGAAACCGGATTCTGGTAAATATGGAGTTGGTGTATTTAAATACAGTGGAGTTCTGTGGGTTGTTTATGCGAGTGCTCATGCAGTTCGACGATTTAATGCAAAGTAATAGTTTAACATACATTTCTTAGAATGAATACTCTTTCCTGCCTACGATGGAAGAGTATTTGTGCGGTTGAAAAAAATATACATTTACGAAAAACTCGTTTCAAGTTGAAAATAATAATAATAATGAAATAATGAAAAACATTTAATTTGTGACTTTTATCGCATAATGTTTTCAGCAAGTAACAAAAGCTGAAATCAGAGGCACTGCAGTAGAAGGGGCGAAGGGGAACTCCCACAGGTTACGGACCCTAAAGAAAAGCTCAAAAACACCAAAGACCCTGAATTTTTATTCGAATGTCCAAAAAGTGAAAAATATTCAAAAATAAAGAAAATTACCAAAAAATATGGAGATGCAAAAAAATATTTTTACACATTGAAAAATATTCAAAAATTTAAAATTTTCAAAAAATAAACGAATTCTGAAAAATAAAGAAGTCACGGTCATGAACTCAAAGTAAGAAGCCTGTTCACTTTCCTGGACTCTTCTCGTCTGTTCCCTCAACTGTAATCCCTTCTCCTGTGTGCACGTGCCTCTAGGTAAACGACGGTACGGCTCTTTGATAAAAAAGAAATCAATTTAATAAAAAAAATAATAAAGAAGTAGCAAAAATTGGAAAAAGTTTGAAACATGGAAAAATTCCGAAAATTAGATATTTTTACAAATTTAAAAATGAAATAAAAATTTGCAAAATAAATAATTTCTAAAAATTTAAATAAACAACAAAAAAAAGTGCATAAATTGAAGTATATTCAGGATTCTAAAAGTACAAATTTTTGATGAAACTCGTATTTCAGTTACGTTAATTTTGGCGGGATTTGTTTCAATTTTGATTTTTTGAAAAACTGACTCACAAAAACATTGCTTTAAAAGGCCCAAAAATGATTCCTCAGTTAAATCCAATTTCATAGCGGGCATGTATTAAATAAAAATTGCGCTGTAATTTTTGCCTAAAAATTTGAGAGTACTTGAGAACACAGCGAACATACTTCAGGACACCACTGTTTAAATACGAGTTTCGAGACGTTGTAAATTACTTGAAATTCTCGTATTTCATAGCTACTCCGAAAAAATGAAAATTGAACTGTCGCATTCGGAATCCGAATCTTCGCCTACAACACCAATTAAAGAAAATATCGAACCTATATCAGCGAAAACTGCAGGTAAACCACGATTTTGCCAATCCGTCTTTTTAATAATATGTAAATGACTATTTTGTGATTTTTTTACGGGTAAATTTAACCATTTTTGTTATTTCAGTCGAAGAAGATAATACCGTTTTTGTGGACGTCGAACATTCGTATTGTCTGCCTCGTAGCAACAGTCAAGAAAGCGTTGAAACGGAGAAGACGCCCGCTGTACCGAGCTGTCTCGATCATGATTACGCTTCTTCGCCGTTATCGCCTCCATCTCAGCCGCCGCCAGCTAAGAAAACACCGTTGAAGGATCGAAACAGAATTGTCAATCATCACAAAGTTAACGAAAAAGATTATGTAGTCGAAAGAAGTTAGTTGTTTTGGTTGGCTTGTTTTGCTTGAATAACTGCTCGAAAAGCGATAGTAACGATATGCGATTTTCATCAGGAAACCTCCTGTACCGGTTACATTCGCCAAGAGGAGTATGCAAGATGAGGCTAATATATTATTCGAATTCTTAACGGACGGAATCGACGAAGAGGATATTTATTACATTAAGAAGAAACACGAAGCTTTGGTTTCGGATAATTCGTTTTATTGGCTTTATGAAACGAATTGGGTTCACCATCCTCATATCCTTTTGTATACATGTTTACTTTATTAGGTTTTTTAATGTCGAAAATTATAATATTTATATGAATTAGGTATTTTGGAAATTGATGTATTTTTTTTACTAATGGTATTTTTCATGCGATTACATTTTTCCTTAACTCCTGTGCACCTACTTATATCAACCCTCAGATTAAAAAGAACGTTAGCGATGGTACGAAGGTTCATAAAACTGGCTGCGCTAGAACAGAAGGATATTATAAAATTGATAGTAAACAAAAAGCAAAACATAAAGTAATAATGAATTCATTATAATACCGGTAGTTATGGAATTTCGATTGTAATTATGTGATTTACAGCAGGTTCAACATATGCTCGGGTCTTCGGGCGTGTTCGAACAGATGGAAGATATGAAAACGAAAGCGATCCCTGGTAAGATGGTATCTATATCTAGGGAAGCTCGAAGCAATCAAAGAAGACTGTTGACCGCTTTCGGTGGTACATCAGACAGTGATTTATTGAAATTTAATATTCTCAAGGTATTTAAATGTTCGATTTTTTTTCAGTTGTAGGAAAAATGGCGTTTTAAATTTATTTTTCACTTTTTTCAGTTCCGTAAGAAGCAGCTAAGGTTTTCCAAATCTGGTATTCACGATTGGGGTCTATTTGCAATGGAACCTATAGCAGCCGATGAAATGGTGATAGAATACGTCGGTCAGAAAGTTCGAGCTATTGTGGCTGATATCAGGGAACGACAATACGAAGCGACCGGAATTGGAAGCTCGTATTTGTTCCGTATTGATTTAGATAACATCATCGACGCCACTAAATGCGGAAATCTGGCTAGATTTATAAATCATAGTTGTAATGTGAGTTGATTTATTATATTTAAATTTTATCGTATTTAGATTCGATGAAGTCATTAATATGTAATTAATGTTTATTTTTCAATAGCCGAATTGTTACGCGAAAATCATCACCATCGAGGGACAGAAGAAAATTGTGATTTATTCTAAACAGCCTATCGCAGAAAACGAAGAAATTACCTATGATTACAAATTTCCCATTGAAGATATTAAAATTCCTTGTTTATGTGGCGCTCCAACTTGTCGAGGAACTCTGAATTAATTTGTCTGTGTTATCAGATTGTACAAGGTTGTTAATTTATTTTTTCAAAATAGCATGTTCCTACAATTTGTTCATTTTAATCATTTTCATTACGACATTAGAAAAATATGAAAGAAAAAATAGCGAGATAACCACATTTTGTACAATGATATCTTTTATGCGGGCATGAAGTGTGTAGTATTCACTGCCCGATGTATTTGTTTACTGATTTTTCAAAGCATGTAGATATGTAATATATTGTATGGATAATGTGTGAAATATTTGGCGATTTTTTTTTTTTTGTTTTGTATGTATGTTTTCATTTTCATTCTACTGTTCTGTAGACGCTTTTTATAATTGCTGTGTTTTGTTATTTTTATTACTCTACCATTTTGTAGAATATTTGGTTTTTTATGTTTTAAGTATATTCATTTTTGATACACAGATTTCCGCCGTCGAAGTTTTCTAAATTTTTAATTACATTTTTATGTTGGATTTTCAAGTGTGAATGTAGTAGACGTGCGTAAGTAAATTTTTCTTCTGTTTCCAAAGTAGTGATAGCGTTGCTGAGCAATAAAAATAGAACATATTTATTGTTACCTATAAAGATGGTAAATGTTAGCTTTATTGATGTAAAGTGGAAGGAGTAAAAAATTTAGGTATCAAGATTCCGTTTAAATTTTTCTATTATTCGTAGTAGGTATTACAGTAAAATGGATCATTTATCAAGTTTTTAATAATTAGGGTCGATTTAAAGAACCTGTTCAATATATTGTTGCAGCAAATCGTTTAATTTGATGTTATCATATAATTTTTTAAATGATAACTTTATGTGTAATATTCAACATTTATTGTAATTATGATTTATATTGGATTTAGTTTTGTGAAAGAATTCAATTATTTGAATTAAATCATATTTTTTAAAATCCTGCTTCATCTTTCATTGATGACAAACATGAGTAATATATGTATTATGATGAAAGAAAAAGTAGTTCGATATTAAAAAAAACAAGTATGTATATATGTTTGTTTTGTTCATCGTACAAAAATAAACAAGTGAGAAATTCTACAATAGATCCAGATATCAAATCAACTTATTCAAATATGACTTCTGGTAACAGAAAGCTCAACGAAATACGAATTATGATTTCATAACCGCATCAACTCGTCCTATTCTTGTACATTACGCTTGAGATTATCATTGGAACACAGAATCAATAAGTAAACCCGACGCACGAATAAGCGTTAGTCGAGAGCGACATAAAACCAAAGCATCAATCAATCTTAAAAAATGGGTAATCATTTTTTGGAATCGGTCTGCGGTTGTTGTATATCTAACTGATGTTGGGCTATATCCGAAAGCACTTGCTGTACTTGCTCATGTAGAAGTTCTCCATGTCTTACTTCTTCTCGTAATCTTTCCGCAGCAGCTTGGTTTTCTTGCTCCAATCTACGTAATCCTGCGACCTACAATGATTTCGTAAATTGCAACGTTACAACAAAACATTACAAATAGAAAATAATTGGTTTTTACGATGATGTACCTGTAATTCGAGAGACTGTTCATCGTTAGGTAATGATTCAATGACAGCGTCAATATCTCGAGCTGTACGAGCTATTTGAACTGCGAAGAGATGAGCATAATCTAAAAGTTTAAAAATTCATCGGTAAGCAAGTACGTTCTTTAGAAGAAATGTAGTAAATAGAATTTAATAAATACCTTCTTGTTGCTGAGGGGTTTGTGAGCCATTACGATCAAAAGCTGCAAATTTACTGGGTGGGGCAAATTGTTGTAAAATACCGATAGCGTTACAAAAATTCTCGGCTTGCTGAAAAACAAATGAAAAAAATTAATTGGATAGTTTCAAATATTTCAATGGTGTTCGATTGAACTTACTTGATTCACGAGATCCTGTAATTGGGTTAGTCTGTCTGCCATTTATGAAATATTTTGTCTCGTACGTTCCTAGCTAGAATAGAGAAACTTTATTTTAACAATCAACTGAAACACAAGTGAATATGTTCAGAAAATAAATTAAACTTTTAAGCAAAAATAATTCTTCATCAAAATATTGCTTGAACTTTAAAAACTAAAAAACACAAAAAAAACAACACACATGCAATGAAAAATGAAAACATTTTGTAAGTAGGTATGATAAAATTTGAAAAAAAGTTATATAGGTGAATATGGTGGTCAATGATTCAAAATTCAAATTTTCCGAAATACCGCAACCGCAAAACAAAAAGTGATCTTCAGGCTTTCTTCTACTCTGTGACGTTTATCGTTCTCACCCCGCCTCCGCCTAAACGTTCCATGCGGCGTTGAATAAGTCTGCTATGCTAGTGAAGTAGCAATTTTAATTTTTGTGATTCGCTTAATTTTTCTTTATTAATTAGCTGAATACGTTTCGTGTCTTCTTAAGACTTAAAGTAAGTAAATGATTGTAATTTTAATTTCATTTAATGTTTTATATTTATATTGTAGGTACATCGCTGCTTGGTATGGCGATGTGTTTCATGGTTTACTCAAACTACCACGTGTTATATTTTACTCCCGAAGTATTTTAGAAGCATTTGTGAGAAATTTAATTTTTCTATTTCGGAATATATCTGAAAATTTAAAATCATTTGTAACAGTTATTCGTAACATAGTCCACAATTCTGTATAAATTGTATTACAATTTGAGCGTGGTTCTTGATTAGCAACCGGTGCTAGTTACAAGCAGAGTGTTGATCATTTTGTAAGATGTATTTAGTAATCGTGATTTGTTCTGTTGCAGCATGCGTTACGTTTCGGCTTATCTTTTATGTGCTCTCAGTGGCAAAGAACCTCAAAGCTCCGATATTGAACGCGTTCTTGGAGCTGTTGGAATCGAAATTGACAATGACAAAGTTCAAAAAGTCGTGAAGGAACTTAAAGGAAAGAATCTTGAAGAACTGATTGCTAGTGGTATGAATATTTCCTTATTAATGTTTATTTACTGTTGCGATGATGAGAACCTATTTTTTAATACCATCTTTCGGGTCTGAAACTGATGAAAGACAATTTATTCTCTGAGTAATAACGATTTCTTGTATCATTATTTTCATTGCTCTCACTTTGAACGTATTTTACATGTAGCTTAAACTTATTAAGAGTATGTAGTATAAATGATGAATAAAACTTTCACCATCTTTCGACTGATAATCAGTGATGTTCTAGTTTTATCTGATTATAAGTTGAGCTGTATGATTTGGAGATCATAATCATGTTGAACTTAAAATAATTTGTTTCAATGATGATACATCATTTTATTTAACCATCTTTCGGGTCTGAATATAATGAAAGACTATTTTTTTTTCTGATTAGCGATAACTTTTATCTCATTGTTTTCGTAGAACTTTTTATTACTGAGTAATAATATATAACTAGCATACATTTCATTCGACGATTGCCTTGAATGATGATTAAAACTTTCACCATCTTTCGACTGAAGTAAATGATGTTCTTGTTTTTCTGATGATAGCATTCGCCGTTTAAATGTTGAAATCTTGTACTTTGGTATTTTCTTACATTTTGAGCCCTCACTTACGTAAATAACTTTTTTCAGGTCGTGGTAAATTGGCGTCGATGCCTGTTGGTGGTGCCGCCGTTGCTTCAGCTGCTGGTGCTCCAGCTGCAGCCGCAGCTGAACCTGCTGCAGAAAAGAAAGGTATGTTTTTCTATCATTTATTATTATTCCTTAGATTTTTGACTAATGTTTTAAAATGTTGGTTTTTGTTTCGCAGAAGAGAAAAAAGTCGAGAAAGAAGAAAGCGAATCCGACGACGATATGGGTTTTGGTCTTTTCGACTAGTTATATATTTCAAACTATGTAATTTATATTTTGTTAATATAACTTGGAAAATTTTTTAAATATTTTTTGTCATTTATGAAGTTTTTCTGTTTGAGTGAGTCGTAATTTTTATAGAGCGAGATTTTGCAAGTAGTTTCGGTATTCTCTTGATGAGGTTCTGTAGGAAAATTTTTTGAATGAGATGAACTTCAATGAGATTCTGATATTTGCTTGAGTATTAGTTTTCTAAGGTTATGCGGTAGTAATGTACAATATTATTTTGTTTTCAAAATTGATGGAAGTCTCTAAGATGAGCTAAAAATTTTCTCGTTAGGCATGTGAGTACTGAGTACCTTGGTTCCGAAAACTTCGTGTAATGAGGAAATAGTGAATTGAGAAATTATTTTCGTTATCACTCTTTTTTTATTGTATAAGTATAAAGCTCAATCCTTTGAGTATTACTCAAAGAGCTCAACTAGTTTTTCATAATGTCGTGTTGGCATTTTTTAGTGATACTCGAAAATAAAAAATTAATTTCCAATAACTGGCGCATTTAGCTTTCACTGTTACCAACCATACATAGTTTTTCTCTTTGGCGGGTATTTCGAATTGTTCTTTTCCTGCCACAACAACGAAACAAAAGCGAATCGAAGTTCTTACGTCATCAGCCAGCGGGCTTTATTTTGTATCTGCCATCATGGAACGGTAGTAAAGTGTAGCGGAATTTAACAGATTGTGTTTTTCCTTTAAAAATCTATACTGAAACTAAAAATTAAATTGGTTTAAAATTGTAATATTATTTGTTAGTTTTAATTTACCACCATGGCCCAAATTCTGCCGATTAAATTTCAGGAACATTTACAGGTAAGCCATTTCTACAATGTTACGCCCCCTAATAATTTTTGTATTCGCGTATTGTCAATTATTCGGCATATACTTTGTACGAATAATGAACATAATTTAATGTAATTGTGCTCGAATACAAATTACAACATAGATAATAATAACGAAGACGTAGTATAGGTTGAGATGTAATGCATCAAAACCTACACGTATTCGTGATGTCAAATAAACAATGAGTAATATTCGCGATCTCGAATCGTATGATATTACGGATTTTCAGAATAACTCGGAAAACGAGACCTATATAATGTTATTTTTATATATGTATTTCGCAACGTTATTTTTACGCCAAATGCATTACATCTCATGGTACGCTTGTGACCGCATTTTAATTCGGATCAACCTAATGCTGATCTCTTGACATTCTTTTGGTCACCTATTCATGCGGTGATGATTTTAAGCGTTGTTCAATGATTAGAATACTCAAGGCTGTTCACAAACAGAATATTTTTGTTGAGACTTAATATATGAGAACAACCTGTAAATCAATGCCGAATGAAAGTTCAGTATTCAGATAAGTTCTGCACTAATCGATGCATACACTTTGCAGCTCACCAATGTGGGTATTAACATTGCCAGTATTAGTTTCAATACTCTCACCATGGAGTCGGATAAATTCATTTGTGTGCGAGAGAAAATCGGTGATACTGCCCAAGTAGTTATTATCGATTTGAACGATCCGACTACACCGATAAGAAGACCCATTTCTGCTGATTCGGCCATCATGAATCCTGCTAGTAAAGTACTCGCTTTGAAAGGGAAAGCTGGATCGGAAGGCACAGCTGCGGGTAAATTAAAGAACGATTTTTAAGCCAGTACTTAGTTCCGGAAAATAATAGACTTTACTGATATTTCAGCCCAAAAAACATTACAAATTTTCAATATCGAAATGAAAAGCAAATGAAAGCACATATTATGTCAGAAGATGTTTTATTCTGGAAGTGGATTTCCATCAATACCCTCGCTTTAGTTACAGAGAACAGTGTCTATCATTGGAGTATGGAAGGTAAATTGGAATTATTTTCAGTTGATTATTTCAAGGAACAAAAATTATATGGGTGTTTTTTTTTTTGCAGGTGATTCTACGCCGGTTAAAATGTTCGAACGCCATTCTAGTCTTAATGGGTGTCAAATTATAAACTATCGTACTGACGCTAAACAGAATTGGCTACTCCTTATTGGTATCACAGCGCAGGTAAGAATGTAGGTAAATTTTATTTCATTATTAATTCGCATAATAACGATGGTTTGTTTTCGGTAGCAAAATCGCGTGGTAGGTGCGATGCAATTATACTCTGTGGAAAGAAAATGCTCGCAGCCTATCGAAGGGCATGCGGCTTCGTTTGCCCAGTTTAAAATGGAAGGAAATCAAGAGCTATCTACGTTGTTTTGTTTCGCTGTACGAAATTTACAAGGGGGCAAGGTAGGCATATTTAAGAATGAATAAGTTGGTTGTAGTTGTACGAACATATTTTCATAGAATTTGCTCGCAGTTGCATATCATCGAAGTTGGTCAACCACCGGCTGGTAACCAACCATTTCCGAAAAAAGCAGTAGACGTATTTTTCCCTCCAGAAGCCACCAACGACTTTCCGGTCGCTATGCAGGTTGGTATTTGTTTTCGAAGCATTAAAGATTGCAAAGAAATCGATCGATGAATTATCATTTTTTCTTTCAGGTGAGCTCGAAATACGACGTTATCTATTTAATCACTAAATACGGTTACATACATTTGTACGATATCGAGACGGCTACGTGTATCTACATGAATCGAATCAGCGGCGATACGATCTTCGTAACAGCTCCTCACGAAGCCAGCGGCGGTATAATTGGCGTGAATCGTAAAGGACAGGTAAATATACAGAACTAAAGACTTGAAAGCCTCGGAAACAGTGCGATGATTTTTTAATGGTGGTTTCTTTTCGTAGGTGTTATCAGTTAGTGTCGAAGAAGACAATATTATTTCATACATCAATACAACTCTACAAAATCCAGATCTTGCGTTGAGAATGGCCATTCGTAATAATTTGGCCGGCGCCGAGGAATTGTTTGTTCGTAAATTCAATTCGTTGTTTCAGAATGGCAATTACGTGGAAGCTGCGAAAGTACGTTCGTTATAGGTTTCAGCGAATTATCGCTTTTGTTTACTTAATGAGAAATCATCTGTTCAAATAATAGTACTCTACAAATTTTAGGTCGTGTCTTCTTTCTATAAAGTTATCAATGTGATGTGATGAGAGGGGTACTAGGAAACGGGGTTCCGTGTGCAAACACCCAGAAGTGTCATTTCTGGGTAAGGGGCTGGGACGAAATTTTGGTCGATTTGTATTTTTCAGGGGAAAAAAACGCTCAATGAAATTAGAATCTCGAAAACTTTATGTTCGAAATGTTTTATTGTTTTTCCGACTTTCAAGAGAAATTTGATGAGCGTATAAGGTCCATTTTTTCATTTTTTTTAGCTGAGTTTGTAGTGAAAAACTAAGCTATTACAGATTACCAAATTTTGAAAAGAGGGGGGGGCATCAAATGTTTACGTTGTAGAGCATTTGTAATCGATCTTGCACTTTTCAATACTATATATACCATGCGACCCATCGAACCTCGAGCACGAAGGCGTCAATCTCCCCCCAACCTGGTAATCAAAGCTTGTGATTAGATGCTGGTAACACTGTTTTATAGCAAACAACTAACGCAAAATTAATTTTTTTTTTTGTTTTGCTTTGTTATTCATTGTTATGAAACAATGTTATCTGCATCTAATCATAACCTTCGTTCACCAGTGGAGAGAATTTTTCTTGGAAATGTTGCTATCGTTCCAAGACCCAATCCTACGTTACGAGACCCCTTTTGCACCTCCCACCGTTTTGTGTGCATATTTGAGCGTATATAGAGCTTTCAGTTTTCTACAAACGTTGCGAGACTCGATGACGGTGCTGTCTTAGCGAGACCTACTTGGGCCTGACAAAGATATTAATAAATCTGAAGCGGACCTCATAAGAATCGTTGCATATCTGTCGTCTACTTGAATTTGAGTTTTTTTTACCTCTCTAAGGGTTCCTAAAATGTTATGTTCGAGTAGTGAAATTATGCATCGAAAACACCAAATTGAATTCAATTTTAATGATTAGGTGGAGAACTAGATATTTTCAAAGTTTGAACAGTTAGCATTTAAGGTTATTGCTTATTAGAAAAAATTTAAATAAATAATTAATTAACGAATACAAATAAAATTCTTCTTAAATTTTTTTTAATAGGAATGGCAACTGTGGTGTTGGATAGAGCTTAAAATTATACACCGGAAAACAAAGTGCTTACCTTTAATTTGTGTAGAAAGTGACTAAAAATTTTCAAAATTTGAGAAAACTTGTGCAATTTTAAGCTCTTTTCAAAGCCATAGTTGCCATTTGGATAAAAAAAAAAATTAAAGCAGAATTTTGAAAATTCATAGCTACTGTCCATATCGTTGAAATGAATTAGAGCTCGTTGTTTTCGATGTATAGATTTATGCTCTATTCAATGGCGTAATCACCATTTCGATCGACATTTTCATTTTTTTTATTGGGGTGAAAATGGGCCTTATACGCTCATAAAGCCATTAATTGTCAAAAAAATTCAAAACAATTTTTAGTACATAGTTTTTGAGATTCTAATTGCAGTTTGTCAGGCATCATATCGATCCGAGCACTGTAAGTAATTTTAATTTTTTTTTATTTTTTGAAAAAATACACAACGACCAAAACTTCGTCTCGCCTGCGAAACAACACTGAGGGATGTTTACGCGTGGGTTTCTGATTTTCGAATACCTCTCCTATCACATCACATAGAAAACTTTTCCGAAACAAGATAAGACCTGAAATTTGTCGAGTAGTGCAATGGTACAATTGGTTAAATGGCCTGATTTCCTCTTAGGTGGCCGCGAACGCCCCAAAAGGTATTTTGAGAACTCCGCAAACGATCCAGAAATTCCAACAGGTTCCGATGAGTTCTGGTCAGTCGTCTCCGTTGTTGCAATACTTCGGGATTTTACTCGATCAGGTGACGAATACTCGGTGTTTATTACAATTCCGGTTCGACCGTATGATAACGTAGATAAGTGTGCCGGATACGTGATAATTGCGCGACCAACGAATGTATTTTATCTCGTTTAGGGACAATTGAATAAATACGAATCGTTGGAGTTATGTCGTCCGGTGCTGGCCCAAGGTAGGAAACATTTATTGGAGAAATGGCTGAAAGAAGACAAATTAGAATGCTCCGAGGAACTAGGAGATCTGGTGAAGCAAGCTGATTTGAATCTCGGCTTATCGGTGTACCTTAGGGGAAACGTTCCCAATAAAGTAAGTTATCGGAAACGTACGAATGAGTGGGCGAAACATGGTATTGATAAAGAGAAATTTTCAAGGTTATTCAATGTTTCGCTGAGACGGTCAGTTTCAAAAAATCGTATTGTATGCGAAAAAAGTCGGATATCATCCAGATTATATTTTCTTACTGAGAAGCGTAATGAGAATAAACCCCGATCAAGGGGTGGCCTTCGCTCAAATGCTGGTACAAGATGATGCCGAGCCATTGGCTGATATTAATCAAGTAGGTGGAGGTATTTGAGCTGCGTTGTTGATGATGAGACGCGTTTTAATTGAGGTGGTTTTAGATCGTCGATATATTTATGGAGCAAAATATGGTTCAGCAATGTACGGCGTTTTTATTAGAGGCGTTGAAAAATAATAGACCTTCGGAAGGTGCTCTGCAAACTCGTTTGCTAGAAATGAACTTGATTTCGGCCCCTCAGGTAGCTGATGCGATACTCGGCAATCAAATGTTTACCCATTATGATCGAAGCCATATAGCTCAATTATGTGAAAAAGCCGGTCTTCTTCAGAGAGCTTTGGAACATTATACAGGTAAGAGAAATGGAAAATTATTTTTTTAGTATTAGTAGGTAAAACTTAGTTTTTAAAACATAACTTTAAAACGATAAGAGCTGCTTGAGGAGGCGATTTTTGATCCATTTTGGAGTAGAAAGGGAGGCCAAACACCTCTGTATTTATATTCATGATGTCGTATAAAAGAAAAATCTGTCCGAAATGACCATTCATCGCAATGTGAGGAAAGCTCGAGGAGCCTCAAAAAGCTGAAATTTGATAAATATGGCTTATGTGATTTCTGTCAGGAAGCAGTACTACGCATACCACAATTCAACTGTTTAGATGCTTTTGGACGGGATGGGTGGAGATGGGCACTAAGACTGCGACAGCATTATCTGGAAGTATAAACAAGTCCCTATTGAAAGGGTACTTTGTTAGTTTTGTGTCATCATAATAGCGGGCATTCAAGATTAACCCTGCTGCGTGACATTATGATGCATGTGAACATCGCTAAGAAAATATTTAATTTGAAAATTTCTTTTACGTAATTAATAGCACTTGGAAAGTGGAATGTAAAACATTTAATACAGTTTTTGCCTATATGTAAAATTGAAGGAGCTGTGAAGGAATAAAATGTTAACATTTTAGCTCCTTCGGTTTTCCAGGTAGGCAAAAAGTTCATGAATCTCTTGTCGTTTCTTTTCCCAAGTTCTATCGGGTAAATGTCATAAGTTAACGAAGAAAGGTTACTTTTTTCTGCAAATCGTACAGGGGTACCTGTTACAAGAAGAAATTGCTCGAAATTCGAATGGAAGGTTTTATTTTCGACATAGACTACAATATTGTGGTATCAGTGGTGAGATCTTCAACTATATACCTCTAGAGCGCTCGAACTGTAAAGAAAAATTTCGTCGATATCAAGTGAACACTCAGAGCAAAATGCGTCTGCGCATGCGTGAGTTAAAGATAACAACAGGAGCCGCTGATACCAGTTGAACTTGTTATACTCTTCGACCATATACTATGGACTGCTAATTTAAATGGTAGAAATTGTATCCAACAACAACAAGTAGATGCGCTGACGCATGCGCAGTTTCAATTTCCTTATCAACTTGGAACATTGCTGATTTAAAAGATTCGCCGCACTTTTTGATTTGACATAAATTGTATTCATATTCATCATGATTAAAATAGTGCTGTGATATTTTTAAGTTTTTTAATCTCGAATATTAAATTTAAAAGTAATATTATGAAAAGAAGTTTACAGTCATGTTTTCACGTTGATGTTGATTCAACATTCTTATCATTGAAAGTTTCGATGTGTTTTTATTTTCATTCCCCAAAACATTACTACGCATGCGCGAGCGCATCTACCGATGTTGTTATTGTTTGCTTCACATTGGTGTTCGTTTCTGTACGGTCATTAGCAGTCCATAGTGTATGGTCGAAGGTTATACTCGAAATTCAAAATAATATTGATAATTTTAAACTCGCGCATGCGCAGACGCATTTTGGTCTGAGAGCGTTCACTTGATATCGACAGAAATTTGTGTTATTCTAAACAATGAGTTCGAGCGGTTCAGTGGTATATAGTCGAAGGGTGAGATAAGTTTTCCACTTGTACGAGATAGCGCAATTTCAACTCATTTGAAAGCAAATTAATTGCAGTTATCGGCAAATTTTGACTGTTGGAACGGTCGACGTACCGACATCCTTCATCTGTCTTTCTGTTGAAACCTGAATCATCGATTTCATCCGGACAAAGTTTCATGGAAAGCACATCTTCCGAGAATCTCACCATAAAAATTGCAGCTGCCGAAATTAATGTTGGGAAGAGTAGGGGAGGGGTTCGAATAAACATTAGTTGGCTTTCACACTTGCCACTTTCTTTAACCTCACGTATTTTCGATTCGTTACTAAATTATCATCGTGTGGAGGGGCAGGGGACACTTTTTCAAGATAATCTGTAATTCAAGTAGACATCAAATTTAACACCTAAAACTAATTGGACTCTTCATTGTCAGATACTTCCTTCGTCTAAAACACCTAGATCGATTTGTAAATTGAAACATCGCACCGGCATTTAGACAGAAGGGAGTGGGGGAGTTGATTTTTTGAAAAATGCTGTGGCTCGATTGCATATCAACTTTGGCAGCTAAATCTTGGTAGACACTTTATTGTGACAACAGTTCATTGGTGTAATCGAGTTTTCGAAATTTTTCACTCTCCATTCTCCTCCCCCCTCTCCCCTTACACCTTCTCTTAGTATTAAGTTGAAACAGCTGAAATTTTGTGATCACGTTCCCAAATGATGTGCTTTCACTCGACTTGAATTCTATCATTATGAGTTATTCATGGTTCGGAGCGAGTGGTTTAAAAATTTTCTCGAGAAAATGAGTTTTTAAAAAATTTTTAAAAGGCAGTTGAGTTTGAATTATAATATTTAATGATTTCATTTGTTTCCGATTAAGTCAATTTGTTAATCAACTGTTCGAGTCGAAATTAAATATTATACGTTGAAAAATACACCGTGTTCAACTGATCATAGCAACCCTACAGTTTGTGGCTCTATTCAATATTTTTTTTTTGTCTTAAATTAAAGAAAACATTTGAAAATTTTAAATGAGAAATTAGTTCAATATTTCAGTACGCAGTAATTTCTATATTTCAAGTCGGGAAGTTTAAATTAAATTTTAGATAAATGTATTTTGTAATTTAAAGGGGTACTAAGATCAGTAGGGCACAGTGCGTTTGTATTAAATATGAAGGAAAAATTTGGTACTTCTGAAAGCGTTAAATTTACCACTTATTGATATTTACATTCTTCGAATTATAGATTTGTACGATATCAAACGCGCGGTAGTTCATACTCATTTGCTGAATCCAGAATGGTTGGTGGCCTTTTTCGGTACACTTTCGGTGGAAGATTCGTTGGAGTGCCTTAAAGCCATGCTTACTAACAATATCCGTCAAAATTTACAAATTTGCATTCAAGTGAGAAAAAAATTTGAATATTAACGGTTTTTCAACATTCATTTTCTACTGCCATTGTTATTATAATATTTTTTTTTAAATTCGATTTAATTATAATTATCGAAGGTAAAATTACGATAAAAGCGCAACTGCGTAGATAAAAATTAAAATAATTCGACCTTTATTAACGGAACATTATTTCAACGTATGTAGATAGCGACCAAATATCACGAACAACTGACTACGAAAGCGTTGATAGATTTATTCGAGTCGTTCAAAAGCTACGAAGGATTATTTTACTTCCTCGGCTCGATCGTTAATTTCAGCCAAGACCCGGAAGTGCACTTTAAATATATTCAGGTAAATTATCAGAGCGTCGAATATGAGAGGCTTATACGATGCGGAAAATAATACCGAGATTGTTGTAGGCGGCTTGCAAAACGGGCCAGATCAAGGAAGTGGAACGTATTTGTCGCGAGTCGAACTGCTATAACGCGGAACGCGTGAAAAATTTCTTAAAGGAAGCCAAGCTAACCGATCAGCTGCCTTTGATCATCGTCTGCGATAGATTCGATTTCGTACACGATTTAGTTTTGTATTTGTATCGTAATAATTTGCAAAAATATATCGAAATTTACGTGCAAAAAGTAAGCGAATTTGATGTCGATGTTACAAACGAAATGGGGACGAATTTAGAAAATGGCGTTGTGTTTTCTTTTCGGCAGGTCAATCCGTCTAGGCTACCGGTTGTGGTGAGCGGTTTGCTGGATGTCGATTGTTCGGAGGATATAATTAAAAATTTAATCATGGTGGTGAAAGGGCAATTCTCGACGGACGAATTGGTGGAAGAAGTGGAAAAAAGGAATAGATTGAAATTACTGTTACCTTGGCTGGAATCCAGGGTACACGAAGGATGCATCGAGCCAGCCACCCATAACGCGTTGGCTAAGATTTACATCGATAGCAATAATAATCCGGAACGATTTTTAAGGTAGGTGTGGGTGAACGATGGTGAAAAAATTAGTTTTTTTTTTTTTACGATTAATCAATTGGACGACAATTTTTTAATCCAATTTTTTTTCACGCTCAGGGAAAATCAATACTACGAAAGCAAAGTGGTGGGTAAATACTGCGAGAAACGTGATCCGCATTTGGCGTGTATCGCCTACGAAAGGGGTCACTGCGATCGAGAATTGATTAACGTGTGCAATGAAAATTCTCTTTTCAAGTCCGAAGCTAGGTGATTATTTTGATGGGTACTCGAAGTACTTAAGGACGGAGAAATTTGTCCGTGGCTAATGGATGTTTTATTTAACGTTTAATTTTAGATATTTGGTTCGGAGAAGGGATCCGGAACTATGGGCCGAAGTATTGAGCGAAAGTAATCCGTACAAGCGTCCTCTTATCGATCAGGTTTGTAGACGAGGAAAACCATAGGCGTTTTCGGTTTTGAAATATCGATTATATACGACGAGATAAAGAAGTAACGAAAAATTATCTGGCACGGGGGAACGCGTGTAATGACACGTCGTTAAAAATGCGACCTAAACCAAGTCAAGTGCTCTATTGTTGGGCGAAGCGATAATAACGTAGTTTATTGTAATAACGCCCGAAACGCTCGACGATATGAACGGACGAGCTTCGTTGCTCGTCGGTTTAATGAGATATCACTTGAGTTCGTTAAATTGAATTATTACGGTACGCGATGTCGATTCGATACAATGGATTTTGTGTATGAATTTGATTTGCAAAGATTTTTAAAGTGGGCGTAGAAAAGGTTAAGGATGGGGTTAAACGTGCGATGGAGGTTGTTACAGTAGGCGATAGTTTAACGATTTGATTTTCGAAGTATGATCGAATTGAATTTTGAAAAGATACGTAAATACATATATTCTTCCAGCGTATCTAACAAGTCGTGAAAGTAGTGAATCCAGTTGAAATTTCAAGAAAAAGTAGTTAAAAAAACGAGGAAACCCTAAGAAGCGATATGTTTTATTTTAAAAAAAATTTTAAAAAATTGTTCATTTTTGATAAAAAAATTGGTAATTTTTATGAATTGGCAGCACTGTCGGATTATGTAACGTCAGTTTAGTTTGACGGCTTGGAGTTGGAATTTTTTCTGTGTTAGATTTGACCTCGTTGATTTTTTTTTCTCTTTTTTTGGAGGGGGGGGTCTTGGAAATTGGTAAAAAGAGTAGTGATTTTTCAACCAAAAAAAAAAAAAAAAGTTAGATACCATGTCTTTTTAATGATTGAAAAGCCCATAGAAATATTCGTGCCAAATGGTAATTTTTCGTTATGACCTGCCATAGCAGTCCAAGGAATCCACAGATGAAGATAACACATGTAGAGTTGTTGTCCTTATCTCACCAAGTATATTAAAACTGAAATTTTGTATATGAGATTCTTTAAAGATGGAATATGATTCCTTGAATTTGGGTTATTTTATTTTAAATCTAAAATGGTGTATGGTCGAAATTTTAGGAAGCTTTGATGAGCCTCGAAAGAGCGGAAATTTGAAAAATATTGACTCTTATGATTCTTTTGGCAAGAAGTACTGTATATCCTAAACTCAGTTTCTTAGATTTTTGGAGGTGATGGGTGAGGGATTTTCAGACTATGTGCTAGGTGTAAGTATAAAGAGCTGAACAAGTCTCCGTTGAAATTCAGCTCCAATTATGCAACATGTTGCTTACTTTGTTTTTTTGCTACTTGTGTAGTTTCTAGCTCTTTCATTATTTCAGTTTGACTATTTACACATAGATCATTTGTAAGTTTTTTTTTTTTTTTTTTTTTCAAAAATGAAAGAGAAATACCCCCTTGAATTTTGAAGTTAAGCTGTTAATCATATAATCTGAGATGGGAGCACGCTGAACTTATAGCCAACAAAAATGTGAATTCTCTACAGGTACGCTGTATGTGTGATCACATCGTTGAAGTGTAATGAAAATCAAAATTTCAGAAAAATATATATATATTTTTTTATGAAATCGATAATACTTTATGAAATTAACGAAAGAAGTGATGTACGAAAATTTGATATCCCACGAAGGAAAGGAGCTGAGGGATTCTAAAAATTTGAAACATTATAAAATTTCACGAATGAAGCATTTTTGCGCATAACTTGTTTTGTTGCATTTTGAATGCACTATCCATTTCATGGATTATTTGTCGTGAAAAGATATTTGTTGAAAAACTTGGAAAAGTGTAGAGTGATGATGTCGAAGTGAAAAATTTTCTCTTTTGGATTTTATTTTTTATATCGATAGTACGTGAAGAAAATAACGAGAAAGTTGTATAATATTTTTGCCTATTTCTAAAATTGAAGGGACTACAGTGCATTAAAACTTTCATCTCACCGTAATTCCTTCAGTTTTAGAAATAGACCAAAGTTGTATTGTGAATTTTTTGTACTATTCTTTATGTTCTCTCGATTACAGTGAAAAAATGTCTAAAAAGTACATTTTGTTTCTCTTGCGAAGTGATCAGTGCTACCTTAAAGTTTCTCCAAAAAATGCTTTTTTACGACAAATCATATATGAAATGGATAGTGCATAGGTGCGAATTGATGTTCAGATTTTTAGAACGTCTCAGCTCCATTCTTTATGAGATATCAAATTTTTGTATAACTTTTTTTGTTGCTTTCAAAAAGTGCTATCGATTTTGTTTGAAATATTTTTAATTTCGCTGAAATTTGCATTTCACACCTTTCCAATGACGTCATTACACCTACAGCGTTACCTATGGAGAAGAGTGGTGGTTGAAGTGAGTGCATCAGATGTTAACATGTATGTTGGCTACAAGCTTCTGATATCTTCACATCTGATTCCAAGACTTCTGTGGCAGGATAAAGGATTATTCATTATAAAATGCTTAATGTTGCGTTTTGAAGGAATGCGAGATGGGAAAGTTTCTGAAAAATGGTTATTTTTTCATTTTAGGTCGTACAAACAGCTCTCTCAGAAACTCAGGATGCGGAAGACATATCGGTCACGGTCAGGGCATTTATGGCCGCTGATTTACCGAACGAATTAATTGAATTGTTAGAGAAGATCGTCTTGGATAATTCAGTCTTCAGCGATCACAGGTTGGTATTTCTTTCTATGTAGGAAATACAATTAAAGGAAAAAAGTTAAAACACTCTGGTTATTCTTTATCAACTCGAACAAGAAAATACGATTTTTCACCTCATGTCTTTCGATTTTGCTTGAATTTGTTTATGTTATTTTGATCTAGAATTTAAAAAAGCATAATCTGTTCGCCCTTGCACCTCTTACGAAGTGGGACGTTCTTTTGATTTTTGACACTTTCTAATTCTACAAATTATTTTTTTATTTCATGACATGAAAGTATTGAGGTTTTTAATATTTATATTTTTTTTAATTGATGAAATAGAATTTACAAAAAATTATCGTGAGAGGTAGTTTTTCTAAATATTTATTCTTTTCGCAGGAACTTACAAAACTTGTTGATTTTAACGGCTATCAAAGCAGATCGCTCTCGTGTCATGGAATACATCAATAGACTAGACAATTACGATGCTCCGGATATCGCCAATATCGCTATCAATAATCAACTGTTCGAGGAAGCGTTCGCTATTTTCAAAAAATTCGACGTGAATACGTCCGCTATCCAAGTAAGTTGGGCCATGAATGAGAAAACAAAAGAAAAGAAATGTGTAAAAAAGTAAAACGAATTTCATGCGATTTTAGGTTTTGATCGATAACGTGAAAAATTTGGATCGAGCGTACGAATTCGCGGAACGTTGTAACGAGCCCGGAGTTGGAGTCAATTAGCGAAGGCTCAGTTACAACAGGGTTTAGTGAAAGAAGCCATCGATTCGTTTATTAAAGCCGACGATCCGTCTGCTTACATCGACGTGGTGGAGACCGCTCACAGAACAGGTTGGTAAACGAACAAAACGGATTATACGAATAAATGACAAAATTTCACCGATGAACATTTGTTGAACGTGTACGCAGGAAGTTGGGAAGATTTGGTTAGATATTTGCAGATGGCTCGTAAGAAGGCCAGAGAGTCGTATATCGAGAGCGAATTGATATACGCGTATGCTCGCACTAGCCGTTTGGCCGATCTTGAGGAATTCATTTCCGGTCCTAATCACGCAGATATACAAAAGGTACGTACGATTTGGCGATTTTTTTCTCGAATAAAAAGCAGTTGTTCTGTAATCGATTTACAAAGTGAAATGACTAGTTGATTTGTCGATTTTCTTTTGATTGATTGCGAAAATATTGACTTTGATTTTTTTTGCTCGATAGATCGGTGATCGTTGTTTCGACGATAAAATGTACGAGCCGGCAAAACTGCTTTATAATAACGTGTCGAATTTCGCTCGTCTTGCCATCACATTGGTGCATTTAAAAGAATTCCAGGGAGCGGTTGACAGCGCTCGTAAAGCTAACAGGTAGGCTGGAATCGAATTCGATTCAAAGAAGATGGATCAAAAATCCGTTAGTGGTATGAGCCGAGTTCTCAATGGGGACTTCTTCAGACTTGTAGTTAATGTACCGCTTAATACCAATGTCCATTACGGAGGCTGGGTACCCTCAAATCATCTAAGAAGTTGAATTTGGGATATTTAGCTTTTCATACGCAACGGACGACGCGAATTTTTGAATCCCTTCAAACATTTTGATTCAAAAATTGTAAAAATTTTCTTTTGTTCGAAGTTGAAATCAAAATATGCATTTTGATTTATATTTATAAAAAAAAAAGTAAGCAGCCATGCCGCATTACTGTAGCTGAATTTTAAGTTTTTAACTGCGGCTTGTTCTGGCTTGGTAAAAACGTTGCTAAACCCTTCGTGACTACAGGCTACACCCAATACCAAGTTTGAAAACCCCCACCCTATCCCTTCTAAAATCACTTAAAGTTGAATTTAGAAGAAACGTAGTATTTCTTACCAATAAAATGATCATATGAATACATACTTTTCAAATTATATACTGCAATTTCCCCTCCAAAAGCCTTTTTTTGTTCTAACTCCCCTCCAAATTCACTTGGAAGCTAAAATCAGAATAAGTTGGTCACTTAGGCTCATTTTATCACATGGCATGGAAATAAAAAATTTTTCGATAACCCCTCCTTCTCTCCTTCCAACATCATGTATGGATGAATTGGGGATATAATATACTTCTTATCCCCAATAATCGTATGAGTTCATATTAATTACATTTTTACCAACTTAAGACTTCTCAAACTCTACTCAAATTTTGATAATTTGCCATTTTGGGTGCATTTTGATCCAAATTAGAGAGTTCATATTATGGTCACCATCTAACTCCAACACAAAATTTGACCTTTTCTAAGTTGACTTTTTGAGAAGATACGGACGATTCAAGAAATACCATGACTCAAAACTTCCTCGAAAAGCCTTTTTTGCTCCAACTTCCCTCAAAATACACTTAGGAAGTTCAAATTCGGATATGTTGGTGTCCGTGACTCACTCTTTCACGTGAGATCAAAAACGAAAAACTTGAGTCATTTGTCGCTTCTCCAGCCTTACTCAAAATTTGAGTGATCCCGATTTTGAATTTTATCGAAAAAATAAAAAAGTAATTTTTTTGGTTTTTGAACAAGAGTTTCTCACCAAGTTACGAATTAATTTCATAAATACTCGCCGGCGCTACGCGTGGGGCGAAAGGTATAGGTATATTTGTGTATAACAAAAAATTGGACTTTGCCTGATGATTTGAAACTCAAAGATTTGAAGACTCCACCCTCCCGCGACCCCCTCCCCCTTCCCAAATCAGATAGGCTGTAATAGCTATCATTTAATGTTGAAAACTCAGCTAAAAAAAAGTCGAAAAAAACGTTGGAAAAATTATTTTTCTATTTTTACTCCCTCCTCCTTTAAGAAAATCGTGTCTGCGCTACTATATGTATGCATGTTGAAAAATTTATATCTTACATTTAGAAAAAAAAAATGGAAAAATACGTGAAAAAATCTAAAAAATCAATTCGATTACGAAATTGAATGAAATAATTATTTCATTATCGGTTTCAAGTGAAAAGGATGAAAGATCCTTCTCTTATTTCTTCCTTCACAAATTAAATGAACTGCAATAGCTACCGTGTTTATTGAAAACTCGGCTAAAAGTCGTTGAAGAATTCACGTAAACGGGCGAAAAATAATCGATTCGTAATTTCCAGCACACGTACATGGAAAGAAGTATGTTTCGCGTGCGTGGACAGTCAGGAATTCAGACTAGCTCAAATGTGCGGTCTTCACATTGTGGTGCACGCGGACGAACTAGAGGATCTGATCAACTATTATCAGGTAATATATACGCGACAGAAGGTAAAAGCTTGTAATAGCGACAGAATTTAAACTATGCACGTGTTGCAGGATCGTGGATATTTCGAAGAATTGATCAATCTGCTAGAATCAGCTTTAGGATTGGAGAGAGCCCATATGGGTATGTTTACGGAATTGGCGATTCTGTATTCCAAGTACAAACCGGCTAAGATGAAGGAACATTTGGAATTGTTTTGGTCACGTGTTAACATTCCGAAAGTACGATTTTATTCAACTAGCTTCGAAGGAAAGACTAGTCGCGGGCTTTTTTTCATTTCGAAATTTCGTCGACAGGTTTTAAGAGCCGCGGAGCAAGCGCATTTGTGGGCCGAATTGGTATTCTTGTACGATAAATACGAGGAGTACGATAACGCGGTAATCGCCATGATGAACCATCCGACGGAAGCATGGAGAGAGAGCCATTTCAAAGATATCATTACTAAAGTAAATACGAAAGTTTGAAAAGAAAATTGTATCGTTTTGGAGAGTATTTTTAATTTTTATTATTTTCTTTTTCTCAGGTAGCAAATATTGAATTATATTACAAAGCTATACAATTTTATTTGGATTACAAACCGTTATTGTTGAATGATTTGTTATTGGTATTGACTCCACGAATGGATCATACCAGAGCAGTGAACTTCTTTACAAAAGTAAGACGATATGATGTGTAATCATTTTTTTTTTTTTTTTATATGTGATGAAAGTACTTCAGCAAGAATCGAAGGGGTCGATTCGTACGATTTGAATTAGACCTTTTTTCAATCTTGCCAAATTATTGTCGCGAAGTTTGATGCGTTGCTATCTGGCGTGGTAGTAGCGTGGTAGAAATCGCGTTACATTTTTACATTTTTTGAAAAAAAGATCTGCAGGTTCCAGCGGGTCCGCTTTCATTGATAAGGTGAAACCTTCCTATGAACTTGCTACAGTAATTGAACGAAGTTTGATACTCTCTTCGCGTATCTCTAGAGGTGTATTAGGATTTGTGCGACAATAATTTTTTAATTGTGCAATTAAGGGGGGGGAGGGGTGTTTTAATATATGATATAGAGCGAGTGAAAAATAGCAGAATTTTTTTTTGAAAGTAAACGTGAATTATGTCTTTTACAATTCCGAAAAGAGAGAGAAATTGTTATTAAAAAAAAAATTGAAAAAAAACATTTTTTTGAGTTTTGAGATTCTTTTGCCCTTAGTATTGTACTTGAGTTCTAAATTGGGATAATTTTAAAATTTTCATTTTTTTTATATAGAATATTTTTGTTGGCAATTTATTTTTTTATTTTTTTATTTTATGCGCGAAATGATCATAAAGTTGAAGAAAAAATTTTTTTTAAGAATAAAAGTCATGTATATTTTTTTTTTAATAATGCTATTTATTTCTTGAATTCAGTTTAATCTCATTTTTCTAAAATTTGTGAACTCTACAATTTTAGAAAAATAAGATGAAGTTGAATTCATGAAGTGAAGGCATATATTGACGTTTGTCAAATATTAAAAAAAAAAAAAAAATTATAATTTTAATTCTTAAAAAGAATAATTTTTTGTTTAGCATAAATTTTAGCATTTAAAAAATTTTTATAATACATGGAGTTGTCTCTACTATTTTCTTTTACAGTGAGATCTTGAGCAATAGAATTATTTTTTAATACTTACCCTTCATTATCTAGCTTTCCCTTACCCTCTATAGGGAAAAAGTGGCAATAAAAAAACACTAATTTTTAAATCAGCGCTATTCAAAACGTATAAATTCAAATTGATAACACATTGAATTTTTTCCTGAATTTAGAATGTTACTCCTCCTTGAACCTACTCTTTCTTCCCCCCCTCTCTCTCTTCAAGGAAGAAGTGGTAAAAATGATTCATAGATTTGAAATCAGCGATTAAAAAAAAAATCATTAGAGGACTACCCTTCATTCTTTTTGGCTAAATTTAGCTCTCAGACTATGAGCCTGAAGCATGTTATATTGCGATTTATATTCAATATTTTGCTAAATTATTATCGTGAACTTCAATATCGTGTCGTTGTCTAAATATGATAATAGTGTGATGATTAATCGAATGAGGCGTAATTTGACGTATTACTTCGAAGCACAAAATAGCCATGTAATTTGGAGAAAAATTGAAAAATCCTAGTCTTCGGCTAAATTCATATTCTTTGCATTGTTTATAAATGATGTGTATAGTATTGGAATTTTACAAAAACGATCTGCAGGTTCCAGCGGATTTGCTCTTATTGATAAGGCAAAATCTTCCTAAGAACTTGCTATAATAATTGTACACAGTTTGATACCCTCTTCGCTTACATGTGGAGGCGTATTAGGAATTGTACGACACGATTTATCGAATGAAATGTTTTTGTTTTCTTAAGATATAAAATGAAAAGCGATGATAAAATGTTTATCCTATTTACATGTAGTAAAGGTGTACCGGTACATGTTGAATGAAAAATTATAATTTTCGAAATTTTTTGTAGACCGGACATTTGCAATTAGTTAAACCATACCTGAGATCGGTGCAATCTTTGAACAATAAGGCGATCAATGAATCACTGAATCAATTGCTGATCGACGAAGAAGACTATTTGGTACGCATACGATATTATTGGTGGTAAAAGAAGTTTCGAGTGATCCCTTTAAACGTGTGTTTTGTTTTCTATCTGTGAAATAGGGATTACGCGCTTCCATCGACGCATTCGATAACTTCGACACAATAGCGTTAGCGCAGAAATTGGAAAAACACGAATTAACGGAATTCAGAAGGATCGCCGCGTACCTGTACAAAGGCAATAATCGTTGGAAACAGAGTGTCGAGTTATGCAAAAAAGACAGACTTTTTAAAGTAAGATGATGGATTTTTTTCGAATTATTTTCATTTTAAGGCATTACGTTTTGAAGAAACTAAATTCGTACGTTTATTTAGGACGCGATGGAATTCGCAGCTGAGTCGAAAAACAAAGACGTCGCCGAAGAGTTAATTAATTGGTTTTTGGACAATGGCAACTTCGATTGTTTCGCTGCTGCGCTCTTCCAGTGCTACGATTTGCTTAATCCCGATGTTATTTTAGAATTAGCTTGGAAACATAGAATCATGGATTTCGCGATGCCTTACTTCATCCAAGTGATAAAAGAATACACGTCCAAGGTAAATTCATCGGGTAATCGATTAATTTTTACGGGATTCGGTTGGAATATGTGTTTGATGAATTACATTCTGGTTGTAGGTTGATAAATTAGAAGAAGATATATCGAAGAAGTTGGAAGAACATGTTGAACATGACAACAAACCGATCATAATGCGTAAGCATAGTTTGAATGAAAGAGAAGTGTAAAGAGGATAGTTTTTTAGGCCTTCGTATCTGGTAACCTTGTGACCCAGAAGTTGTAGTATATGCGCTATTGGCGAAAAAACTGAGAAATCGATGATAATTTGCAATATGTAGAAGATTAGTCTTGATGTTATAAAATGAGAGATGACGTATGACCGATGTGAAATATCAGATTTTACAGTTTAAGTGTTTCTGAAGTTGTGCTATGTGCTGATGTGAATTAGAATGAGCGAATACAACTTCGTTGGAAATTTGGCGAAGTCTCTTAATGGAATATTTATTAACAAAACAAGAACGAAAGTTTCATGTTAATATTACTTGTATTTACTGCAAGGGGAAGCAAAATAATTGAAAATCGATTTTTCCGATATCAGCGTACCTTCTTTCAACAGGTTAAAATTTATTTAGATTATACAGGGTGTTACATTTCGTTGTGATATTAGGCACTTATCCTAATGTTTTATTTACTCGAAAAATCAACAGAGCCAAAATAAATAAGCAGTAATATTTTCTTACGAAAATTTGATGGATATTGTAACGAATAAATATAATATAGAATATTATTGATCAATAACAGCAGTAAATGTGGTAGGTAGTTAAGTAGGTTGGAAAAATTGGTATTTTTTAGGAAAAACAATGATTCATTCGGAGATTTTTCAAAATCATTTACATAAGTTCGGTAAAAAAAAATCCTCATTTTTCATACTTTCTTCATTTCAACTCCCTACCACCCATCTTCATAGGCGCCATTTCTTTATTAGTAATACTATGCCATAGGGTAATAGTGGAACTGCTTTATCTGATTTATCGATGATTGATTTCTGGATATCTATCAAGTATGCATTTAACGATACTTCCCTAATATTAAATTATCGATTTTGCTTCCAAGTTCAAATCACAGATGATCATGAAAATTCAATTTATCGATATTAAAAAGAAAATGGATTCCTTGATTTTAGCGAGAATTAGATGTATGGATATTTATCAAAAATCTTACTGGACTCTTCGATAGTGGTTGAAAATCGACTTATCGATATTTATTTCATCGATATTCATCCACTTGAAATAGATCAGTTGAAAACTTATTAAAATGTGTAATCAGTTTATTGGTATTAATCTATAATCGATTTATCGATATGCATCTTGAATAGATTCATCGATATTTATCTAAAATCGATTTATCGATATTTCTCAGAAATCATATTCAAATAGAACCAGTTTATCAATAGTTTTCTAAAATAGATTTTTCAACTTTCATCCAAAATCGATGTAGAGACATTTTGAAAAAAAAAATAGATTTAATAATAAATAATCATTCAAAATGAATTATCGATATTACTTGTCAAAATACGATATTCACGTAAAATATGGTTTTCAGTATATATTAATCATCGATTTATCTACATTATACTAAAGTCGATTTATCGGTGCTCATGCAAAATCGATATATCGATATTTATTTGAAATTGTTGCATTGATATTCTTAAAAATTTATATTCAACTAAAATAAGCTCATAAATATTTATCCAAAATCGATGTATCGATATCGATATGTATTTTAAAATCGATTCAATATAGTCGTAGGTAGGCACTTGTGTAACGAGATAGAAATTCTTAAAATTTATCGATCCATCGCCAGAGAAATCTTGTTGAAGAATTATGAACATTGGAGAACCCGACCTCATTCTCTCGGAATTCATCAGATATCAAAATGATCTCTTTTTTTAACCTAATTCCTTGACGATATTCACTCATTTCAGAGTATTTGAAAGAATGACAATAATTTTGGAACAATGATTTCTAGAATGCATTCCAGTCGGAACTTTGACTCGCTCTCAGCCACAAAGTAAAAGTTTCTGCGGGAAATTATGGTCTTTTTTCTATTAGTGGTATTCATGTTCTACAACTTCTGAGCCATAAGGTTGCAAAGTAGAGCCTGAACACAAATCTTATTTATACTTTTTTTTAGCAAAATATACCTAGTTACCTAATACCTACTCTGCTTATATATCCGACGGTGAATAATATATCGTATTTTTTTTTTTTTAATTTACAGCCGAACCGCAGCTGATGTTAACGGCCGGACCGGGAATGATGGGACCAGGTTTCACGCCTGGTTATCCAACCGCCGCCGCGGCAACTGCGTACAATCCTGGATTAGCTTACCAGGGTTACGGCATGTAGATAAACTTATAATTACGAAGAGTTTACTGATACACTATATTAGTCGACTTACGTGTAGGAATGGCATACATAAATTATTCTATACGATTTATTATATGTTGAAAATTGTTTTCTAGTTACGTATATACGAGTCACAACTCCATTCCTTCATTTCATTAAGTATTTAATATTGATAATAATCATAGACCATCGTATATTATTTTTTTGCTTTTTTTAATAGTTTTTATTTTTTTATTTAATTTTTCTGTTTTTTTCTTTACTTTTTTTTTTTATTTATTCATTTACCGTATCCTCTATTATTTCTCTTGTTTTGAATTTTTACGCTTAATTTTATGTTATATATTTTCATGTTATCGCAGTTTATTTATTTTTCATTTTATATAATCCCATGATTAGTGAATACTATTAAATCGTTAATTAAATTAATAAAATTGTGATAAACGTATGTTAGTTATTTGTCGCGTTTAAAGGAAAGTAACTACCTATTTATTTAGAATTTCACTATTGTTCTATTTTATTTACGGAATTGCGTTCGTTATATACGTACATATTTCATATTTAATGAAAGAAAAGAATGGATTTGAAGGGGGAAAAAAACGTCAAGTTTATACGTGAGTCTCGTTGGATGTTCGAATTATTTTTTTCTCGTGTAATGACGAAAATACCTTTCATCGAAGATCTATTTAACCATGTTGGGTTATTGTAAACTCGTCATATTCTATTGTATTACAAAGTTACCACCTTCTTTTGAGCTTCAGTTCTAAGCGCATTCCCAATGTTATCCTCTCTCTGTTTTCGGTTTACTATATACTATAATTTTTCTTATTTATGTTTTATTTTATTCCTGTATGTGTGTATTTGTATGCATGTGTATTTTGTTGGAAAATTGGTATTATTTGCTTTTATGAATTGTTGTCGTAACGATGAACATTATTTTTTTTCTTGCCGTTACAAATCATGATCGGTTAATGTAGTTTTTAACACCATAATAGCGAATTTACGATAAAAGTTTTTTGTTGAACGTTTGAAATCGATGTTTTAAGTTAAGTTCACCAGTTTTATAGATGCGTTTGTTTTACATAAAATATGTTGAAAAATTAAAAAAAAAAGTACAATGAACATCTGTTGTAGTGTGAATAAAACTTTCTTTATGGATAGAAGAATTCAGGTTTTTATTACTTAAAAAAAAAGAGATGTATTGTTAGAAAAACGTTTTAATGCAATTGTAAATATTATATTTTTGAAACTAGCACTTATAGTAAAATAAAATGTGTTTTAAGAAAATGTCAAGTTATTTTAACTACCTATTTATTATATTAAACACTTATTAATTAAAATGGGTGCTTTGAGCTTATTTATTTTGCTGAAATTAATTTATTTTTTGTGACAATAAAAGGTGTGTTGATTATGTACGGTGTTTGTGAAATAACTGTTTTAGATATACTGTGAACTCGAATTTCTGGATTTTTCGCTAATGTTCGGGAGGAAATTGAAGTTACCAGTGATTTAAACATAAACAAGTTCGAGTTTATTGGTGAATGCATGAAGTATTAAAAAATAAAGAAGCGTACATATCATATAAAAGTAGAATAAATTTGAGGATGATAGCATAATAGTTGAAGATTATTTATATCACATGAAACTTCTTTTAGTAGATATTGAACTTCACCATTCTTCAATTCCCATTGGTTAATTATTTATTGGGTATTGATGAAAACCTATGACACGACAATAAGAAACTGAAATGAAACGATAAAAAAATTCATGAAGTATTTCGTCATCATTACCTTCAATCTTTTACTCATGAAATAAGGTCGTTCCACCCCATCATTCATATTACAATCTTCACAGAAACATATGAAAACAGAATCCACTATCGTCTGAAATAAGGTAGAAAACAAAACGTCGAATGAATTATTTTTTTTCTTTGAAACAGAAAAAAATTTAACTTTATGTTACAAAAAATACCTCAAAAACACTCATAAATGCGTTTGATACGATGAATGCAAATATCGCTATGATGATCAAATATACAATCATATCGCCTTTTTCCGCTTTATGCTGAAAAAGAAAAGACCGACCTATAATTATTTAGTTTTACTTAGCTATTATAATAAAGTGTTGGAAAGTATTAGCAAAAATGTTCACCTGTGTGAGTAAATATCCCACAAGGACTGAGCAAGCTGTTACCACCAAGATTCCAGATGACATTACCCAACTACCGATTGTATTGATAGTAGCGAGTTTTACTACACTGCTAGTCACAACGTGAAAGGCTCTTTTTCCAGATTTCCAGAAGTTTTCACCGTATATGGCTAAAATTTGATTGCCATTTGAATGAATTCGAACTGATGCGAATATAGTTTCTGATGGATATAATATGGCTACCTACCCATTTCAATATAGGCATTTTCCGTTAAAAATACAATGAACTTTTCCAGCAATTTACAAATCGTACCAAAAATGCAAAGAATCAATAATGAACCCGAACCGCCTTTTTTTGAGAGCGCTTTGTAAATTGCACGAAGAATTTTAACGATTAAAATTATCAACGATCCTAATATCACACTGCCAAGGTGAAACTTGAATAGGCAAGCATAACTTTTCGATAGAGCGCCGTTGATTTGGCTTTTATCTCTGTAAAAATAGATGAACAGTATGGTTAAATAATCTTGAAAAGAAAACTGAAATATGATGATGATTTGGCTACCTCGTGAAGAACCATCTCACAACTGCACCGGCGATAACCATGTACTGACAGCCGTTTAAGATTAGAAGTATCCATAACATCGCTAGCGCATTATATATACGAGCAACCTGAGTCATTTGAAATTAAATGAGTTGGTAAGAAAAAAAATTGGTGTAGGTACATATATAATTACAAAAATGGTATGCCCAGTTATAACTTTCAATTGTACTCACCTGCATTATTGCATTTTTTCTATAAATTATATTTCCTGTGGTATGATCTTTTTCTGGGTGACCGCAAGTTTCAATCATTAAGAGAAAATATACGGCAATACCAAGTGACACTATTGTAGCAGCAAGAGTCTTTAAAAGGCATTTTCAATGGATTAGCTTTATAAATATGGTAATTTATAAATAGGATAGATATTTAGAGATAATTTATACTAAATAGGTATATTACTGTAGACCATTTCATACATGGCCTACTAACCCATTAGAACATGGAGAATTTTAGGTTAGCTCTTTGAAGATTGAAGTCGCGTCTTGTTTTAGAAGTAGAAGCACGCTCACCATCGAACTGTTTTCATCGTGCTACCCTTCTTCGCGGAATTAATGGAATTTTCATCAGAAAAATGCTGAAAAATGTCATTTTGGAGGGAAGGAGGGGTAATCATTAATTACCCAAAATATCAGTAGATTCGGAATAGGCGACACAAAATAAGTCGAAAATTCAGGGACTTCAGAACACACGCGATTTCACTGATACAAACACAACATATCAAATGAAATACGCGAACGAAAGAAGGAAAAAGTGGCACTTTAAAAACAATGGGGCATTTTGTTCCTCTTTGGTTGTTATCAGTCTTCAGTTGTATGATGAGTTTGTGTTGGTGCAGTCACGTGATCTGTGACATAAGGACTTTCCTTCCTTCGAAAAATCTACGACTTACAAGACGTTTCTTCATTTTTTGGCCAAAAAAATTTTTTATTATGGATAGGGGTTGCATATCATGCAGTATATTGCAATACAAGAAACATTTATTTTTCACTATTCACAGATATTATTAAGGATTGAGCCTATAGCAAATAGTACATATATAGGTAGTCTCCCGAATTACATTGATGCTCATAATTTTAGAAGGGTTTTCTAGTAGTCTTTTGGAACCAAATGGCACTTGTACTGTTTCTGTGTAAGGTATACATTATCACTTACCACCAGTGGTTGTAACATAACTAAAGGAATTGCTTGAATTACTTTGCCACTTTCAGTGAATAAAACGATGGTAAGCTTGATGTTTTTTCGGAGTGTGAAAATTATAACTGATACAACAATCTGGAAACAATTTAACTTATGATTATAAATATCACTTAGATATTCCAAAAAAAATCTATGCTGAGATTTTATAATGTGTAGAACTGGAATGTTGAATATTTATTTACCGTTATGATGGTTAAAAAAACTGGACATGCTATGGAAAATTCACCCTTGGTTTTTGAAGATTTTTTCTTGGAATTGGTATTATCTTCCTTTATCCAATAGTACCTACAAAGAAGTCAATTTTTATGCATTCTTTTCATGAGAAGTGATTAAAGTGGAGTGGACTTATTAGATTCATTCTCATAATCTGTGATGAATAATTCTCTCAAAAAATGTCGATTCTCCATGTCAATATTAGTTCCCTCGTACTGAGGACAAGACTTCAAACATTTTGAGTTGAAATCAAAAAAATTCCAATTTCAAAAAATTGAAATTTTTTTGGTGTCTTGTACTGTCTAGACTTTACATTATGTTATTTACAGTAGGAAAAAAAAATTTTAGCTGAAAATTTGTTTGCTCTTACGAGGTCTAATGAATTAATATATATACCTATTTATTAGAAATTAGAAAATGAAAAATATTTCCAAGTAAGTATCTATCTCTAGAAATTATTATTAATAACTAGCTAATTGATTGTTGGATAGTTATAGTAGTATAGGTTCAATTTTTGCTCTATCGGAATCAAAAAGCAAGATGTTTCGTTAAATTTATCGTTCAATACTTCTACCTATTTTTTCTTTAGTATTAATGCCACCGAAAATTAGGTAGAATGTCTCTAATTTTTATTACATACATATTTATCCTATTATTAAACGGAATATGGGATACCTATGTTATTCTTAATTTTTGAAATTGTAAAATAACCAATATGTTCAAATTTTATATTAATCGACATGGCAAGTGTAAACATTGATCTAATAAAGAGCTGAAATTGTTAAGATCGCAGTCGAGATTTTAACCGTGCACCAAAGATTTGTAATGAAAGTAACAATATTAATAACGATGATCCAGCCTATTACTAAATTTTCAATTTCACATAATCATACTAACCAACACAATACTGTAGAGATGATAAGACACACAACTATAAGTCCCAATAGCAACCATGTAACAATTTCCGCATGATAGCGAAGCAATGCGACCAGTAAAATTGAAAGACCTGTAAATAAAACGCTGGTAAATATGTAATCTTCAAAATGTGACAATTTTCGTAAAGCAGGTGAAACTTTCAACAACATTCGATGATTGAATTATTCTTGAAACATTTTTTAAGCATTCTTAGCGATAGTGGAAGCTAGAACCGCATGCATCATTCATGTCTCCCTCTTCCCCTCTACCCCAAAAAAACCCTGGAGTGTAGGATATATAACATAGGGTCTTTCTACTCCCTTGTATTTTTTCAATTTCAATTTTTATTTAAATAGTTCTAAAGTAATAGACCGTTCATATCCATGAAAAGTTATTGAATACAGAAAAATTGGGTAAATTTAAATTATTTTTACAGTATTATTTCGGTATCAATTTTGAAGCTGGTTTTTTATTTTACCTATATTTTTTGATTGATTTTTCCAATTATTACAATACAGTTGTAAATATTTTATATGAAATAATGTAATGACATTTTCAACCAACTCCTCCCTCCCTCACAACCACCCTGAAAAAGAAATTATCTCGAAAACACGTTCTTCTGTTTATGTGGCTATAATTGCTTTCATGATTTTTAATATTTTAACAACCCCTCCCCTCAAATAAGCTTCCGTCGCTTCATCGTATCGTTTGTCAACTACTTCAAAATAATCATTCCTTCCGAGAATGGTATGAATCATACATCACATTTTAGATTTAATCTCAAGTTCAAGTGGAATGTAGGATGAGATCCAATAATCTATTGAGTACCTACCTATACCTATTTATTTACTTACCAATTGCGATTGCGCAAGATAAGCATAACTCCAGAGTACATGATTGCTTATGAAAAGTACCTACATCCTAGTTAAAAATAATGAAAATTATTTCAAATTCTTTTCCTCTAATGAAGTGAATTAGCTATTTGAAAGACATTATATAATAAAGCAAACCTTCAATGCATCTTTTGAAGAATTTTTCGAAATTTCTATATAATGGCTCAAGTCTCCATTTCGATTAAGGATGCAGTAAAATGACAATGCAAGCTGAAATTAAGGAGAAAAATAAAATAATTCATTATACGTTACATTTTTCATAGTTATTTATTTATAACCATTTCAAATACAAGTTTACATATTGACTGCTACGAACGATTAACTCGTTGCAAAAATGAAACTATAATAAAACTCACCCATATTAATATGAAAATTGCAAAGATGACTAAAAATTCGCCATTCGTTCGATGTCGTTTCTCTAGGGGAACGTTGAATGTACTCAAACTTGATTCCTATAATGTATAATAAAAATTTGAGCGAATTAGAATTAGTAAGTGCACTCATAGCGAAAGAAATATAAGACAGATGAGTACTTTTTTCGCTTTGCTGGGATCTTCATTTGAAGAATTAACAAAATAAACATCACGTGCCATGATTAATTTACTTCTTACGTCAGTTGATATTAATTTATGTATGCACTTGCGGAAGGAATTCTGAAAGAACAAATACTTAATGCTGTTTCTTTACCATATGTATACAGTATACGTATTATAGTAAGTATAAGTAGTATTCATGTTCTGATCGTACATTTGATGTAGGTAGCTACCCTATGTGCACACTTTGGCTGATAGATATCCTGTTTCTGTTCTTACATAGCAAATAAGTAGACGAAAAACACCATTTTGAGCTAATATATGTCTTATGAACATCTTATAGATATACTTTCAAGCTGAGCTTGAATTAATGTCAAATAGATGTCAATAGACATCAATATCTTTTTCTAATTAATGAAAAAATTTTGATATCTATTTGACATTAATTGAAGCTCAACTCAAAAGTATGTTGATAAGATATTCATATGACATGTATAAGCCCAAAATGGTGTTTTTTGTATATCTATTTGCCATAGAAATGTGCACATAGGGTAGGTACCTAATACCTATTGAATGCAGGGATGATTATAATAATCCTATAAGTTCTGAAGATTAATAAACCATGAGCTAAGTCCTACATCCCTGAGTACATTCCAAATTTCACAAAAGATAAAATATCACCATAATGAAAACTGATTACTCTCCCCTCCATGCGTAAAAAAAATACGATTAAAAAAGTAAGAAATATTATTAGGTGCGGTTTTATTCACTAGAAAACATATGAAAATTCGCAAAATGGAGAAAAAACACAGGCACATTATTTTTTGATGTTTATACCGTGCGACCCTAAAATCTAGACAGGTAAAGAGCAAAATTCCCTACCCTGAAAAATAGAGTGAATGAAATATAATAATATTAATACTGACTTTACCAAAAATTTAAAAAAAATCAAAAATTAATAAGTGGTGATGCGAAAGTAATGAACTTAAAAAAATATTAATTTTTAATCATTTACCTACTTACTTTTTTTCTCCCCATTTTATTATACTGGGTGTGTATAATTACTAGGATTGTTACTGTCAGGGTCAAGAATTTTATTATATTTTATTTTGTAAATGAGAGATGGGATTTTTTTGATTATAAACAAATTGTGATTGATAATTTTTCGAATAAAAAAATAAAATAATTCAAAGAAACGAATATTGTTTTGTCTGTCTGCATTTCAATGGTAGTACCGTAGGTATATGTATTTAGAAATTTATCAACCACAGGAATTGAGATCAGCTCCATACATTAAAAACTTTTCAAGCTATCGCCATTTTATGAAAAAAATTATACAATAATTTGATTTTTTTTCAACTTGAAACGTTGATATTTCAAGTAATTAAGATATAATTTTGCGTTGCTAATCTCAACAAGTATTTCAACACGTATGACTCAGTAACGTATATGCTTATTTTTATTATTCAAAGTGAAAAACTGTACGCTATTCTTAATTTGCTGCGGAAAAAATTCTTTCTATTCATTTGTAGCCATAAAATAAAAGAAACATTAAGAAAAAAGGTATTTTGATACAAAGAAAATAACTTTTTTTTTTAAATTGTTATTCTTTCAATTCTTTCAACTCTTAAAATATGTTAATTAATAATTTCTAATACAAAAATCACTATTCCAGTCTCATCACGTATTTGAGAAATTATTGAAAAAAGGATTGTTGAAAAAGCAAAAATGTGATGTCGTCTTATCGCTTACTGAGAATTTGGTGACCGATAAGATGGCGAAATGACGTTTTCTCAACCTTTTCTCGTCGATCGTTTTTATACTGTAGAATTCAGTTCTCTCAAATACACGTTCGAATAATTATTTCTAACAAGGATTTTGTGCAGGTCCAACCCAAATCACTTGGACGAAGAGTACATGAGTATATAATAATCGAAAATTTATAATCATCCAATAAATAAATAAAATTATTGTTGGGTATCAACTATAATAAAATGTATTTAAAAACGTACCAGATTTTTTCCTCTATTTGAAACGCTGACGCAACAAACTTACTAAAATTAAAGAAATAAGTGAAGAATAAACACTAACAAACGGAAATTGAAACTTTATGTACTTTTAAACAGTGCCGGGTGACAGTAAAAACCTAACAGGTAAACACATAGAAATTCATAAAAGTACAACGCTGCGAATTAAACTGAATTTTAAATTCGTATCAATTTGTATTTTAATTTGTACTTCAAAAAATTAGAGGTGGGGAAATGAGAAGAATTCGAGCGAATTCAAGTGCTATATGAAATGAAGTGCTGTGCAAGGTGCCTTTTGGAATGATGTTGAAATTCGGTAGGTACCTACTTGGAAGGAAGTTCAAGAACCGATAATTTATATGTGAAGTTGGAATGTTTATTTGATGTTTCCTCCTTTCGTAGTTTTTGGTTGTGCATCCTAACATACTACATGTAACAGCTCTTCTTTTTTTGGCGGGAAATCCCTCATCAAGATACCATCCAAGTTACAAAATAAATTTTTAGAACATGCATGGTATCGTGCTGAGGGAATCGCAGTCAACAGGGACAGGTGGGGGAGTGTGGTATCTTATATTTACATCTTCTAGAGTGCGCTGCTAGTATTAGTTCTTCCTTCATGTGTAAGCGGGGATTCCCTCATCATCATACCATGCGAAGTTTAAATTCGCATCAATTTGTATTTTATAACTAGAATAGTATCGGCCCATTTCGCGAGAAATTTGAACTTCAAAAAATTAGAGATGGGGAAATGAGAGGAAGTAGAAAGAAGAGGAGTTCGAGCGAATTCAAATGCTATATGAAATGAAGCGCTGTGCAGCGTGCCTATTGGAATGATCTTGAAATTCGGTAAGTACGTACTTGGAAAGAAGTTCAAGAAAGGATAATGTATGTGCAAAGTTAGTTATATATCCATAGGCTGAAATAAAAGGTGGGGGCTTATACGGTCCCAACTAGCCATCCAAATTTCTTCGTATTTCCTGAACAACTTATAATTTCTTCTTCTAATCCCATGAGAAACATTTATATATTTCTTATAGTTTTTTTGATTCTCATAAAAAAAAGAAAGAAATTTGCAGGTATTAAAAATGTTAACAATTGATTTCTTTTACTCGTATTCCAAAAAATTATGCATTGTGATAAAACGGATAATACCTACTATCATACCGTGCTGATCATTAATTTATTAACGACTAGTACGAAAATTTACAACACAAACAATTTTCTTCAAATGAATCCAGCCTCAACCTTTTCTAATGATTACGAAATGAATTTAATAATCATCAAACTCATTAACACGTATAAAAATAGTCAATTTCCAAATTAATTCACACATATAAAAATTCTATGTAGTTTTTTTTGTAACAATTTTTTCAATATCTCCCAATATGGCCGTGCCGTCTCCGCCTACGGTTGTGTCATAAAGTAAAAGGAGGTCTATATAGAAGCCCTTTTCATAATTTATATCTATGCTACCGCCACGCACCACAGAAGGGAGAATGAGCGATAGTAAAAATAATCGAAACTAATTTTTTCAAAACCAGTCCACTTCTTCACAGAACTGAAACTTGCTGATGAATTATGCAATAGATTTTTAAAATAATCGTCAATTATCAAAATCATACGAGTACATTTCGAAAGAAAGAAGAGAAAAAAAATTTTCAAATGTAATAGCTTATTTTAAGTTCACCAGTTTTGCAGATGAGTCAGTTTTACATGAAATATAATTATGCCTAAGAATAAAAGAAAAACCAACATTTGTGGTACTGGATAAATAAATACAAGTTTTTCATAGTTATAAAGAGCAAGAGTTGAAGTAGAGATTGTAAAAATAAAGTGTTTTTCATTGATAATATGACATTGTATGGTTTAATATTGGAAAATTACGGAGTTGTTATCGTTTTTCCAATTTTATATTGTATGATATCGATATCAGATACTTATTGATGAAACATTCCAAGAAAAATAAACAGTGTAGTGCACAACGATGGAGTAAAATTTTACAATATATGTCATAGTAGGAACACGAGTTTGTGTGACCTCACGTTTTATTAAACCATGACTTAGCGTGAGGGGGCATGAGTCGAGGTATTTTAGTTCTCACGTGATAAATGAAGTAAAATTTCATAGTAGTAGGAGGAGGCGAGGGGATGTGAGTTAGCGTGACGTGACGTGAGTTAAGGTGTTTTAGTTAGCTTTTGATGAAGGTAATCACCTGGATCTCCCTATAACATGCGCAATTTTCAAATTTTGCTTTTTAATTACCTAATTCTGTATGATTAGTTTTTGATTAAGTAATCAGATGTGAGTTGGTATGAGGAGACCTGACTTGGATCATGAGATTGTGTGATCTTATGTTTCACTGAATCAGCTCATGTTCTAATATGGAATAAAATAAAATTTTATAAATGTAGTAGGAACGTAAGTTTGTGTTCACGTTTTATTGAATCGTGACTTAGCGTGACGGGGCGTGAGCCGAGGTATTTTAGTTCTCACGTGATAAATGAAGTAAAATTTCATAGAAGTAGTAAGAGGTGAGGGATGTGAATTAGTTCACGCGGCGTGAATCGATGTATTTTAGTTAGTTTTTGATGAAGGTAATCGGACGTGATTTGGTGTGAAGAGAATTGACTTGAAGTTTTTTCATTCTCACGCTATAACTTAAGTAAAACTTGGTGGATAGAGTTGAAAGTTGGAAGATTACCTAATTTGGGGTTCATAACTACGCGTGGAATCTCCCATGATTGGATGCAGGGACGGACTGAGCGGTGGGTGTGGGGTGCTCACCACCCAGAGGTTTTGCGCAGTCGGCAAAAGTCGGCAAATCGGCATCGGTGAGAAAAATTCGACAATTCCTGTTTCACTTGTCTCATTAACAGCGAAAATTTAACAATAAATAATTAAATCAAACAAAGAAACATATGTATTTGCGCATTGTTTTGCTTACTCTGCTCGAAGCTTTTCTATTTCCGAATTTTGGCTACGCTAGGAGTGGTAATGTCGCCATCTGAGAAGGAGATACTGAATATCGGAAATGAACGAGATTAATGAAAACTGATGTTCCATTAAAATTAATATTGTTTTAGTTCAATTTCAATTGATATTATATGGTTTAAATTTATCTCAAAATAATGCTGGAGAATTGGAAACTGGAGAAGTACTCAGTCCCTTGAGTGATAACAACTTCTTTCATTCTCAACAAAAAATATCCTACTTAATATTTTTGGATTTTTTTTTATTGATTTTTTTTTTAAATTTAAACTTATTGTTTTTCCGTCATTTTAAATTTTTTTTATTGTTTTGTTTTAAATTGTTGAATATTTTATCGCCTTGGTTTCATTTTTCCCTTATTTATTCGAATCTAGTTTTTTAGTTTTTAGGTTTTCATTTTTTTTTTTCGTTATACCGGGTGACTACTTGATTAGAGCACCCAACGAGACAAAATTAGCTAAAGGTGAAACAATTCAATACATTTATGTGTATTTTTGACAACAAAAGTATAATTTAAAATTTTGCATTTTATTTTACGATAGACACTTTTAAGCATTAAATAAATTATTCTTGCTAATATCATCCAAATATATAATTTATTTCTATGAGTGTAAGATTTTTGCGCTTGGGGTGCTCCAATCAAGTAATCACCCGGTATTTTAGCAATTATCTTCAGTTCGAAACATTACTCCATTTTTGTACATTTGTTTTCATCTTATAATTTTTTCTTTTTTTCATGATATCTTTCATTGTTGCATTTTTTAGTTTTCGGAATTATTCATTTTTAACAATATTATTGTTTAATTTTTAGACTTCCCAACTTGTTTGCTTTCTAATTTTTGGATTTTTTTTTTTATTACTAAAAATTTTTCTATTTTATCATGTCGTTTTGTAGTATGGATTTTTAGTGAACTTTCGCTTATGCGGAAATCCACTATTGCAGTCGTCTTGGTTTGTTTATTTATTCATTTATTTGTTTGTTTGTTGAAGCCTTTTCTTTCTGACGCGTTTTCTTCAGTTTAGGTAACTAGACAGATCGATTCAAAATTTTTACAGTAGGTGTAGATCATTAAGAACAAGAGCTGATTAGTTTTTGATGCAAGTCTATCCACGGGAAGCTGAGCTTTGGAGCTTTAAGCTCATTTTAGGGACATTCCTTTCTGACGCGATAACTCTCGTTAGACTGAACTGATTTACATGAAATTTTTATGGTGATTAGTAGGTGTATAAAAGAAGAGCTGATTAAATTTTAAAGTTGATCAATGCATTGAAAGCTGAGCTTTTCAACTTGAAAGTTTATATCAGTTTTTCAAAAATATCTTGCGAACGGTCCATCGTAGAAGAAAATGGAGGCCAAAGGATAGTTAGGAATTTCACGCTCTACAACTTTGGTTCTTATGAATTTTTCTCAAAAGCTCATGGTTTTCGAGAAAAATGATGTCGAAGCTTGGAGGCTTCTGATTGGTCAATTTATTTTTGTTGAAGCCTTTTCTTTCTGACGCGTTTTGTTCCGTTTAACTAGACAGATCAATTCGAAATTTTTACTGTAGATCATTAAGGAGAAGAGCTGATTAGTTTTTGATGTAAGTCTATCCACGGGAAGTTTAGCTTTGGAGCTTTAAGCTCATTTTAGGGGCATTCTTTTATGACGTGATAACTCTCGTTAAGCTGACTAATCACTTGACCTAATAAATGTCAGCAAATAAAAACAAACCAAAAACTCTTCTTTTGTAGCCACAGCTAGCAAATGACGATAATCATTTGCATATGCAGATTCAGATTAAGAAGAAGAGCAGATTAAATTATGTTTGTACAGTGAAATGAAGTACACTATTATGACACAGTGTGTCTAGTTTTTTAATTTATCAATTTTCCCATCAATGTTTTCTTTAATTCTTGAATTTCCTTTGTTTTTTTTTTTTAATTTGAAAAAAATCAATTTTTAGATATTCTTTATATTTTTAGTTTTGCATTTAAAAAACATTTTTGTTCTTTTCTGATTTCTGTATTATCTTAAGAAATTACTTCGTGACTTGATAGTTTTAAAAATTCAACATCCGTTTTTATTCACCAAAATTCAAAATGATGCAGAATATCCATTTTTACCCTTCTTAGGCAGTTCGAAAAACGACTGCAGATGTTGGCTTCTTTGATTTTTTTTAATGCTTCTCTTTGTTCTTTGAATTCGTAGGCAAATATAAATGTGATATTACTCGTACATCAAATTACAAATCAATCAATCGTAGTCGGAAAATTGAAAATACCAGTCGGCATTTTTAGATTTTCACCCCCCCCCCCCCAGAGTGCCAAGGCTCGGCCCGTCTTTGAAAATATAATGAAAAATTAAAAAAAAAAGTACATTGAACATCTGTTGTAGTGTGAATAAAACTTTCTTTATGGATAGAAGAATTCAGGTTTTTATTACTTAAAAAAAAAAAGAGATGTATTGTTAGAAAAACGTTTTAATGCAATTGTAAATATTATATTTTTGAAACTAGCACTTATAGTAAAATAAAATGTGTTTTAAGAAAATGTCAAGTTATATTAACTACCTATTTATTATATTAAACACTTATTAATTAAAATGGGTGCTTTGAGCTTATTTATTTTGCTGAAATTAATTTATTTTTTGTGACAACAAAAGGTGTGTTGATTATGTACGGTGTTTGTGAAATAACTGTTTTAGATATAATGTGAACTCGAATTTCTGGATTTTTCGCTAATGTTCGAGAGGCAATTGAAGTTACCAGTGATTTAAACATAAACAAATGCATAAAGTATTAAAAAATAAAGAAGCGTATATATCATATAAAAGTAGAATAAATTTGAGAATGATAGTATAATAGTTGAAGATTATTTATATCACATGAAACTTCTTTTAGTAGATATTGAACTTCACCATTCTTCAATTCCCATTGGTTAATTATTTATTGGGTATTGATGAAAACCTATGACACGACAATAAGAAACTGAAATGAAACGATAAAAAAATTCATGAAGTATTTTGTCATCATTACCTTCAATCTTTTACTCATGAAATAAGGTCGTTTCACCCCATCATTCATATTACAATCTTCACAGAAACATATGAAAACAGAATCCACTATCGTCTGAAATAAGGTAGAAAACAAAACGTCGAATGAATAATTTTTTTTCTTTGAAACAGAAAAAAAATTAACTTTATGTTGCAAAAAATACCTCAAAAACATTCATAAATGCCTTTGATACGATGAATGCAAATATCCCTATGATGATCAAATATACAATCATATCGCCTTCTTCTATTTTATGCTGAAAAAGAAAAGACCGAACTATAATTATTTAGTTTTACTTAGCTATTATAATAAAGTGTTGGAAAGTATTAGCAAAAATGTTCACCTGTGTGAGTAAATATCCCACAAGGACTGAGCAAGCTGTTACCACCAAGATTCCAGATGACATTACCCAACTACCGATTGTATTGATAGTAGCGAGTTTTACTACACTGCTAGTCACAACGTGAAAGGCTCTTTTTCCAGATTTCCAGAAGTTTTCACCATATATGGCTGAAATTTGATTGCCATTTGAATGAATTTGAACTGATGTGAATATAGTTTCTGATGGAATACCTTTTTGTAATATGGCTACCTACCCATTTCAATATAGGCATTTTCCGTTAAAAATACAATGAACTTTTCCAGCAATTTACAAATCGTACCAAAAACGCAAAGACACAATAATGAACGCGAACCGTCTTTTTTTGAGAGCGCTTTGTAAATTGCACGAAGAATTTTAACGATTAAAATTATCAACGATCCTAATATCACACTGCCAAGGTGGAACTTGAATAGGCAAGCATAACTTTTCGATAGAGCGCCGTTGATTTGGCTTTTATCTCTGTAAAAATAGATGAACAGTATGGTTAAATGATCTTAAAAAGAAAACTGAAATATGATGATGATTTGGCTACCTCGTGAAGAACCATCTCACAACTGCACCGGCGATAACCATGTGCTGACAGCCGTTTAAGATTAGAAGTATCCATGATATCGCTAGCACATTATATATACGAGCAACCTGAGTCATTTGAAATTAAATGAGTTGGTAAGAAAAAAAAATGGGTGTAGGTACATATATAATTACAAAAATGGTATGCCCAGTTATAACTTCCAATTGTACTCACCTGCATTATTGTATTTTCTTTATAAGTTATATTTCCTGTGGTATGATCTTTTTCTGGGTGACTGGAAGTTTCAATCATTAAGAAAAAATATACGGCAATACCAAGTGACACTATTGTAGCAGCAAGAGTCTTTAAAAGGCATTTTCAATGGATTAGCTTTATAAATATGGTAATTTATAAATAGGATAGATATTTGGAGATAATTTATACTAAATAGGTATATTACTGTAGACCATTTCATACATGGCCTACTAACCCATTAGAACATGGAGAATTATAGGTTAGCTCTTTGAAGATTGAAGTCGCGTCTTATTTTGGAAGTAGAAGCACGCTCACCATCGAACTGTTTTCATCGTGCTACCCTTCTTCGCGGAATTAATAGAATTTTCATCAGAAAAAATGCTGAAAAATGTCATTTTGGAGGAGAGGGAGGGGTAATCACTAATCATCCAAAATATCAGTAGATTCGGAATAGGCGACACAAAATTAGTCGAAAATTCAAGGAAGGAAAGTGGGACTTCAGAAAACACGCGATTTCACTGATACAAACACAACACATCAAATGAAATACGCGAACGAAAGAAGGAAAAAATGGCACTTTAAAAACAATGGGGCATTTTGTTCCTCTTTGGTTGTTATCAGTCTTCAGTCTTATGATGAGTTTGTGTTAGTGAAGTCACGTGATCTCTGACATAAGGACTTTCCTTCCTTCGAAAAATCTACGACTTACAAGACGTTTCTTCATTTTTTGGCCAAAAAAATTTTTTATTATGGATAGGACTTGCATATCATGCATTATATTGTAATACAAGAAACATTTATTTTTCACTATTCACAGATATTATTAAGGATTGAGCCTATAGCAAATAGTACATATATAGGTAGTCTCCCGAATTACATTGATGCTCACAATTTTGGAAGGGTTTTCGAGTAAGACGGCTTTTAGAACCAAATGTTTCTATGTAAGGTATACATTATCACTTACCACCAGTGGTTGTAACATAACTAAAGGAATTGCTTGAATTACTTTGCCACTTTCAGTGAATAAAACGATGGTAAGCTTGATATGTTTTCGGAATGTGAAAATTATAACTGATACAACAATCTGGAAACGATTGTACTCATACGATTATAAATATCACTTGATATTCCAAAAAAAATCTATGCTGAGATTTTATAATGTGTAGAACTGGAATGTTGAATATTATTTATTTACCGTTATGATGGTTAAAACAATTGGATATGCTATGGAAGATTCATCCTTGGTTTTTGAAGATTTTTTCTCGGAATTGGTATTATGTTCCTTTATCCAATAGTACCTACAAAGAAGTCAATTTTTATGCATTCTTTTCATGAGAAGGGATTAAAGTGCAGAACGTCTACAATAATCTGTGATGAATAATTCTCTCAAAAAATGTCGATTCTCCATGTCAATATTAGTTCCCTCGTACTGAGGACAAGACTTCAAACATTTTGAGTTGAAATCAAAAAAATTCCAATTTCAAAAAATTGAAATTTTTTTGGTGTCTTGTACTGTCTAGACTTTACATTATGTTATTTACAGTTGGAAAAAAAAATTTTAGCTGAAAATTTGTTTGCTCTTATGAGGTCTAATGAATTAATATATATACCTATTTATTAGAAATTAGAAAATGAGAAATATTTCCAAGTAAGTATCTATCTCTAGAAATTATTATTAATAACTAGCTAATTGATTGTTGGATGGTTATAGTAGTATAGGTTCAATTTTTGCTCTATCAGAATCAAAAAGCAAGAAGTTTCGTTAAATTTATCGTTCAATACTTCTACCTATTTTTTCTTTAGTATTAATGCCACCGAAAATTAAGTAGAATGTCTCTAATTTTTATTACATACATATTTATCCTATTATTAAACGGAATATGGGATACCTATGTTATTCTTAATTTTTGAAATTGTAAAATAACCAAAATGTTCAAATTTTATAATAATCGACATGGCAAGTGTAAACATTGATCTAATAAAGAGCAGGGCTGCAAAACCGAAAAAATATTGGTTTTGGTTCCGGTTCTGGTTCTGGTTCTCAAATATTGGTTCTGGTTTTGGTTCTGGTTCCGGTTCTACAACTTCAGTTTTGATTCTGGTTCTGGTTCTGGTGTTATGATATCGGTTCCGGTTCTTATCGGTTCCAAAAAAAAACACGTTTGACCTATCAAAATACTCCATTTTCCAAACATAATCAGGGTGAAGGAAGTATTGAAATCAAAACTTGAAAAATAATATTATTGAAAAATGGTGATGTAGATTGTAATGAATAAGTGTAAATTCATAATAGTATATTATGAAACCAGAGAAATAATGTGATTTTTGACGAATTTTGAGGTTTATTTGCTGGGCGAAGCGAGGGAAATAAGGAAATAACTCAAAATCTTAATATTATTATCCTAATACGAATCAAATAATCAATATTCTTATCAAATCATGCTTTAAACACTATCACAGAATTTTGCATTGTACGCAGATGGACGATTTTACAGATTATAATTTAAAGACTGGACCAATATACCTATAGGTAGAGAACACAGCTATTGGCAATGGCGGAGTATGAAACTCTTCTAGGACCAGAACCACTACATTTTCATATTGGTTCTGGTTCCGGTTCTGTAGTAAAAATTTTGGTTCCGGTTCCGGTTCCAGCTTGAGTACCAATTTCAAGATATTGGTTCTGGTTCCGGTTCGGGTTCCAAAATTTTATCGGTTTTATCGGTTCTTAGTTCCGGTTTGGTTCCGGTTCCAATCGGTTTTGCAGCCCTGATAAAGAGCTGAAATTTTTCAAGATCGCAGTCGAGATTTTAACCGTGCACCAAAGATTTGTAATGAAAGTAACAATATTAATAACGATGATCCAGCCTATTACTAAGTTTTCAATTTCACATAATCATACTAACCAACACATTACTGTAGAGATGATAAGACCCACAACTATAAGTCCGAATAGCAACCATGTAACAGTTTCCGCATGATAGCGAAGCAATGCGACCAGTAAAATTGAAAAACCTGTAAATAAAACGCCGGTAAATATGTAATCTTCAAAATGTGACAATTTTTGTAAAGCAGGTGAAACTTTCAACAACATTCGATGATTGAATTATTCTTGAAACATTTTTTAAACATTTTTAGCGATAGTGGAAGCTAGGATAGCATGCATCATTCATGTCTCCCTCTTCCCCTCTACCCCCAAAAAACCCTGGAGTGTAGGATATATAACATATGGTCTTTCTACTCCCTTGTATTTTTTCAATTTCAGTTTTTATTTTAAATAGTTCTAAAGTAATAGACCGTTCATATCCATGGAAAGTTATTGAATACAGAAAAATTGGGTAAATTTAAATTAGTTTTACAGTATTATTTCGGTATCAATTTTGAAGCTGGTTTTTTATTTTACCTATATTTTTTGATTGATTTTTCCAATTATTACAATACAGTTGTAAATATTTTATATAAGAAATAATGTAATGACATTTTCAACCAACTCCTCCCTCCCTCACAACCACCCTGAAAAAGAAATTATCTCGAAAACACGTTCTTCTGTTTATGTGACTATAATTGCTTTCATGATTTCTAATCTTTTACCAACCCCTCCCCCCAAATAAACTTCCGTCGCTTCATCGTATCCTTTGTCAACTACTTCAAAATAATCATTCCTTCCGAAAATGGTATGAATCATACATCACATTTTAGATTTAACCTCAAGTTCAAGTGAAATGTAGGATGAGGTCCAATAACCTATTGAGTACCTACTTATACCTATTTATTTACTTACCAATTGCGATTGCGCAAGATAAGCGTAACTCCCGAGTATTGTAACGCCACAAATGGTTGGCTGTTGCTGACCAATATTCCAGATCCTAAAAAAAATTTTTTTTTCACTCTTATGCGGCCACAAAATTTAAATATAATTGGCCACAAACAAAAGGTTGCCTGAATCGACGAGTATATAAAGAGCCGCAAGCTCACTTTTGTCATAGTTCTTACGACTTTTCACTTTTAATAAAACTTCTCTCTTTACTAAGACAGTGTTCATTTCCGGCGCTCCAAGCGCTTGTTATAATACAGTAAGTAACCTAGGCGCTTTTAGCGCTGTTATTCTTAGTACTACCTTTAGGCGCATTAATTTGCGCTAGGTATTTCGTGGCGCATTAATTTGCGCTAGATATTTAGGCGCATTAATTTGCGCTAGATATTTAGGCGCATTAATTTGCGCTAATAATCTTTCGTAGGGACGTACCAAAAGGGGGGAGGGCGGAACTCCCCCCCCCTTGGCTTTTGGAAAGTTGGTAAATTTCACCACTTGCGCAGTATTATTACAGCTATATTTTGAAGAGTAACAAGAATACTGTGACATCTTATTTAACATCTCATGTTTTCTCCCCCCCCCTCCCCTGAAGAATGTCCTCGGTACGCCCCTGATCTTCCGGTGCATTAGTTTGAGCTGATAAATATTTCGGGCGCATTAATTTGCGCTATACAGATTAGGTAGGGGCATCAATAGGTACTTCTTGTAGGTATCCTTACAGTATATGATTGGTTATGAAAAGTACCTACATTCTGGTTAAAAATAATGAAAATTATTTCAAATTGTTTTCCTCCAATGAAGTGAATTAGCTATGTGAAAGACATTATATAATAAAGCAAACCTTCAATGCATCTTTTGAAGAATTTTTCGGAATTTCTATATAATGGCTCAAGTTTCCATTTCCATTAAGGATACAGTAAAATGACAATGCAAACTGAAATTAAGGAGAAAAATAAAATAATTCATTATACGTTACATTTTTCACAGTTATTTATTTATAACCATTTCAAATACAAATTTACATATTGACTGCTACGAACGTTTAACTTGTTGCAAAAATGAAGCTATAATAAAACTCACCCATATTGATATGAAAATTGCAAAGATGACTAAAAATTTGCCATTCGTTCGATGTCGTTTCTCGGCGGGAACGTTGAATGTATTCAAACTTGATTCCTATAATGTACAATAAAAATTTGAGCGAATTAGAATTAGTAAGTGCACTCATAGTGAAAGAAATATAAGACAGATGAGTACTTCTTTCGCTTTGCTGGGATCTTTATAAACATCCCATGTCATGATTAATATACTTCTTACGTCAGTTGATATTAATTTATGTATGCACTTGCGGAAGGAATTCTGAAAGAACAAAGACTTAATATTGTTTCTTTACCATATGTATACGTATTATAGTAAGTATATAGTAGTATTCATATTCTGATCGTACATTTGATGTAGGTAGCTAGGTACCTAATACCTATTGAATGCAGGGATGATTATAATAATCCTATAAGTTCTGAAGATTAATAAACCATGAGCTAAGTCCTACATCCCTGAGTACATTCAAAATTTCACCTAGGAAAGATAAAATATCACCATAATGAAAACTGATTACTCTCCCCTCCATGCGTAAAAAAAATACGATTAAAAAAGTAAGAAATATTATTAGGTGCTGTTTTATTCGCTAGAAAACATATGAAAATTTGCAAAATGGAGAAAAAACACAGGCACATTATTTTTTGATATTTATACCATGCGACCCTAAAATCTAGAAAGGAAAAGAGCAAAATTCCCTACCCTGAAAAATAGAGTGAATAAAATATAATAATATTGATACTGACTTTACCAAAAATTTAAAAAAAATCAAAAATTAATAAGTAGTGATGCAAAAGTAATGAACTTAAAAAGATATTAATTTTTAATCATTTACCTACATACTTTTTCTTTCCCCATTTTATTATACTGGGTGTGTATAATTACTAGGATTGTTACTGTCAGGGTCAAGAATTTTATTATACTTTATTTTGTAAATGAGAGATAGGATTTTTTTAATTATAAACAAATTGTGATTGATAATTTTTTGAATAAAAAAATAAAATAATTCAAAGAAACGAATATTATTTTGTCTGTCTGCATTTCAATGGTAACACAGTAGGTATATGTATTTAGAAATTTATCATCCATAGGAATTGAGATCAGCTCCATACATTAAAAACTTTTCAAGCTATCGCCATTTTATGAAAAAAATTATACAATAATTTGATTTTTTTTCGACTTGAAACGTGGATATTTCAAGTAATTAAGATATAATTTTGCGTTGCTAATCTCAACAAGTATTTCAACACGTATGATTCAGTAACGTATATGCTTATTTTTATTATTCAAAGCGAAAAACTGTACGCTATTTTTAATTTGCTGCGGAAAAAATTCTTTCCATTCATTTGTAGCCATAAAATATAAGCAACATTAAGAAAAAAGGTATTTTTTTTTAAAGGAAATAATAAATAGGCTTGGTACAAAGAAAATAACTTTTTTTCTAAATTGTTAAACTCTTAAAATATGTTAATTAATAATTTCTAATACAAAAATCACTATTCCAGTCTCATCACGTATTTGAGAAATTATTGAAAAAAGGATTGTTGAGAAAGCAAAAAAGTCGGATGTCGTCTTATCGTTTACTGAGAATTCGGTGACCGATAAGATGGCGAAATGACGTTTTGTCAACCTTTTCTCGTCAATCGTTTTTATATTGTAAAATTCAGTTCTATCAAATACACGTTCGAATAATTATTTCTAACAAGGATTTTGTGCGGGTCCAACCCAAATCACTTGGACGAAGAGTACTTGAGTATATAATAATCGAAAATTTATAATCATCCAATAAATAAATAAAATTATTGTTGGGTATCAACTAATAAAAAGTATTTAAAAACTTACCGCATTTTTTCCTCTATTTGAAACGCTGACGCAACAAACTTACTAAAATTAAAGAAATAAGTGAAGAATAAACACTAACAAAAACAAACGGAAATTGAAACTTTATGTACTTTTAAACAGTACCGGGTGACGGTAAAAGCCTAACAGGTAAACACATACAAATTCATAAAAGTACAACGCTGCGAATTATACTAAATTTTAAAATCGTATCAATTTGTATTTTAATTTATACTTTAAGAAATTAGAGGTGGGGAAATGAGAAGAATTCGAATTAGAGGTGGGGGAATGAGAAGAATTCGAGCGAATTCAAGTGCTACATAAAATGAAATGCTGTGCGAGGTGCCTTTTCGAATGATGTTGAAATTGGGTAGGTACGTACTTGGAAGGAAGTTCAAGAACCGATAATCTATGTGTAAAGTTAGTTATATATCCATATGCTGAAGTAAGGAGTGGGGGCTTATACGCTCCCCACTAGCCATCCAAATTTTTTCGTATTTCCTAAACAACTTATAATTTCTTCTTCTAATCCCCTGAGAAACATTTATATTTCTTATAGTTTTTTTGATTCTCATAAAAAAAAAAGAAATTTGCGTGTATTAAAAATTTTAACAATTGATTTCGTTTACTCATATTCCAAAAAATTATACATTGCGATAAAACGGATAATACCTACTATTATACCGTGCTGATCATTAATTTATTAACGACTAGTACGAAAATTTACAACACAAACAATTTTCTTCAAATGAATCCAGCCTCAAGCTTTCCTAATGATTAGGAAATGAATTTACCTAATAATCATCAAACTCATTAACACGTATAAAAATATTCAATTTCCAAATTAATTCACACATATAAAAATTCTATGTAGTTTTTTTTGTAACAATTTTTTCAATAGCTCCCAATATGGCCGTGCCGTCTCCGCCTACGGTTGTGTCATAAAGTAAAAAGAGGTCTATATAGAAGCCCTTTTCAAAATTTATATCTATGCTACCGCCACGCACCACAGAAGGGAGAATGAGCGATAGTAAAAATAATCGAAACTGATTTTTTCAAAACCAGTCCGCTTCTTCACAGAACTGAAACTTGCTGATGAATTATGCAATAGATTTTCAAAATAATCGTCAATTATCAAAATCATACGAGTACATTTCGAAAGAAAGAAGAGAAAAAAGATTTTCAAATGTAATAGCTTATTTTAAGTTCACCAGTTTTGCAGATGAGTCAGTTTTACATGAAATATAATTATGCCTAAGAATAAAAGAAAAACCAACATTTGTGGTACTGGATAAATAAATACAAGTTTTTGATAGCTATAAAGAGCAAGAGTGGCAAAAATTTTATTATTTTAGCACTCTAAATTTTGCCATCCATGGGAATTACGTATAATGTCAGCAAATTTTGCTTACACTAAAAAAAAGAACCGTGTTTAGAGTCCTGCGCGGATAGCGATTTGCGGATATGCGGATATATCCGCAAAAGCGCAGATACATAAACATTTATCCGTACTCAAAAAATCTATTTTATTGAGTGCGGATATAGTAATATCCGGGCGTTAGGTAAAAGATAATAATGAGAGCAATACTTAATTACTCATACGTGAATACGATCTGATAAGAAATTTGTAATTAAGTATTATTCATATAATATGTTATTAGTAGGTCTATATGGTACTTATGGGTATTGGGTACGTTTACCTATCGTTAAAAACTAGCGTTCGGTATTATCACGTGTTTGGGAGATGAATTTGTTTACTTCTTTTTTCCTGGGGGTTTCCATGGGTTTTCCCTTTTCTTTTAGCAAATTTGAACTTGTACTTATATGATTGTCATCCTCTAATCATTTCAAGTTGCAATTATGGATTGGCAAGGCGTGAAATAACATGTAATAGCCAAATATTTTGCGGATATACGCGGATACAATCGTATGCGGATACAACTTTATCCGCAAACCGTTTATCCGCAACAAGCGCGGTACGAGTAATATCCGAGTAAAACCGAGTAGCAGATTATCCGCGCAGGGGTCTAGTATCTATATTGTAAAGGAACAGCGTCGTTTTTTGTGGTCGCATCAAGCGTCTTCTAGCGAACCAATTGCGATGAAAATTTTACAGTATATTTGTACTTGCACGTAGATGGTTCCTGTGAAGTTTCGCCTCGAAAGCTCTTTTAGTTGGCCTGCAATTCAACTTCAAAGTTTGGCTTTATGGTGGGGTAATGGTACGTTTCATTTCTCCACCACGCCTGATATAAATAAAAATTGCTAAGCATGAATTTCTCCTACATGCATACCGAAGGCGAATAAATCAAAACAAAAATAAAATTTCCTTCTTATTTCATTCTTTCCTCATTAAATATTCTTTAAAACGTTCAAATCTACTTTTACTTTCTTTTTTAAATTATTCGACATGTTATCAATAATATACATTTCTTTGGAGTTGAAGGATGTAATATCAATACATCTTCTTAATAACATTCTATTATACTGAGTTGCAATTACCCCTCCTATATTATTTTATATTAATATTTTTAATTTTTTTATAATTTTGTTGTACAAAATCGAACAATTGTTTGATTATCCCATCTGTTTAGGTTGACAATTTTCCATTATGGTGTCATATGATTAAAATGAGCTCAAGTAACCAACTTATTTTCTGTTATGATTTTAGCTTCTTAGGTGCATTTGGAGAGGAGTTAGTGCAAAAAACTGCTTTTTGAGAAAGTTTTAGCCTTTCAGGCTCTCAGATTTTTTCCCTCATGCTCAACGTCAGCGGGTATTCATGAGAGATTTTTCTTAAAAATGCGAAAAAACAACTTTGTTGTTTCTTCTATACTTCTTCAAAATGTCGGACCACTGAAAATTCAAAGGGGGACTGGAAAAAGGACAAATAGCTCGAATTCTTTGTTTTTGATCTCATATGAAAAAGTGTATCATAGACACCAACATATCAAAATTTCAGATTCCCAAGAGTATTTGTAGTTGAGTAAGAGCAAGAAATAGCTTTTTCAGGCTATTTCGAGTCATTAAATTTCTTAAATCTTTTATATCTCCTTACCAAATCGAAGTAGAAAGGTTAAAATTTGTATAGGGTTAGTTGATGAACAGCATATAACCCCTTAAATTTGGGTCGAAATGGATCTAAAATGGCGAACTGTAAGAATATGAGCATAATTTGACGAGTCTCAAATTAGTGAAAATTTAATTTCATAATATAAACTCGTATAATTATGAGGGAGAAGAAGTGTACAATTTTCCTAATTTACCTACATACATGATGTTGGAGGAGGAAGGAGGGGTTATCAAGCTAAAATTGTAGCTAAAAATGTAGTGGTGATTCATGAAAAGCCGAACATTTTTTATGAATTCATGTGATAAAATGACCACAAGTGACTAACCTATTCTGTTTTTTCCTTCCCAAGTGAATTTCACAGACATATTGAGACCTACGAATATAGGATATTTTATATTAACATTGTCTGGATTATGCGCAACACTTTCAAAAGTTTTGAAATATTCATTTGTGAAAAATTGTTTCGGTCCCTGTTCGGCGGTACCATTATATTTTAATTCGATTATAATTCCTATACCTAAAGCCGGATTCATCATGAGGAGATCTAATTTCGGAAGGGAAATTACTATAGGAAATTTCATGAATCTTCCATATCTATTTCTTTTACCTTAGACTTACATTGATTACTTTTTGTTTGATTCTATTTCTTTCATTTATATAAATATTTTTGATGTGAATAAAGTCATGCTACTTCATGGTTTACCTATCTATATATCTTCCTTTTTTTTGTTTTTGTTAAAAAAAAAAAAAATAAAAAAAAACGAAAGTCAATAATTATTATATACAATTTTTCATACGATAGTATTTCCTTTGTTTTTTAAAATAAAATTTCTTTTGTATTAACATCATGCCAATGATTGTATTTAAAGCCGCCCTTGGGCGGGTGGCTGCATCTTGTAACTGAATAATCAAATTTTGACTATTTAGTTACGAAATAAAAAATCAAAAATTTGTGTATAATAATTAATAACGTCAATATAAACGATGGAAACGTTGAGTGCACCTCCACTGCAACAACACCACATCTTAAAATATGTCAAATAGCCGGAACTTAAGAAAATAGCTTTTTATTTGCTTTGTAAATAACAAAATACGAATTCAAATTCATTTTTTTTTTTTTCATTAAACCTTACCAATTTTTCATGTTCTTTCCAATGGCAAAGGCAGATTTTCGCAAAGCAAATTATTTTTGGTAGGTTTTTGAGATGTGGTGTTTTTGCAGTAAAGGATTTTTGTTTTAAGATGTGGTGTTATTGCATTAGGTATGCGAAATGGTCTTAAAAATTGTATTCTCGCGGTAATTAGTTTGATGTTATTGTTTTTGGCATTTTTACAAAATTTCCAGCCCGTCTGCCTGCAAACAATTTCTTACATGTTACTTTACCTATTGAATTTTCAAAATTATTTAACGTTAATCAACAATTTAACATAACATCATGCTGTATGGCTTTACTAGATGTATACGGAATTAGGTCGAAAACTCGCGTTTTTGGACAGGTATACATCTGGCAGATATTTAACAAGACAAACATGATTCCACATCGAGCTCAAGCCATCAACCAAGTTCAATAATAAAAATCACGTGTTTGTAATTGTACATTTTCGCAGATAAACGCATAAACTACGTATAAAATGTAAAACGATGATGAACTAGTAGACGAAATCACGAAAATGACAATAACGCAAAAATAGAGTATAATAAAAAAGCAGGAAACGTTTCATGAAACGTTTAAATATCGTTTCGTCGGTTTGATTCGTTTCCGAGGGCAATGAAACGTTTTGTGAAATTTCAATCGTTTCACGTTTCATGAAACGTTGAAATTTTGACACGGTCCAACACTATTTGTCAGGGAAAATTATTTTAGGTTTCAATACAATATATAACCATTAAAACAATTTATAATAATCGTAATACGTTTTTTATAGCGACTTTTCATAACACACCTCCAAACCACTCATCTTTAGGAAGCCATAGCTCCACACTCGTTCTTCCTGGAAAAGTGGTTTATGGCTCATTTTATAGGGAATTGAAAGAAGAGTAAATTTTATTAAGACCTTTTTGCGCTAGGACTAAATGCGGAGGAAATAGGGGCCAAAAACTGATTTTGGGGGTACATTTTCCCCCTGGGGGGATACGCTCCACACCTAGTGGTCAGGACTTTTAGTATGTTGTTTAGAATGGTGTTCCTAACAACCATACCAAAAATCGCTTTGATCGGAATTTCCTGGACTATTTAGATTGTTTTCAAGATTTACACGTTTCGCTAAAATAATTAGTACGTATTTATTAATCTGCGAAGAAAATATGGGAAAGAAGTATTAAATCATAATTGGGAAATAAACAGTTTTTTTTTCATTAATCACCTTTATAGGCTGTAGTCACCATTAGTGAAAATGATAACGACCGAAAAATGATTACTGTGATTTCATTCCTATCGAAGTAAAGTGGATCATGTCTTATTGAACTTTTCGTGGGAAAAAAATGGGAAATCATTCCTTGCGCTCTTATCTTAATTTTGTGTTTTAATAGTTACTGTACTGTATATGTGATTATATATATTTTTAAATATCTCGCTTATCGTATATGTAAGCAATATATTCGTATATTCGATAACTATGCCTCCAATATAATTAAACATTAAAGTAGGTAGCAAGGAGAGATAAAGGGCATGTTGGGATAAAATAGTCGAAAATGCCCCGAGAGCTTTTCGAATGGTTTCTAGGGCAAAAAGTGGGCCACATCGAAAAAAAATTTTGACAAAAATTTCAGGCTCCAGTTGCGCCTATTTTCGGAGATATAGGCAAAAACAAGTTTTTCGATTACAATTTTTTTTCTCGCCTTCAAAATCTCCCATTTTTTCCCTTTTTCCCACGCTTTTCCCACGGCCAATTTTTCGGTCAAAATTTCCCACGATTTGGGAAATTTCCCACAATATCCCATCACTGACATGAATGATGATATGTGTTGTGTAACGGACGAACTAACGCTGCACGGCAGACGCCACCCCCACAACCAAGCAAGTGGAGTGGAATACGGCAAGCGGCAACGCGTAACGAACGCGTTAATTTTTATGTAATAAAATAGAGAAAAATTGTTTTTTTTCAACTCTCTGATTAAAATTTTCAATTTTTTTTGCTTGATGACATATCTGCATAATTTTTGCGATTTAAAAAAAAAATTATCGAAATCCGTCCATTAGGAGAGGCTGGGCGATTGGAACAACATATTTTTGGCCCTATTTTTGTTGCTATTTTTTTCTTGTAGCTTTATATACATACTAGGGGGCTTCGCCAGGCCGTTTCGCGGCCCAACCCCTGAGCAATCCTCACTTGGCTCGAATTTCGTTTTCGCCCCTTCGTGGTTCTCCTCCCCTTCCCCTAAACAGTTGATGATTGAATTTTTTTGAACAAAAAAGGTACATATGCGATAAAAACTCGACTACTATGAAAAAATGATTTTGGTAATAGTTCTTTCAAAAGTAAGTTGCCTGTATACAGACTTTTTTCACACTTGTTAAAAGTTTATACACAAAAAGTTTAAAGACTTCACCTTACCCCGACTCTCTTCCCAGATCAGGTATGTTGCAATAGGCAATAGCTATCTTTTCAAGTTAAACACTCAGCTAAAAAAAAAATTCGAGTAATGTAGTTTTCGAGATATTTCATTGTAAAAAAAAGCACGTGTTTCGAAACTTTCAACCATAATATAATATCTCAAAAAGTTTTGAGTCCTAGAGTATAAATATAAAAAAAACAAGTCGAAAAAATTTGCAATCAGCTAAGAAATTATGATTTTTGGTAGACGGCGGCAACACTGATTTTTGGTGCAGTTGAAACGCGTCACCTCCAACCACGCGGCTTTTTTCTGCAAATTTTTCTTCATTTTCGCGTGATTTTGAAATTATTATTATTAATGAATAAATTCTTGACATTTCTCTCGCTTATCGTAGGTATCTAGGATGCGTAGTTTTCGAGATATTGCACTATAAAACAAAAAGCACGTGTTACGAAACTTTGAACCATAAGTTCAAGTCCTAGAATGTAAGTATAAGCGAACGAAATGTCAAGAATTTCAACTTCTTTAAAATGGCCTGTAAAAAAACACAATTACTGTATTATTCGTATACATGTAGAGTGAAAAATTGAAAAAAACCAAAATTTTCAAAGTTTATCTCAAATTTTTGGGGCTTTAGGGTTAACTTTTTTCTGCATTAAAAATTTATCAAAAATGTGGTGCAGATGGTTAAAAGGGTATGCGTGTTAGTCTTAGAATTAAATGTTTTTTGGAGGTGATTGAACGTGAGGAGGTATGAGTTCAGGTTTTTTGGTTCTCGCGCAATACCTCGAGTAAATCTTGATGAATCAAGAAGGTTAGAAGGAGGGTGGGGGGGTAGTGAAGCTTTAGAACTGATTAGTTTTTGTAGGCGATTGAACATGAGGTAGTGTGAGAAGGCATGAGTTGAGTTTTTTTTTTGGTTACCACATAATAGCAGGAAGGAATGGTTGAGCTTTATAAACTATCAGATTTCTATTTCATTATGTGAGTTAGTTCAATGAAACTTGAGATCACAATTTTTCCTTTTGTATCAAAAATTTATCAAAATGTGGTGCGGATTGTTGAAAAGATAGGCGTAGTAGTCTTGGTATTGAGTGTTTTCTGTAGGTAAGGGAATGTGATTGTGAGTTAGCGACATAGGGCGTGAGTCGAGGTCGTTTAGTTCCCCCGTCATTAATGCAATAAAATTTTATAAATTCAACGCAAAGATGATCAAACGTGAGTTTGTGTGACAACATGACATTAATCGAATTGGTGGCGAACAAAATTATTATGTGATTTTTTCATTGTCTTTTAATATTGTCGATAGAGGACCTGATTCGGCTTCACGGGGCGTGAGTTGAGATCGTTTTTAATTGTAATAGAGTATTAAAAAAAATTTAGGGACAGGGAGGAATGAAGTGCTTTATAAGTGATTTAGAGTTTCCAAGTCATTGAAACGTGAGATGATTCAATATAGTATGAGATCCATTTTTCTTTCTTGATACGAAAAATTTGTCTGAAAACATTACAGAAGTGAGATCGCGTGATTCCAAGTTTTACCTATTCAATTGATGCGTCACCCACGCAATTTATTGCGTGGTATAGGCATCTAGTTATACCTTTAAAGTCATTACGTAACTTATTCAGCCCTCAAGGCTTTTCAAACATATTTCAACGAAAATTTGATGTGAAATTTACAAGTTTCATGTTTTTTTCTTTCATATCGTGAGCACTGAATGATACAACTCAACCGCTTCGTGCAATTGGTGGTGTTTTACTAACTGGAATATTTTCAGTCGTTCGTTTACAAAACGATTTTGTTTTTAATCAATTTTTTTAATTCTTTATACTTTTGTCGTCACTTTCAAGTGTTTCGATTTGTCATCACCACTGTATTGAATTCTTCATAAATAGTGCACATGAAATTGAGGTTTGCAAAATATACATTTTCAAAACTAATCATTCCTAGACCCGAATACTTTTTTCAATTTGATATCTCACATAAAAATAAAACCACATTACAAGTCTTAAATTTGAATAGTAATATTGACATTTGAAATTCATTCTCGAAGTAAAAATGTACCTAATTTAACAAAAGCATTACGATTTATAACCCCTGCCGGTTATGCACCATGCGCGATCGCAGACAAATTACAAGTTAATATGCCTATAAATATCTCCTTTGATATTATTAGTTTCCCAATATTGATTTCGAGATAAGTAAAAAAAACTGAAACAACTGATAAACAAATTCAGAAAAACACTATCCGTAAATTAAAAAAAAAACTTTATTATAAAAAATAAAAAAACACTTTGTACTCGTTCGATCAAGAGTTGAAACTTAAATGCTGAGGGCAATAATATAAAATGGAGTAATTCACACTTCATGTTTAAGAACAATTGTTACACATAACGCATATAATAATACTTAAAATCTAAAATAAAACATAATTAGGTGATTTTATAATTTCCTTAAATTCAACACAAGCTAACTTTTCAATACATTCCATTATAGAATGGAAAAGAGAACGCGATTAAATTAAAATAGTAGCACATCAAAATCGAGCAATGGCTTAGAAAGTGCAACTTTTTTTTTTCATAAAATGTAAAAATTATATGCCATAAATTAAAAATATATGAATGCAAAGGACGGTGAATCTAGTTATCACGCACGTCACTTCATACCAACAATAATTAAACTCTAATCAAATTGTACCACCATTGAAGCTTAACGCTTAAAATTTGACACCAAACATACGCCATTCAACAAATATTAAAATGAAAAGCAAAAACATCAAATTCAAAATATATTATGAGGTATAATTTCAGTCTTCCGATAACCAACGAGTTGTTTGACTTCGGGGCTGAGCTGTGACATCGCCCACTTTCAACACTTTTTGACTTTCTTCCACAAATTCCTAAAAATAGCGATAAAATTATAAAATTATCAATTGCCGAAATTACGTCGAATCGAAATATAAGAAATGAAAACCGAATTTACCATCAATCCTTTACTCATGAAATATGGCCGTTCTTGTCCATCGTTCATATCGCAATCTTCGCAGAAACAGATGAAGATCGTGTCAATGATCATCTGTAATGTAAACACGAAATGTTAAAATACGATTCACGAATACAAAACATAAGAGAAAATATTCTTCGACAAAAGAAATAATTACTTCGAACGCTGTCATAAATGCATGAGAAACGAAGTATGCGAAAACACCGATAATTGTTAGTGGAACGGCTAGATAGTGAATTCCCTCTTTGTCCTAAAAATTAACAAATATCCATTATCATACGTTCGTATGATTCTAAAAACCATTTTTTTTTATTTAGTAAATAACTCACTTCCAGAAGTTTACATCCGATGAAAACCGAACTCGCGACAACCAAGGCTTTTCCCAAGAATAATACGAAATCACCGACAGAGTTTATTACCATCACCTTGAGTGAATTACTCACCAATACTTGATACGCTCTTTTACCAGACGTACACAAGTTATCTCCGTAAATAGCTGAAAAAATTCAATGACAGTGAAAATACAGGTTTACATCTAGAATACTTCGGGTTCCTCATTTCGCTACTCACCAACTTCAATATACGCATTTCTCGTCAAATATACCAGAATTTTTTCCAAACAATATAAACAGCAACTGAACGCTTTGTATATGGCTTTTGTGAAATCGTATTTGGGATCCTTGACCAATGATTCGATCAATTTAAATATCAACCGGATTACCTGTACGATAGCAATCAATAAGGAACCCAATGCAACTGTTCCGAGATGATAGCCAAAGAGATATCCGTAACTTTTCGAAATCGGGGAGCTCAGAGTGCTCTTCTTTCTAAAATCAACACAGGTTAGTTATCAAAAAATGTCATCTGAAATAAGCACTTTCTTTTTAATAAAACGAACCTTGTAAAGAACCACGTAGCCACTGCACCAGCAATTATCATGTGTTGACAACCGATGAAAAACTGTACCAACCAAAAAGCTGCAAGTACATTATATCCTCTTGCAAACTATTAAAAAAAAATAATAATAATTTATGCGAAAAATCGTAGCTATCTAAAATCAAGTGTAATTTTTTCCATACATTTATAACTTCATCCTTTTTGAAAGTAATACGATTAACTTTAAGTCCATCAATTACTTTTTGCTGAGCAATTCCAGAACTTTCAATCCACAAGAAGAAGTAAACCCATAGAAACAGGAGGGTTATAACAGCTAAAAACGTCTGCAAAATGAACAAATTTTATTCATCGCTCTAGAGAGAGAAAAAAATACTTCCATTTCGTCGAGTCATTTACATACCACAAACGGCTGTATAGTTATCAAAGGCATCGCCTGAACCGCTTTACCAGATTCAATGAATAAATGAACAACTAAATGGATGCTTTTTCTCATGCCGAAGATTAGCAATAAAATTATGATCTAAATGTCGACAAAAAATGAAACATATTTTTTTAAATTAAAAAACATGTTATATTTATACGTATTAGGGTGTCATTTATTTGTAGACATGAAAAACTGTATTTTAATTTTTAATGGTGCCTCATTCAAAAAATGTACCTTTTAAATGAACCACTAAAAAATTTTAGCTCAAAAAAATCATTTCAGTCCGCCGGCGATTTGAGCCTCAAGTTTCCAAAAATTCAAGCTTTTCAGAAAAATTTAAAAAATAATTTTCATAAAAACATTTTTTTTTTATTCAAATATTAAAGGTCGATTTTTTCCGAAATTACAGCAGATTTTTTTAAATTGAGAAAACGATATATTTTCAATAGCCTAATTTTAGAAATAACTCACGAATCAGGAATTCAAGAATTACATGACTAATAGAAAGGTGATTTCACCATCTCGGGACTTGGAAAGAAAATTTCTAGTCTACTTTCATCTTTTAGAAATTCTTAAAATATAAATTTACTGAATGAGTAGATAATTAGGTATTGGTATTTCTCATTGTTTTCATGCAATCGACTAACAACGCGACCAGAAATCATGAAAATAATTTGTGTGGTAAATAGTACATGCAAGAAAAAACGTCAATACTTTTCCATAATCTGCTATTTGAAAAAAATTATTTTCATGATTGCTCGTCATTTTGTTACTCAATTATATAATCATGTAATAACAATAATAAATGTAAATAATTAGTTACTTGGTCAGTAGATTTATATTTTGAGAACCCCTAAAAAGTAAAAATAGGTAAAAAATTGTATATCAGGTCCAAGCGTATGAAATTAAGCCTACATTTGAGATATAATTCTCAAATTTATGATTACTCAATTAGTTCTAAAAATATTAACAATATAGCGTTTGCTCATTAAAATAAAATGAAATAAAATTTACTTATTACTATTTTAATAAAATTGTCCGGTAATTTTTTCTGTGTTTTCAAGACATAAAATATAACATTTGAACAAGAAAAAAAGGATGTAAAAAATGATTGCTTCTGAATTATTTTGAAAGTTTCAGTTTTTCAGAAACTTTAACCTCAAGTCGCCACGGGTTGAAGTTATTTTTATGAGCTGAAATCTTTTCGTACTATCTTTAGGGTCCAAAGGAACATTTTTGAGGGGAGGTATCGTTAAATGTACAATTTCGCAAAATAAGTGGCACGCTAATATAAATTCAAAATCAATGAATTAATCAGTACCGTTGCGAGAGTAGCCAAAATAGCGTACACAAAATACGTGGTGGTTTTTTGTTCGGTATTGGGTACACTAGCTAGGTCTCTTTCTCGTTTCCATAAAATCCTGCAAAAAAAAAATACGGGTAATCATAACATCAAAAATTATAAGTGCAATCTTTTTTCAGAATTTAATATCTTTTACGTGTCTGGGTTAAGTCGCAGTACACGGCACGTAATATTAAAACAAAAAAAACATATATATTTTATAAATCAATAGGTAAATCTTTTACCATAAGAAAGCTGACACCCCAATGCTGACGACGATCACGCATATCAAAACAAACCACACGAGGACACCGGCGAAATATCGGAATAAGCAAATCAAAAATACGGATAAACCTAAAAAAAAAAAAAATGGAATTGAAAAAAAATGTATATATATTTTACAATTAAAATTATCATTTGGAATAATTTTACATTAAATTTAATAATGCATACTAGAATGGATGGAAAATTAACTAAAATTTTTTTCCTTAATTCATACGAAAAGTTTCATTTTGTGACCGCAATGAAGAGTAAAAAATTTTGTAAGAAAATGTTGAAATTATAACGAGATTTTGAAATCTTAAAATTCAACATAACGTGTTACATGAAAAAAATTTCAAATTTTTCACTCGATTTTATCATACAATCGACCATACTCTGAAATATATGCGTTTGTTAATACTTTGTAATTTTTTTTTTGTTCCTTAGCCATCCCAAATGGAAAAATGAATAATGAGATTTTTGAGTTTCGCCTCACAGTAATAATCTTCAGTCACCAAAATTCATAAAAATTTCAAAATATTTTTATGAAATTTTTTATGCCTTATAAGACGAAGAGTCATAAACGCAAATTTTTCAAGTTCATCACAAATAGAAAAAAAAATGTTGGAGCAAATTTTTGATCTATCTTAACGCATAAAATTTTTTCAAAATATAAATATAATTTTATTTCTTTTACGATTTCAAATATGATACTCACCCAAAGCAAATATACACATATAAATGATTTCTCGACTGCATATGCTAATATCATCAGCAGCATTCTGTGTAAAAAAAAAAAAAAACATAGCATACGAGTGAACAATAAATTTATCAACGATGCCAGTAATCATCATGAGACCATGATACGTTGAATATATGCAATAGATGGAACGTTTACATACCTGGAAGAAATCTTGAACTTCAGACGAGCTTAAAACCTCATAAGCGACGTTTTGATTTTCGGGAATGCATCGTTGGAAATATCTTTTACTGAAAATGATTTATAATTAAATGATAAAATACAATTCACAATATTTAAAGAAAAATATTTTTCATTTCAACACTCACTAGCCCTTGTAATTCATACAATCGGCGACGCATTCTCTTTTCTTTCCAGATCGATCGTCATTTCGATAAATCAACATAAAACTATAAAAAGTAATTTTTCAATTTTTTTCAATTTTCAATTTCTGGACTATTTGATATTTATGTTGTAGAAATTATACTCACGTTTTCTGAGTTTTATCAGTATCCGAGCAATTTTTCAGTTCCAGTTTGGTGCCATAGTTTTCTAAATTTTGGATCCGCAGATATTACCGCAGTCGTCGTATCCAACGAAAATACGCTTCAGATCGCCATTATGTACGCAATAAAATACCAAACCGATCTATAAGTAAATGATATTTATAAATAAATTTTAAAAAGAGTTCGGCACGACGCATAAGTAAATTTTTAAAATAAATATAAATAAAATGCCAATATTTCGTCGTTTCTTTTTTGTATTTATAGAAACAGACACGTTTCTACACGATTCATTATTTCGAAGAGTTTACGCTTATTTGTTCGATAATGGAAAATCTGAGCTTTGGAGACGATAGATTCAAGTATAAATGGAGGCGCGAGGTTACACTGAATTCTATAATTGCGAAGAAAGAGAGTAACGATGGGAAATTTCATGGTAACAATTCCAAGGTTCATGCATTAAATATTCGTCGTATATACATTCATATCAAGGATATCATTTTATGTTATTTAATACGTAAATTTAGTCGGTACGAGTAGACGAACAAGTACGAAGATGCGACGAATTGTTACAACGTGCCAACAAGGCACTTACTTGTTGTCGTCTTCGAGCATATACTATGGACTGCTAATTCAAATGATAGAAACTGAATCCAACAACGTAGTTTGATGCGCTGACGCATGCGTAGTTTCAGTTTCCTTATCAACTTATACAGTCATGATTCGCTGAAATAATTATTAATAATTATGCTTTCTTTAATGTAATTTTAATTATTGAGTATTATTATTGGAATTAAATCAGTAGTTGATGTTGATTTAACATTCTTATCATTGACAATTTCGATGAGTTTTCATTTTCATTCCTGAAATATCACTACGCATGTGCGAGCGCATCTATGATGTTGTTATTGTTTGATTCACTTTAGTGTTCGTTTCTGTACATAGTATATGGTCGAAGGTAGTCGTTGGGTTTCAGAATGCACAAGACTAACAAAAAATCGACGCAAAAATTACTTCACAATAAAAATATAGCAATTTATTAAAGCATTAATTTTTAAATAATTCAACTGGTACTTATTGAAAAAAATGTATAAATAGTTTAGACTTGCTGAATTAAAAAAAAATTCAAAGTTAAAATTTCCTCAGTTTCTGGACCATAAATATGACTTTGGAAGGTACAGAAAGGTTTAATCAGGGACGTACCGAAAAGGAGGAGAAGGGGGGAGCTTCCCCCTTGGCTTTTGGAAAGTTGGTAAATTTGGAGTTTTAGCGTAAATTTGGTAAACTTGACCACTTGCGCAGTATTATTACAGCTATTTTTAAATGTTTTGAAGACTAACAAGACTGTGACAAACATTGCATTGAACATCTTATTTTCGTGGAGCAAAAAAAAAAAAAAAGTCAACAGTTGGTAAAATTTCATGATATTAGTTGGCAATTTTTGGTTCCTCCCCCCCCCCCCCCGAAGAATGTCCTCGGTACGCCCCTGGGTCTTCGACCATATACTATGGACTGCTAATTCAAATGGTAGAAAATGAATCCAACAACAACAGTAGTTAGATGCGCTGACGCATGCGTAGTTTCAGTTTCCTTATCAATTTATACAGTTAAGATTCACTGAAATAATTATTAAAGTATTAATTATACTTTCTTTAACATAATTTTAATTATTGAGTAGTATTAATGAAATTAAATCAGTAGTTGATGTTGATTTAACATTCTTATCATTGAAAATTGTCATTTTCATTCCTGAAATATCACTACGCATGCGCGAGCTCATCTATGATGTTGTTATTGTTTGCTTCACTTTTGTGTTCGTTTCTGTACGAACATTAGCAGTCCATAGTATATGGTCGAAGCCCTGGGTTTAATTGCCCGTAACTGATCTTTTCAAATCCTCCAATCTGGCAACACTGTTTATGAGGTCTAAAATTTTATGATGCCCCCTTGAGGTCACTTAACCCGACTAATGAACTATCAAATAGATATAACATGTTGGTTACGCTGACTTCCATTGTCACAATCAATCACAACACATTTATAGCCAGTGATGTAACATGAAAGTATTTTGAACTATCATAAAAGGGAATTTTGTACTTACACTGTATGGGGTTCAACTGGACGCACGATATACTTTATATGAAACAATTGGGTATTTACTATAGGACAACAAATCGTCTAAGATGCGAACATAAGGAAACTCATCCATCCCAACTTCCACTTCTCTTTCTCAAATTAGGCAGGCAGAAATACCAGAAAATTTGCAACAAAAAAATCAAATTTCTTTCAAACACTAGCAATACGTAATTAAATAAACCTACTAATTCGACCACTTGACTAGAATATTAGAAATTATTTTGAATACAATAAACTTATTCACGCTCGTTTCGCTCAAATATCGGTACCAATCACATACATACATGTAGAGATATTAACCTATAGGTTTAACGAACCATCAGAATATAATATAAATTGACATCAATTCAGTAAGCGAATAAGCCCTTCAAAACGTGACGAAAAATCGTAAATTTTCAAGTGCATCGTTTTAATCAGCTCAATGTACGATACGAATAGGATTAAATTAATCTTAATTTATAAGAACCAAAATAGTAAGTGTTTAACAACATGACGATAAAGTAATTGCTAATAGCGTGATAAATGGAACCGTTATAACAGTTAGCAACTAATTACGCGACAAATGAATATTAAATGTAGACAGCAACAGAACTAAAGTATAGATTCTACACACACCTTTTCCATAAGTTTGAACGTCTAAAAATCTAAATTAAGAACATCGTGACATCGTCAAAATTTTGCGAATGATTTCAACTTGATCAAATTATAATTACAATGTTGGTTCTAAAATAAATTCTCAATCTGACAAACGTTGTTGAGATGATGTCAACTCATCAGTCGAATCTCTAATGAAATTAAGTCGCGCGTTTTTCTTAATTTAACTTCGAAAACTCGATCGTTTCCTTTTCTCAGGTATTTCGAAAGGTGAACATTTTTCAATTGAAGAGGCATTTCTTTCCTCATCATATCGCTACGCAGTACCCAGTCATCGTCTTGGGCTCTTGGCGTCAATATAATACGGTAGAAATACTTATTACTCATATTTCTTACATACACATAATGAAAATGAGAACAAGCAGTTTAATTACTGCGACCTTGAAATGCGTACAATGACTGAACCGTGAATACAACTTCAAGCCGGCCGGCAGCTACAACATAATTTAACCGGCAGCTCGGCTCGATGTAAATGGTCTAAAAATATCGACCAGATTTTCGATCATCCTAAATCGTCAGATTCGGCAGTGCGTTGGAAATTTAATCGATGTAATTAAAATTTATTAATGTTTACTTTCATTTTGATCAACAACCAAAACTAACAAGCTAAGGTACCTGGATCGATAGCATCCAGTCATGCGATACAAGTTACTATCGGAAGCTTTGATTATATTTTTGATGAAATAGGCGATAATACCGACGGATAACTTAGGATCGATCATTTTGGTGCATTAAAATATTCTCAATTAATTGACGTTAATTTTAAATAAGTTAATGACCAATGACCAATTAAAGGAAGAATAAATTATTCCCTTTATTTATTTCGTTCGTTAATTCCCAATACTAACCCAAACTGCGATAAATAACAGGAAGAAAATCAAATATTGTACATCAGTGCAGCTTCTTTTCTTCACCGGCCCATCGAATTCGTCTGTACCAAGATTCTGAAAAGAAGAAAAAAGCTATAAAAACAACCGAACTATCACTAATATACAAATACATGTTTTAAAATAACGATAAAACGTTTATCATCGACTAGATAATAGTAGTACCTAAAACATGCTTTACATGATAATTTCGAGTTTCGCAGAAAATGGTTTTTTCGACAATTTTTTTACAAATAGACAAGTTGATAAACTTCGCGAACATCACGTAAAATTAAAAAAAGAATTCATAATTTTTCCTGAAATCACCTTCACTCTCGCATTCGACATTACCAACATTTCCAAATACAATGATGGTTGAAAATGAATTTCAGGTGGTTTTTACGAAGAAAAAAAACGTAAGCAGCCATGCCGCATTACTGGAGCTGAGTTTTTAACTGGGGCTTGTTTTGATTTAGTAATAACCATGCTCAACCGTTCATCACTACAGGCCACACCCAATACCAAGTCTGAAAACCCCTACCCTATCCTTTCCAAAAACACTTAAGAAGTTCAATTTGGCACAAATGTAGTATTTCTTGCCATGAAATAATCATGCGAACACATATTTCTCAAATTATAACTATTTGAGGGTCCTCAAATTATCTTCAAATTTTGTAAATCCGCCATTTTAGATCCATTTTGACTCAAATTTAAGTGGTTATATTCTGGCCACAAACTAATCCTACACACAAAGTTTGACCATTCTAGGCCGATTTGGTGATGAGATATGGAAGATTCATGAAATTTCCTGCAGCAATTTCCCCTCCAAAAGCCGTTTTTTGCTCTAACTCCCCTCCAAAATCACTGAGGAAGCTAAAATCAAAATACGTTTGTCACTTGGGCTCATTTTATCATATGACACAGCAATAAAAAATTTTCGACCCCTCCTGTACCCCCACCACTATTTTAGGTTGGTAACCCCGCCTTCCCCCTCCAACATCATGTATGGAAGTGAATTCGGGATATAGTATACAACTTATCCCCAATAACCATATGAATTCATATTAATTACATTTTTACCAACTTGAGGCTCCTCAAGCTCTACTCAAAATTTTGATAATCCGCCATTTTGAATCCATTTTGATCCAAATTCAAGAGGTCATATTGTGGTCACCAACTAACCTCACACACAAAATTTGACCTCTTTAACTTGATTTGGTGGGGAGATATGGAAGATTCAAGAAATTTCATGACTCAAAACTTCCTCAAAAAGCCGTTTTTTGATCTAACTCCTCTCAATATGCACTCAAGAAGCTGAAATTTGGATATGTTAGTATCCGTGACTCACTCTTTCATATGAAATCAAAAACGAAAAATTTGAGCTATTTGCCCCTTCTCCAGCCCCCTCAAAATTTGAGTGATCCGCCATTTTGAAATTTATCGAAAAAACAAAAAAACTATTTTTGCGTATTTGCAAGAAGAGTTCCTCACCGAATTTTGAGCGAATTTTATCCACACCCGCCTGCGCAAGGCGAGTGACACAAAAAACGCAATTTTCTCAAAAACAGGTTTTTGCTAACTCGCCTCAAAATGCACTTAGGAAGCTGAAATTTAAATATGTTGGTGTCCGTGACTCACTCTTTCATATGAGATCAAAAACGAAAAATTTGAGCTATTTGCCTCTTCTCCAGCCCCCTCAAAATTTGAGTGATCCGCCATTTTGAAAGTTTTCGAAAAAACAAAAAAAATACTTCTGCGCATTTTCAAGAAGAGTTCCTCACCAAATTTTGAGCGAATTTTATGAATACTCGCCGGCGCTACGCGTGGGGGAAAAAAATATATATATATATACACCAAAAAGTTGGACATTTGCCAGATGATTACAAATGGTCTGAAACGCAAAGATTTGAAGACCCCACCCTCCCCCGACCTTCCCTTCCCAAATCAGGTAGGCTGTAATAGCTATCGTTTTGTTAAAAACTCAGCTAAAAAAAGTACTCGTGCATATATATCAGTTGCCAATCGTATTATTTACTATCTTTCACACGTATGGAACTGCATTCAATTCGATGAAAGCTACAAATATGCCATCAAAACGATATGATACTTTCTCTACCTACTTTATACTTATTACACATCTTTCTAGTGATCTACCTACATAAAGTCGTTTACACCGACAATTCAGCCGGTCTCTGGATTTATCATCTCGTCGAAATGCGTTTATTCGCCAATAATCTCGTTTACACTAATACGAATTTCTAACCGCTGCGACTAAACGACTCATGAAGTACTGCATTATCTTAAACTTTATGCCACGGGAATAATTAATTTACTCGGTTTATTTTACGATACAAATTTTATTAGTCGCGAGAAATTTTACGTTCGCTTTTTCGGTAGGTAATTAACAAGGTGGAACCGTTGGGGTGGAATAAAGCAATGTAGAAAGGCAATATCCCAAATCTGTGTAAATATTCTATAAGAGAAATAAGTCCTTGAGAAGTTTTTTGGGGTTTTCTCGAAAACTATAAAATTCAGAGAAGAAACTATGAGCGCTTTATTTTAAAGTTATAAATTTTTAATTGCGTGGTGAAATTTTTTTCAAATTTTTTTCAATAGGTTTTTCCAAGATTGAGTTTAGAAAGTGATGAATACGATATGGTATTTCGAATTACTGGACACTGGAAAACGATTGTACATGGGTGAAATTTGATTTGAAAAGAAGTGGAGGAGTTAAATTATTGCCACCCAAATTCTCGAGTTTTATTCAGATTTTTTTTCTGCATTCTTCATTCAGTTGTGAAACCATTTCAAAAGCGAACTCAAAAATTACAGCCAATTTAAACATGATTAGTGAAGAAGAAAATGCAGAGATGCAGGGTAGTGTACTTCCTCTTTCACAATTTGTTTCATGAATGAGATGAGTAATAGGGTGAACCTGAACCCTCCATCCTCTCGCCCCATTTCAATAGTTCTGAAGTGTTAATGCAAGATGAAAAGTCGAAGTTTTTAGCTTTGTAAAATGTACTCAACTTGAAGCAAAAATATTAAAAAATTATTCCACGAGTTTAGTTAATTTTTGATTCATAACGGATTATTCAATAATTCGTAAAAAAAATTTAAACATAAAGTTTCCTGATAATTTTCATATTTTTAGTCCCTTTTACATCAAAAAACATGGAATACGTATATTTCAAAATTAAATCGTCAAAAATTCAGAAATTAAATTATAAAAAGTATACATTAAAAGGGGCTAAGCCTTTCTGCCAAACAGATATTTTTGGTTTCTATCCAACTCCATACACAAAGTTTGATTTTTCTACATGAATTTAGTGGGGAGATATGGACGATTTACGAAATTACAATAATACTTCACCTCTAATAGTCATGTTATGCTCTTAACTCGCCTCCAAACTCTTTAAGGAAGCTGAAATTAGAATGTGTCAACCAAATGGTATCACTTTGTCATATGAAACAATAATCGAAAATTTTTTACCTTTCTTTTATCTCTATCACATCTTAAGAACAACCTCCACTTATCCAGAGTGATCATATGAGTCTGTATTCAGCAAGTTTGAGTTATTTGAGACTTCTTAAGTTAACCTCGAAATTTTTACAATCCATTATTTTGGATTCATTTTGGGCCAAATTCATGATGTCATATTCTAGTCATTAACTAACTGTACATACAAAATCTGACCTCTATATGTAGATTTGGTGAGGGCATATGAAAGATTCACGAAGAACCTTATCAGTTTTTTTGCTTCAATTTCCCTCCAAATTTACTTAGGAAACTGAAAGTAAGTTGGATTGGTGCTCTTAACTCATTGTGTTACATGAAATTCAGTTCCATTGATTCATTTTAATTAAATTTTTAATATTTGGAATATTTTTTATGGGCAATTTTTTTTTTTTACTTATATTACTTTTTTTCTTTATATGCTGTGTACAGACAACAAAGGCCAGGGCATGGAAAAGGAAACGGTTAAATTAGTGGAAGGAGGGCGGAGGATCTAAGGAAGGAGATAAGATTGTTAATTACGATAGGGCCATTTTTGAGGAGAGATGGAAGGGAGACTGGTAGATGGAACTTTTGACGAAGGAAATGATACTTTGGGCATTGAATGAGAACGTGATGCACAGTGATAGGTTCATTACATTGAGAACACTTTTAGTTTAGTTTATTAATTAAAACTTTTTATTAAGCTATATTCTAATTTCTTGCGGATATATTTTTTTTTTTAATAAAAATTATGGCTGTTATTTTTTAATTTAGAATTTTTTAATTTATTGCACGAAAGGCGACATTTTTTTTTTCTTCAAAAATCATACATGCCGAACTTTGAAACATTTGTTCTAATTTTTCTTTATAAATTCCTGATTCTCGCCAACCTTCTGAAAATATTTGTTTTTCGAAGTTAAGAATTCAAAAAATCTATCGGGGATTGGGAGCACTTGATATTTGTTTTCAAAATATATCTTTCCTAGTTCTTAATCGTTTACAATAAATTTAACACCAGAATGCTAATAAAGCACCATTATATATTTTTTATTAGCAATAAAAAATGATTAGGAATTAATGCGCTTCAATAACATTTTAAACACATTTTAATGCATCAAAATTCATCAAGTTATGATACTGTCAAAAATCATACTTTGTTAACCAGACGCTCCGCAAATTCTGGTACCCAAGGGTACAGCCTCCCCTCCATTTTTTAATCCGGGTCTGCTTCTTGTTCTCATTCACATTCCTCAATTATGATACAACTGTTCTTGAAAGAAATATTTACTCTTCTCTTAATGTTGCAAGAAAAAAAAGATGAGAAAATCCATTTCTTGACTTGTATTATTTTAGATCACTCAAATTTAGTTTTGTTAAAATTTTTTTCAATTTTCAAATTTAACTACACAGAGCTAGGTAAAAGTCAGGTAACGTATAATCGAAAATCCCCCCCCCCCAAAAAAAAAAAATCAAGAGTTGGACAACTTCAAACAATTTCAAAAATCTCAAACAAATTTTTTTACTTACATTACTTTTTTTTCATTAACGTGCCAAGTGCTGCATCTAGACCAGAGACATAGAAAGGAAAATTTAGATTAAAGAAAGGAGGTGAGATTCACGCAGGAATTTAAACAGTTTGATAAAAGTATTCTTATCCTCCTGTAGGATATCTAAAAGAGAGGAGAGAAGGGGATTTCTAGAGCGATTGTTTTCGTATAATAGATATTTTTTTAAAGTGTATTTAAGAAATTCCACAAATCGAAAAAGTGAACGAGTTCTAGAATTTTATGAATTCGAAAAAATTTCAACCAAAAAAAAAAAAAATACGGTAATATCTTGTAGGGTTTTTTCTTCAAGTGTACACGAGCATGACAAAAATTTGATCAAAAAAACTTGATAAGAAAATTTGCATGTCTAAAAATGTAAAAATTTAAAAAATGGTTAATTTTTTTAAAATTTTTTTAAATGTGTCATAAATTGGAAAAATAATTTTGGGGATGTAAAAAATAAAAAAATTGCCTCGGTCTATTTGTTTGGTCGTGTTTTGTTTTTCGAATTTTTTTCAAACCGAGTCATTTAATTTTTTTAATTGTTCTACCCCATTGCCTGCCTTTTGTCCACCTCTGTACGTAGGTATTTGTTCAAATAATACAGTACCTATAGAAAATCGATCACTACGAGAAGTCGTAGAAGGCTAGAAATATACCTTACATCATACATCGATCACTTGGTATTTCGGTCTCTGGTACACGTACGCGATACAACGTATAATTTATAATCATTCGCAATTCATTAAGGCGAACGTCGAAAACTAGCTTCGGCTGGCGTTTCACCAAACATGCTCGCAGAAATAAGGTAAATAAACGCTAAACAAATATTTTTATCGGCTGCGTCTGTTCCATCAATATCGCCATGAACCATAAACCGAGAAATTCTTGCGAACGGATAAGTATAAAAATCTACGCACACCTCGGAATACGCCGGCGTCCTGCGGCGATTAGATGAAAATAGCTCGACAAAAACAACCATCGAATTCGGCGTAAATAATACGAAAGCGTAAAATGTATTCGTTACGAATACACACGAGAGTATGCGCGTATGAATATATGCACATCCGTTACCTGACTTACCTGCCCTTGTATTACATCATCGTTCGATTACAATAATTAAACGGGCCTCTATCGCCGTCGCTTTATTTTTATCCGACGTAGAACACGTACAATCAAGTTCACCGGGTGATTCACACCGGCACGGAAGATACCCGTGGCGAAATCAATCATCTACGCGGGTATCTCCGACGCTCCCTCGATTTCCATGCGTCAACCTAGCGAAATCAAGATTACCAACTGTACGTACCTTTCTTTTACGAAAATCAGCGGACGGTTCCACTTCGGATCCGAGACATCCACCCATTTTGATTTATTATTGTTTCACCATTACCGAGTTATTTTCCTGTAAATATAAGCAAAACGTGAGTACGTAGGATACTATCGATATGATAAATAGGTATTAGGTACACGTGGCATGCGGGCTTCCTAAAGCAACGATACGACAAAAAGTAAATTCACGCCAATTCACCCCTCAGATTGGAAGATTACTGCGGCTTCGGCGTTAATCAACTGGCACGACGATGAAAAATTAAGGTCAAGCGTGAGTAAAATTTTACGCCGCTACCACCTCCATAATAATCATCGTATCGGACATGTAGAAAGAGCTACGCCAAAGTATCGTTCGAATAGATAAACATTTTTATCGAACTCCATTACTCGATTCCTAATTAAACGCACTTAGGGCGTTCACGTTCCACCGAGACTTATTTCTTGAAGTACTATATCGAAACGTTACGATGGTATTTTTAGCCACCACTGAATGGGGTTAGTTTTGGAATCAGATTTTCGCAACGAACTATATTTCGAATTACGTACGACAATTTGATAAGCTACACGCGATACGTACTTTTCAACAAATGCACCGCTATAGTAGGATAGTAGAAGTATATAGGTACTTTATAATTCAAAACGTACCGTAATAAAATGTCAAAGAATAACAGAACGAGGTAAAATACCGTCAAATATAACAGCCCTACGCTTACATGACATGTGTTTGGTCAACACCGTGGCGAAGCTTCAATATATACTCGATTTCAAATGGAGTAATGTCTTATTCGAGGTGTTTTAACGACTGGAGCCTTGAAATAAATAACTCTTCGTTTCACCTAGAAAATCGGTCATCCTAATTTTCCCTTTCTTCGTTTTCAACCTCGAATACAATATGCGAGGAATTCTGTACTTTAATTCTAAATTGTGCCAAATTTACGACCAACTATTAGATAAAACTATACCTTCGCTGTCATTCTACTCGCTCGTTAATGTTTCCTATTTTTGACAAATTGGTAATTGGTTGAAAATTTGTAGAGTACAAGCATTATTTTCAGATAGTGCGTTATTTCCTCTTGAAACAGGAAAATGATTAAAAATTTGAAATAAATGTTTACTTCGTTGACAATAATGAGAATATCTACGGTAGCACGTGGAAGTAATCTTAAAAGAAAACCCTTGCGTACGACACAGAAAAAATTATAAATTTTTAAAATGAATGATTAAATTTGGTTTATCACGGTTGTCTACATTACTTGAAAAAAAAAAACGTACGTAGCCAAGTTACATTTCTGGAACGGAGTTTTTAATTGGGGCTTATTCAAACTAGCAAATAACATTGCTAACTCAACCCCTTAATGTCTACAGGTCACACCCAGTAACAAGCCTGAAAACCGCTTTCTATACCTTACAAACCAATTTAAGAAGTTAAATTTAGAATATGTAGTATTTCTTGTCTGCAATAATGATACGAGCCCACAGTTTCCAAATTTTAGCAATTTGAAGCTTCTCAAGTTATACTAAAATTTTGAAGATTCGCCATTTTGGTTCTATTCTGAGCCAATTTCAAGAGATCGTATTCTGGTCACAAATTAATTCTACATAAACAGTTTCACTTATCTTAGTAATGATTTTCCCTACAAAAGACGTTATTTGCCCTAACTCCCCTCCAAATTAACTTATAAAGCTAAAATCAGAAGAGATCAGTCACTTGGGTTCATTTCATTAATTGACACTACAATAAAAAATATTCGACTTTTTGTGCATCCCCACCACATTCTGAGGTCGATAAAACCCCGCCCCTTCACCCCTCCAACATCATGTGTGAGGGTGAATTTGGGATATATAGCATATTTCTTATCACCAATAATCTTCTGAGTCCATATTAATCACATTATTAATTTGAGACTTCTCAAGCTCTACTCAAATTTTGATAATGTGCCATTTTGGATTCATTTTGAACGAAATTCAAGAGGTCATATTCTAGTCACCAACTAACCCAACACACGAAGTTTGATCTTTATAGATTGATTTGGTGAGGATATATGGAAGATTCAAGAAATTCCGTAACTCAAAACTTACTCAAAAACCTATTTTATGCTCTAACTCCCCTCAAATTGCACTTAGGAAGCTGAAATTTGGATATGTTGGTGTCCGTGACTCCTTTTTCATATGAAATCAAAAACAAAAATCTTGAGCTATTTGATACTTCTTCAGCCCCTCCTTAAAATTTGAGTGATGCGCCATTTTGAGGTGAGTTGAAAAAATAAAAAAGTACTTTTTGCATTTTTAAGAATAATCTTTCATACAAATTTTCAGCGATTTTCATCCATACTCATCGACGCAACACTTGGGGGAATATACCTATCGATACGTATATACGAGTATTTGCCAGATGACTAGAAAATGGTTTGAAACGCAAAGATTTGACCCCCCCTCCCTCCGATTCAACATTACCATTTCCAGCGCGAATGACGAACTAGGAAGTGGTTATCGTGCGAGGGGACACCTGTGTATTTTAATTTTATGTGTTCACGAGCGAAAGGGGAACGAAATTAAAAACTAGACTAATTACGGGTAGGTATATTTTTTAAACTTGATATCTTTTTTTCAGAAAACTGAAAAAAAAAATGCAAAACAAAACTGTTAACAGCCATACCACATTAACTGAGTGAAGTTTTCAACGCAGGTGCATTCAGGCTTGCAGATGAAGCTACAGTATAAATCCCTCGACACTCACAACCTCCTCCCTATCCCTTCAATATCGTTTATGAAAGTGAATTTACGATATAGTAAACTTCTCGCAGTAAGTTATTATATAATTGTATAATTACTACATATGGGTCATTCGAGACTTCTCAAATTATGGTTAATCTGCCGTTCTGAGTCTATGTCAATCCAAACTTCAGAGATTAAATTGCAATCTTGAAATTTAAGCTTCCTAGGTACATTTGGCAAGGCAATATAAACAATTCCAGAACCATCATTAAATTTCTCTTCCAACATTACTCAAATTACGACTGTCCACCATTTTGAAATTTTTTACGTCAAATTCAATGATTCATACTATGGCTCTCAACTAACCTTACATACAAAATTTGAGCTTTTTAAGTGTATTAGTGAAAAAAATGTTGAAAATTCAAGAAATTTCACGATTCAAAGCTTCCTTAAAAAGCTGTTTTCACCTCCAGTACCTCTCCAAATACACTCATGAAGTTGATATTTGAATATATTGATGTCTTCATCTCACTCTATTATTTGCAATTAAAATCAAAAATGTTGGGGCTTTAATGCCCTTTCTGGCCTTCCTCAAAATTTGAGTAAAGCGTCATTTTAAATCAAATCAGAAATCTGAAAAGAGAATCTCTACACCTTCACCAAAAAAAAATCTTTGGCTAAATTTCGAGCGATTTTTGTCCTCGCCCTTTCACGCTACAAATTGGAAGAAAGAATACGTATCCAACAGTTTCTTTTTTATCAGAAGGATATCCGTTTAATTTTAAAGTGAACAAGTTACTATTCGATTTCGAATCTTATCTTTGCACGTGCGTGGCTGTATGTTTGATTTTTTTGGCATAAGTTAATTATCAGCAGTTTATATGAATGTTTTGGACTAGACCTCATCTCAAAAGGTGGTCGCACATTAATGAAACAAAACTGGAACATCGAGTTTTGAAGCTAATTTGAAGCATGTTTCATTTGTTTTGGACTGTTTCAAAACATAATGCTCGAAAAAGTTCTGTTTCAAAACATCTCATTGAAACGATAGTTGTAAATTAAAAGTATTATTTTAAAAATTTGATTTTTCAACTAAAAATGGCTTTATCGGTAAGTATTTATTAAACTAATTTCTTTTGAAAATTATCGTAACTAAACATACGAATAAAAAAATGAGACCACCAAAACAGTAAAAACACAATGTGATGTACAATAATGCAAGAGTCATATGTTTCGTGTTTCATGTTTCATTTATGCTTTTATTTTGTTTACGCAATGTGGGGGAACCTTTATAGGTATATTCATATTTTATTCAGGGTTAAAAGCCAAAGTTTAAAAAAAATACATCAAACTTTTTGTTGTTGTTGTTGTTGTTGTTTTGGAATGCAGAATAAAATATTTCAAAATTCATAAAAAAAATAAACAATAAACTGAAAAATAAATAGGTATAATTTTTTGCCAACTTATTTGAGGAATGTTCGTATCTTTTTCATCCCCAGTGACCTCTAGCCAGCCCAAGAACAAAAAATAAATTAACACCTAATGAATACATTAACATGCAAGTTGTTCAATTACCGTTACATACATATACGTACATCCTACATACGAAATGATAAAATCAAAAATTTCATTTTTCTTCACTTTATACCAGATTAAGCGACGACGTCGACATTTTGCAAATACTTCATTTGACATCGTGTTGCGATTAATATTCAAATTAAAAAGTTTTATTTTGGGGAATCAAAGTCACAGCCATTTTTTACGTAATCGATAAAGCGAAACTTGATATTTAACCGCATATGAAAACCAATCGCTGCAATCGTTTCACTAAAATTAATGACTCGCAGCTCAAGCCTTCAAGGCTTCAACTCGTATGTGAAAAGCAGCTAAATGATATGGACATATCGCAGTATATGATAAATACGAATACGTGATCATCGCTGAAAAAAGAGGGGGAGAAGGGGAGTATATATTTACTCTATATCATAACATTAGCGTACTGATATCAAACGTCACATAACTCACACGGATATTGTGGAATAATAGGTCACACTATATGCGTTCCGTTGTAGCCATCTTTCATCTTGCATCACGCAAATTCGTGCGTAATTGGGATACTCGAACATGTAGCCGAAAAAATAACATTATCGCCCCTTCGTATGTTTTCATAATTCTCATAGCAACCGTCTAATTTCACTAATGGTCAAAATAGTTATCTTTTTGCATTATCTAGACATATGCAATTGCCTCGTTTTTGACCGTTTGAAAATTACCCCCGTTTAACTTCATTCCCCTTTCGCTCGTGAACACATAAACTTAAAATACACAGGTGTCCCCTCGCACGATAATCACTTCCTAGTTCGTCATTCGCGTTGGAAATGGTAATGTCGCAATATTTACACTTACGAATTCTTATCAACGTTAAATACTGAAGAAAAATTATTAAAACCGATGATTCATTTTCAAGTATAATCGACGCTGAGAACATTCAATTATAAATTTTTAGAACACTCGAGACCGTTAGTCACCCACGGTCGTTAAACGGTTAATTTGAAAATAAGCGTTTATGAGAAAATTTACATTTTTACGTGTCGTGACATTTACAGGAGAGGTACTACTCATTTAATTATACAGGAGGACTTTACGTGCTGTAAAGAGGTAGAGTGTCATTGTATGGGGGGTAGAATATGCGTATCGTAATTAAACGCCTTTCAATGGACGAGATTAAGTTCATCATTTGACATTTTCGAAAATCACGCGTACAAAGGACGAACGAAATCAATTGGTAAGAAAGGAATATTTCCTGGACCCAAATCAACAGCATATCGATTTCGTTGGTTAACTTTTCAGGGTATAGTTTGGGAGAAGAAAATGATAGAAAGGGATGTTTTTATATTTATACTGGAACCATTACTCAACAAAATAAAGGGAACATAACGCTACGAAATAAATGAGGCGATGCGTAAAGCAGAAGGGATGTAATATTTGGGTTCTAAAATTGCCTCCTTTCACCCCACATTGGCGTCTGCCGCTTTCAAGCCCTAGTCGTACGAAATGTTTTCAACGGAAAATCGCCTCTATTTATGAATCCCAAAAAACGTTATCTAGCTTTATGAATTTTCTTTCGTCGTTTTAAGCACGCAGTTATTGGGTGACGTAAAACGTACAATGTAAAGGGGGCGAGTTGGGAACAATTATGAAGTGAGCTTTAATTTTGGGCGTTGATGGAAATATTTCGATGGTTGTTCGCGTTTTATTGAATTTACTTTTTTGGCGGTGAGGGAGTATTCATTAGTTTTTTTTTCGATAATTTTTCACATTTCGATTCTAAATAAATTAAAAATTAAATCGAAATATGATTTCATAGAGGCAAAAGAACAAGTTCTCGTTTATTTTTAGACTATTTAATATTTTTACGAAGAAAAAAAAATATACAAATCATATGGAAATATACTGCTCTATTTACAATCAACGTAAAGGGATTATTTCATTATAAAAATTAACTTCATCGAAAAATGTCAACAACTAGTTATCATAGATACTTTCAACAATTTCTCGGATAGAATCAAATCGAATCTCATAAATTTCTGATTCAAGTTAATCTCGAGAACTACAAAGGTAATTGTAATTTCATGAATGGTGGTGGGCAATATTTCGACAAAGGATGTTATTTTCAGTTATTCACTGAAAACTGAACAATATTATGTAGGAAGGTAGAAATGAAACTACCTACATTTTATCACATTCTAGCCCTATGATTGGTCATTACGCGCGTAACATATGACCAATCAGAACCCAGACCAGTATTGGGACCCGAACGCAAAGTGACTGACATCTAGTGGCGAAAAGACGTGTAAATGTTCTAGCGAGGCTGTATGGGACATGTATAATGCAAACTAAGCGTTCATTTTCTTTGTATATTTAGAAAAATTTGCTGGCTACGTGTTTAAAGTGATTTATAAACCTTGGTCTGATTGGTGGAAACTACTGATAAAATCATACATTCCCCATAGAGCCTCACTAGAACACTAGCGCTCAAGCGGTTGTTCGGGTCCCAATAACTACTCTCATTGAAATTGTTTATCAATATTTTTGAAGTTATTTCATGACTTCGTGAACTGAAAATAAAACACGAAACGCTCATTACTAAATACATTAATAAATAATTTCAATGAAAATCGACAAAACCGCACAAAACAGCTTTAAATTATCAAACGAAATGCGTTAATGATAAAAAAATCCTGTTTAAAATGTAAACAAACGTTCTTATTGGTCGCTACACTAGCGCTCCAAGTTTTCTACAGGGTGCGACAAACTCTGTATTCTATAAAAATGACGATTTATAATAAAAACAGGTTTTTACGTTTTTTTCATGAAATTTTATATATCAGGATGCCTTATTGTAGGCGGTGTTGATCCGAATTCAGATCAAGAAATTCATGGTTCGATCCGTGATCTGAATCATAATTTTTAGGAACCATTCCTTTTTAATGATGTTGAATTACGTTTTACATTTTTTTTGTTCTAATTTTTTTTTAAATAAGAGTTTTACTCTAATAGAAAATTAGAAAAAAATACTTTGCATTTTTGTATTTTAAATTTACACATCCGACTTTTTAGACATGAATTTTACAAAATTATCCGAAAATGTTCCGAACCTTATTATTTATAGATTCGAATAATTTTGAAGTTTTTCATCTGCGATCCCCGGATACTTTTATAATGTGTGATAACCCTTAAACCATTCGATTGAAATGACTGAAACTGTTAAAATTCTCCCATATTCAAGTAAATCACGAACACTCATCTGGCTTAATTAAATATTTAATTCATTACGACTTGCAGTTTCATAACAAATGAGTTTCCCATTTTTTTGATAAATTTTCAGTTACCTACACAATTACCTTCGCAAGCAAGTCTCTCTTCAACTACACCTACAACACTAGTTCCAAGTTCTTACATTGAATACAAAACACGCGCGATGTTGCTGTGAAAATGTGAAATGCATTTTCAACTACCTGTTGCGAAGAATTCAACAAATATTTCCGATTCAACACTAGCGTGTGGCGGCTTCAGAACGCGGTATCAATGTAAACAACATGGTAAAAGGTGACAACTTAACGCTAAATACATATTATTTTTCAAATAAATAATGAAATTAAAAATGGAAGTATTATACACTTTATGAGTAATTTTTTAATAACAAATATTCCGTCTAATAGGGGACTTTCATTCGAAATTATAAACTGTATGATACAACAAATTAATTCGTTGTTTCCGAATAACCTTTCAAGACCGCATAACAATAATGTAAAAAATTGTAAAATTAAAAGCTTACCAATAAAAAATATATCCAAAGTACTTGATTTTTGCACGTTTTCAAATGCAGTAATTGAAACAAATATAAGCTATGTTGTAAAACGTTAAAAATATAGCATTAAATTCACAAAAATTAATAAATACGCGTCTCACATTCACATCACCAAACAAAATAATACATAGACGAGTAAGGCGTCACTTGGTTTAAACGTATCGTAGTCTCACAAAGAATTGAAACGCAACGACCAACGAAACACGAACCGAATCCTAAATGCAGTCGGTGGGGAGCTCTTTCATGAACACTAATCGTAGATTTAAACGCAGCAACACTGGCAACGATATGGTTGCTATAGAGACGCAAATCAAGAACAAGGAGCCCGAAAATGTAACAGTTTCGCTTAAAAATATTTTATTTCGTTTCGCAAGTGTGAAAAACCCATGAAGGGTTAAGAACCACATTTTCAATGTCAATATGTCAAATACAGTAATACGATTGATATGTAATATCAGAAAGTTCGTTGTCTGTGGTGATATTCTTCGACTAATGTTGAATGCTCTGCTTATTAATTATTACTTGAAGTTTCTAAATGAAATTATTGCCTACACAGATTCTACATAGTATGTATTAAAAGTAATACGTATAATTGCCCAAGACATACTAGCGCGGTAAAAGGAAATGAAATTTAATTTCTGTGAAGAATAAATACTTTGCGTGAAAAATGATTTCGCTTAAATTTCAGAATATACTACTTATTCCACATAATTGTGGTCTGTTCGAAACATTGCAGCTATGTTTTTTGAAGGCGTTCATTTGCTTACATAAGACTATGTAATCTTTTTGCAAGTAACATGCCAAAATCTTTGCTTACAGTAACACAATATTAGATTAGTACTTATACCATTATTACTACATCTGTGACGAACTGACAATTTTGTCACCCATGTAACACAATTGTTAGTCAAAATTCGGGTAGCAGCCTAGTAAGAGCTCGATACAACCCTTACAATTTTATTTTTTAAATTTCATGAGAAATCTATGGTACCGATGAGAGAGGTTGGGGAATAATAATTATGAAATCTGGAGATATTGAAAATGTTATGAAAGTTGTAAAGAATTTTCCAATGACTTCGAGCCAAGTACTAAACGAATGGGATGTCATGAGAAGATTGTGGTAATACTCAACATTTTTTTTTGGGGGGGAGGAGGTATTTTTTCTCATTCTTATCAACTGTTATTTGAAATTGCCTTATACGAGTGCTATGAAAATTCAAGAAAAAGGGTTGAAGTTTGTTTGAAAGTGAACTCGTTCGTCAAAATCAGTGAACTTTTTTTGAAGTTAGCGAACTACCCATGTGTTATATGTTGTACAGTATATTGAAAAATTAACGCTTAATATACAACAATGTTTCATTCCATATGTTAACACGCACGTACGATTATACCTTACGAAACACAATATTACCTTCCTGTTCGCCGTACAAATGTTAGTGAGCGACTTTAGCCGCTCCTTTGTCAAAACGGTTGAATGCATAGCGGGCAGAGTAAAAATTTATTGAATTTTTCTCAATGATATTGAAGGTTTATGTAGAAAATTATTAATGTAATTAGTTTATTATTGTATGCAGAAAAATAATGGAAATCTTTAAAAGCTTATGACTCATAAAATATGTGGTTCAAATATAACTTGCTTAAATTGATAAATAGGTAGGAAAGTAGGAAGGTACATGAGCTTACAATTAGACATGAATGCTTCAAAATTGACCTCAAAAAAAAAGCTAATAATCATTAAAGTAATTGAGCATGACTTAAAGGTAAGTTAATTATACTTCGAATGGATATAATTATCTATATAATATGTATATATAGGAGGCTTGATATTTTTTTCGATACAGATTGATGTTTCAGGAAAATGCGTTATCGAAAAATTCATTGAGTAAGAATGAATAAAAAATGTTTCGATTTGAGTACCTGTAGGTAATCACATAGGAATTTTTAGCACGTTATCTTTATGAATAGAAAAATGAGTATAAAAAAATATATGGTAATATCAGCTCAATAAAAAAATCAAGGTTACTCAAAAATAAAAATTGAATTTTATCGAAAATTCAAATTATCACAGATTTCTCCTGATAAAATCGGTGTACTTTGCAACGTCAGTAAATACAATGTAATGATAAGTGTTGCACACTGATCCGTTTTTCGGAGCTGCCGACACAGAAACTATGCCACGCAAAAACCAAGCATTATTACGTTTAATAACTAATCCGCCTCCACTATCTCCTTTGCAAGGACCTGTGCCTGTAAATTGGAAAAAATAATGGCGAAATTAAAATTTTAAATCTATATCTTTCTCGCTGAAAATTAAAATTCAATGATTTTGTTAATTTTTTACGTACCATTTTTATATCCGGCGCAAAACGCGTTTTCAGAAACATATTCCGCAAAAAAGGCAGCATCACTTCTTGCACATTTATCTGCCGAAACAATCGGCATAGGAGCCATTTTTAATTCTTCGTTCAACTGCTGGTGTTCATTGTAACCCCATCCAACAACCTAAGAAAAAAAAATTGATAAATACCATTGTAAGATTCCTTAATTTTTTTTTACGTTTATAAATATTCATTTCATTTGTAGAATGACTGACAGGTCACTACTCTCAGGAGGGGGTGGGATTTCATCAAAATGAGATACTTTGCCGCTAACTCGTCAAGGAGGGTTCGAAGGAAGAATTTAGTTCAGTGATAAAATCTTATATATGAAATTTACAATCGAACTAATTTTTCATATTTTTTAAAAATCACAACTGGGGACACCACAGAACCACTAAAATCATCCCATTTTTGAATTTCTTCATTCTTCATTATTTTCTTCGTTAAATTTGCTAATAGCCACAAATTGGGGTATTTTATCGATAACTGAACACCCGTTGTTAAATTGCCAACAGGACGGGAGAAGATCTTGTATGATGATATGTATTCCCTTAACAAATGAAATCGAAATCAATTTATTCACGCTATTCATTATCTTCAAGTAAACTTCGCTAAAATTGTCACCTTGTTAATACGAATTAATGCTGTGTAAAAAGCATAGGTTCCAAAAATTTTTCACAAGAGGCATCTAATTTTACTCGCCTTAGACCCTTATTCGACTGAACTAAATTCAAACATCATTGACCCTATGTCAATCAATCTCCCTACATAATAACAGTACCTTCGAGTATGCTGTACAGATTGCATCAAAGACGTTCAAGAACTAGACTGGTAACCCCTTTGACTATATACTAGATGGACTGAGTTACGTGTAGGAAAACTGCGGTGAAACATTACATGCATCAGAGTCGGAACACTCGTTGCAACTTTATATCTTGCGCATGCCTGAAGTCCTTTATCACATTCATGTTATTCTGATTTTAAGCAGTACCATCGATGTCCCCTTGCCGCACTATTAGCGCGAAATAAATTCGCGCATGCGCATTTAGAATTTAGTCACGAGTGTTCTGAGAAAATCTGTGCAATGTATCACCGTTTTTGGGTTGGCATTTGCTTGTTGCTAGCTCGGTCCATCTAGTATATAGTCAAAGGCTAACCCAATGCCCCAGCGTAGAAGCAAAAATAAATGAAAGCAGTTTCACGGAAAACGACTCATGCGCATGCGCAAAAGGTAATGTGGGTGGTTGGGATGTGAACAGCGATTTATGATCTAATATATTCCCTTTACCCTCTAACTACCCGAAGCCTCTTTTCTTCAACGCAGCTTTCCTTTTACTTTTGTTTCAATCTTCCTCAAATTTTTACCTCGTACGCTGACAGTCTAGGATTTAACGTCTTTGTGCTACATACTTTTTGTCCTGCCCAGATTTCCAAACATATAGTTATTAGTGTATTTTTAATTTTATAAAAATGTAACTCACATATCCTTCTTTGCCTACAACATCTTCAATTCCGTCCACTGCTTCCCAAAGGCAAATAGGTCTGACATAATTAGTAAAATCTACATCTGAAGTTAGAGATAAAATAGCTATATCATCGTGAAAATTGGCTTTGTTGTATTTAGGATTTACTTTCAGATCAGTTACCTGTGAACAAAAGTAATAGATAATAATTTTTTGAAGTCAGGTTTACTTTATAGGGGTGGGGGATGTATATGAAACCATAATTTTCACCTTTCTTTTTTGAGAGGTATTTTCATCAGAATGAATATTATATTTTCCTAAGTATATAGTTAAATAATCAGGATTGACAATGCGATTCCCAGACGATGAAACGCAATGAGCGGCTGAAAGAAAAATCAATGAAATTCTTTTCCATAAACTTTCGTCGAAATGCGAAAATTTCTGCATCTGCTACGTACCAGTTATAACTTTATTTTTCGATACTAATGATCCTCCACATATGTACGAGGATTTCGAAGCGTTAAATTCATCTCTCATGAAAAGAGCTGCGTGCCAGGGCCACTGACCATATTGGGTATTTTGAGCCAACGTAATCAAAGGATTAGCTATGGAAACTGTACCACAAGCTACTTGATCACTAGCACTGGCTTGATTTCCGTTGAAATTATTGGAATTTCCGGTATTAAAATTACTTCCACCGTTGTTGCCAACATTACTCGAACTCCCTGTATCGAAGTTATTGATTCCTTGATTTGGTTCCCGAATACCATTTCCTTGAGCGCCACCGCTGCCGCCAAAATTATTCTGGCCAAAGTTACCCTGGTTTGTATTACCATTGGTACCGAAATTGCTGTTACCATTTCCTCCAAAATTATTATTGTTTTCTCCGAAATTTTGATTCAGTGCACCTCCTTGATTATTATGACTGTTGCTATTACTACCAAATGTACCGGTATTTCCGCCAAGTTAGAGTTGCTGGTACCAAAACCGTTGTTTCCCTGATTCGCATTACTGTTACTGTTGGTACCAAAATTACCGGTATTTCCGCCAAAATTAGAGTCGCTGGTACCAAAACCGCTGTTACTGTTTAAATTACTATTGCTGCCGAAATTGTTGGGGTTACCTCCGAAGTTATTTGAAGTACCAGAATTGAAACCGGTGTTGCCTTGGTTCCCAGTACCTCCGTTATTAAATCCTAAATTGTTTAAATTCGAGCCCCCGTTGTTGAAATTATTCGTAGTTGTAGTTCGACTTGTTGTGAATCTGTTGATAGAGCTTTCGGAGTTGAAGTTGAAGTTATCTTCGTTATTATTGTTGACGAAAGTGGCTCTAGTTCTATAAAAACAATCCAAGAAAAAGAAACTCTAAAATTCCATTGTGAAAAATACGCGAAGTAAAACAGAACCAGTAGTGAACAACGTTCTAAGTCCTCTACCATTTTATTCGTTTGAGTAAAACTTACGTTGATCTTGTAGGATTATTTGGTCGTTTATCGATATCAGAAAACACATCGGTAGCTTCTGTTCCTTTTGGATCTGGTCTACTTGTACTAGCATACTCATTATTTCCACTGTCTAGGGGAAGAGGACCTAGTAAAATGAAGCATAACAATTATTAATAGGTATATCTCATCACAATACAATTGAAATCTATATGTTCATATATGATACTCACTTTGTTCAGGGCATATTCTTCTGCCATTAAAATGAATAGTTTCCAACATCGGAATCGTGTTATTCTTATCGAATTTTACCATAAATGTCAGTTTATAGGTGGAACCTTTTTCTAAAACTACATTGTCATGGGTTACAATATATACTTTATTGTCATTTGTGGTAATAGGACCAGCTGTCGTCTGAATAAAAATTAAATCCTCTATGTTAAATTTTTCTTCATACGTTCAACTCTGATTCGGTGAGAAATAGGTACTCACGACTAACAGCTGTGATGGTCTGTCCAATCCAAGACGTATTGTCGAACCCTCTATCGTTCCATCAATCGGCAATGTAACGTCGCCATACCATCGATCTTCATTCGAATCCCTTGGCTCGTAACTAAATTTTTTCGGGCATGGAGATGCTTTGAATTTAATCTGAATCGTTGAATGAATCAAAGTCATAAAAAATAATACGATTGGAATCCATGACTTCAATCTTAAACGTAACTGAAAATTAGACAGAAAATGATATTATTAATATTTTTTTTTTTATGTTTAATTATTCTTATTATTTTTTATAATTACAACACGTGTAAAGTTATCTAATTAAACATTTATCGAGAGGACAAAGAAAATTTTAAAAATACCTTATCGAAAAATTTTACTTCGATTTGGTCATCATGAAAATTATGTTTTTGTCGCATACAAAAAAAATTATACACAAAAAAGTAGGTACCTATGAGGAATAAAATTATCTAATCGACTATTCTTTTATTCTATACGTATTCTAATACCTGAAAGTATTTCATTATCCACAAAACTTCCTATAAGTTACGAATTTTCATTATTATTTTAGATTAACACATTTTCAAAACCTTCGGAAAAACACACTTCATATCGAGTGTTGAACTACGGAAAATACAAAAAAATCTTATTAAACTGACGCACCAAGTTAACCAAGTTATTTTTCCACCAGATAACGAAACTGGGAATTTCGAACGAGCTAATAACATACACACCGTATAAATGCACTACAACCTGTTTTCAACTAACTCGCGCATTTGTGTGAAAATATATTCAAGCAGTGACCATGATTAAAGCTACCTATATCCCACTATTTAAAATCAAATTAAATATTGCGGTTAATTCGAGTGAAGACGGGGGAAAGGAAAATGGTTTTAAACAGTGAAGATGAGAGGAATAAACTTGTTTTCGTTAATGGTGGCAATAATTACGAAGAATATACCGAAATGAAGAATTCCAACTAAATGTTCGTTATCGACTTCTTCTGTGTTAGCGATAATAATAATATCGAAAGGAGATAAAATTTTACATAAATTTTATTCAACGTGATTAACATATTGATATTTTTCTTAAATAATAAAATTCATTTCAACCCACTCAGATATACGATCTCGATGATTTTAAGGTAGGTACCTATTCCAAGCTATAATGCCAAACTGCGAAAGATTAAAATTATGAAAATTAGAAATTGAAGAATTTTCTCTCTCTTTCAACAAACGATGCGATACTACATTGACTGTTATATGTATTAGTAGGTAAGTGATTTTCGAATCAAATTAAAATAGTGCAGTTTTTAAAAACACATGTTCTATAATTTGTTTATTAGATATAAATCATACAAAAAAACACACACTCACGAAGAATAAATTAAAAATATATACAAAGATTTTTAAAATTCATGGCAAGCACATTTTATAAAAAATGACTGAGTAAGTATATACTAGTTACTTAAATATGAAAGTAAGTAAATTTAAATTATAAATTTTTTTGTATAAAATCATTAAATTTTGTTAGGTCTGTGAATATAACGTAATTTTTCGTATCACATAAGTATCCATTTTTAGCAACAGAGAGTGAAACAAGTCCTCTTAAATACCAGACATTATTTCGGTTGAATACAATTCCACCTCCACTATCACCATTGCAAGGACTAGTACCTGAAAAGAAAAGTTAAAGGTCAAGTCGAGAGGAATAATTTTTTTGCACAAAAATGTATAGTAAAAATGAATTTCTCAATTTTACCGTTACGAAACCCAGCACAAAAGGTTCCATTCGAAGTGAATTGCGAGTAAAATTGAGGATAACTTCTTAAGCATGTCTCCATAGAAACTACTGGTAATCTGGCAACTCTCAGGTTATCTACTGTTTGCTCATTTTCATCCAGTCCCCATCCAACAACCTATGACAATATAATTATATTCAATTTAGTGTTAACATAGAAAACTTAATTGAAAAATAGCGAAACTTACACTTCCTTCTCTTCCTTCGATATCTGATATTCCATTAACGGTTTCCCATAAGCATACCGGTCTGACAAAATTTGTATAGTCGATATTTTTGGTTAGTGTTAATACTGCTACATCACCATAGTGACTTTCACCGTTGTAACTTGGATGTACGGCTATTTTAGATACCTTTAAGAAAAATATATTGATGGATATTATTTTTTAAGCTTTATAATTAAGCTTTAAAGGAGAAAAATTATGCCAGTACTTCTCCATATTGGGCTCCATCCTCGTTAATTTGTGTTAATTTATGTCTTCCGAGGAATAAAACGATTTGATTTGGATTTATTAATTTCTTAACAACGTCCCCAGTCGTGACACAGTGAGCGGCTGGAAAGAAATTTATTATGAGGAAAAGTTCCATTTATTTGCTGAACCAGAATTAGTCCTGGTGAACGTTAGTTCGTCCTCACTTACCTGTTATCACTTTATTTTTTGAAACAAGGGTGGCTCCGCAATTGAAATTCAAATTTGCTCCTTCGGTTTTGTATAGAGCTACATGCCATGGCCACTGACCTTTAGATGTGACGATTCCATGTGTTATCAATGGTACTGCTATATTTACTTGACCACATGGATAATCCGGATCTTTCGATCCTCTGATAAAGTTGAAAAGCATATTCGTCGAATCACATATTCATTATATGTACGAAAAAATAAGAACTTTCGTCTCTTACTTATTTCTGTCTGATTCCGTGGTAGTGCGAGTTCTTGATTTTTCTGTAACATCTAATACCGCATCGAATGTTTCGGAGAATTCCAAATCTGGTCTTGCGTTGGTTGCAGTTTCTCCAACTGATAATGTGACTGCGTGATAATTTTATTATTTAAAAATAACAGAATATTGAAAATTTAAATTACATATTGGTACCTAATTATAGCTACGCTTACGTGGTAAATCTGGTGGACAAATTCTTCTACCGTTGAAATGAATCGTTTGAACGTAAGGAACTGGCAAAAGGGAGTCAAATTTGACCATTACTTTGTAATGAATCGTCTCTCCGGCTTCAATTCGTACAGAATTGTTGTTCATTATGAAGACTTGATTGTCGTTCGATGTGACTGGATCGTCCCATGACTGGTGAAAAACTCAAAAATGTTAGTTTCAGGGGGAATTGAACACATATAAATACACAATCTCAACATTTACGTAGGTACCTACCGCTTACCCATATTGCTCTATCTTTTCGAGAACTAATCACGATAAATTTTGAAAGTATGTTTCTTAGTATAACCCAATTTATGCAGGCAATAATTTTAAATTTTGTTTCTACGCCACCAGTTTTTCATCATACTTGAGTAAAGTTCAAAAAATGAGATTACAAAAAATCATCTCATTTATTCTGTAGAAATAAATAAAAATGATTTCAAAACTCTGTTTTGTCGTTTTTGACCTATTTGCTTATACGTATTTTTGTAGCGAAAGCGATTCTTCAAAACTCAGATCGTGTAGGACTTATCATATATTTCAATCAAATAAAAATAATTGAATGACCATTTTTTTTTGTTTCATCAATAAACATTTTCCAATATTATTTTACTAATGAGAAGGATATTCCCCATTTCAAAATATGCTATTAAGACAATGGTATTTTTAACTTAAATTCTACGAAAAATTCACGTGCACACTTTATTAACTGTTCTTTATCTGCGCACTATGAACTTTGCTTTCAGCATAAATTGATAGAATTGAAATGATTCGCTTGACTTTTGAGTCTATGCGCGTCATTAAAACATTAATGAATCGTTAATGACCCCAAATCATGACCAAATTAATATGTATTTCATTGATAATCTGTCATGTGTATGCTTTTTGAATTTGAAAAAAAAAAATTAATTTTGAAAAACATTCTGAATATCAACACAATATATCATTTATTACAATTTTTAGGTAAATCAAAATGTATGAAAATTGTAGCAAAAGGTACTGAAGGGTTCTTAATCCAGATGAAATTTTCATGCTAATTTTTTTCTGCAGTAAGTAGGTATATAGAATTCAAGTAGGATTTTTTTGTTTGGGTCGTAAAATACCAACTTCTCTATACTTAATTTTTAGGGATGGGGGAGTAGGACATAATTCGGTTCTACATAAATATATGAATCGAAATAAATACACAAATCAGTATTAGTAACTAACTATTATTTTTTTACTTCTGGTTTTAAATAATAGGATAGGTCAGCGAGTAGACCATGCTCCGCTTGAGCATACTTGTACCTACGCCTTTACCTCGAATACCTATGTACTTCAATAGTTACATAATACATATGTCCTATAAATGCAGTGGCGTGCAAACCATTAAAATTTTTGGCAAATGCCCCAGTTGTTTTAAAGGGTGGGTGTGTAGTTGGTTGAAGACAAAGCAACAGTTGGTTAATTGGATCATATTCTGAAATAGATGAGGTTTTTTTTTGATAATGGAACACACTACACAAGTCTTTTACCGTCACACTTTTTTGATTGGTGGGTGGATGGGTGGGTTTGATATCTTTTTGCCACAATAAATTTAAGAACTCTGCGTACGACTGTATTAATGGATGAATACATTTCAATATATTCTGATATTTTGTAGGAAGCATCGTCTGATAATTCGCTAAAAATTTTACACCTAATTGAGAGTTGAATGTCTATTAAAAAAAAAATGAAATAATTACCACGAACAGATGAGCTGGTCTTTCCAAAGAAAATCGGATAGTAACCCTGTAATCGCATTAGTCGGAGTATGCGTTAATTCCCCGTACCATTTATCACGTTCAGCAGATATATCTTCATAGGTAAATGTCTTCGGACAAGGAGAAGCAGGAAATATAAACGCTGCTTTAGAATACGCGATTAATCCAAAGAATAAAAACTATGAAACCACTGTACAATAAAGAAAAATCATTTTAAATCAAAATATAGGAATTATACCTATCAACTAACGAAGGAAATACCAAAATAAAATTCTGTCAACTTACCATTTTAAAAAAAAATTGGAAATTCACATCATGGAAATTATTACCGTTCAATAAGACGCGAGACTTTATTGTGTGAAATATTTCGTTATCACTAAAATCAGGAACTTATTCATAAAAATAAAACACATTGTTAATGCAAGCGCAATTAATAATATACTTTTGAAAAAATGCGCGCGCAATCGAACAACGTCACGAATATCAGAAATTTATTTTAATTACACATTCACAATGTCTCAGAAGTTCGTTCGGAATAATGACCAACAACTGTAAGAAAGACAAGTATGTCTGGTTCATCAATATCGTCGCTACTAGATAATATATTCTACAACAGGATTCTAATAGCTAAAGTCTGCAAAAACATCACGGAACAGCGTAAAAACCAGTTTACAGATCAGTTGGTACTGTTCTGGGTAATGATCATGGTTGGTCGTATAATTATACCATTCGAGGAAAATTTGACCCTGCATCGAAGAGGCGCCGATAATAAGCGAATGTGATAAATAAATGTACGATAGTACACGTGTGACAGCGTATTTGCAAATTTACATGAATAGCGAAGATTTTTCTATCATGAATTCGCTGTCAATGCTTTTTCACAGAATTTAAAGGTACCTATTGAATTTTTCATACGCCTACATTAAATTGTATAGGTATCTACTACGTCATAGATTTTAATCTTCGTTATTGCTGAAAAGTCACGCAATAGAAAAGAAGAGAAGGGGATGGAAAATTCTTCGAACGCGAAATTTTAAATTCAACCAGTTCTAGAAAGAATGTATAATCTTAAGAGATCAGTCTATTCCATGCCAATGATTACTGTAAAAAATTCATTATGATTTATTTTAACATTAAAAATGCAAAAATATATTTACAAAAGTCAAATTTTCATAAATACACACATATTCAATATGCAGATAATTGTATAAATGTGACATGTATGACAATAAAAAATCAAGACATTGGCCATAAAGTGAGCAAAAGTCGTATAAATTAAATTATCACAATTTTTCACAAAAAAGTTCAACTAAATGTTTCTATCAGTCTCAATTTCTACCGCTAAGGTTACTAATACTCGATTTATTATTTGTCGTGGTGTTGGTTCTGGATCTATTATTAACAATGCTAGTCGTGGTACTGGTAGTTGACGTCGTGGATGTAGAAAGTGTTGAAAATGTCGTTGTTCTGTACTTTTGGGTTTGTTCTGTCGTTGTTTGAATTTCAGAAGGAGGTACAGTGGGCTCAGGGGAACTAGAAACAGGTAAAATAGCCACCACCAATGCCGGCGAGCTGTTATTGGGATTACGTTGCGAAAGAAGATTGTTAAAAAGCTGAATAATTTGTTCCGGGTTATTGGCGCTTAAAATGGTTCCATTGTAAGGCGTACTCGGTTGAGGGTTATAATTATTGACAGGATTAGATGGATATCCTGCATTATTTCCTCCGCCAGCGTTGTTCGGCCAATTAACAGGCTGATTGGGGTTATTGTAATTGGTATTTTCTTGGTAGGATGGTCGATTACCACCATAATTTACACCAGACTGTATTGGCGGATTGTTGGGGTAGTGGACATTGGATGAGCCGTAGTTCGGTTGATTAGAATTGCTGTAAATTGGATTATTCGACAATGGGTTCGAATTTCCATAATTTGGTATATTCGAATTTCCATAATTCGATCCACCGGTAGGAATACGATTTGGGTAAGGCGGGTTACTTCCGTAGTTCGTGTTAGAACTTTGACTTCCGCTGTGAGTAGGGAAATCAGGCCTTGTGTCTTCATTTTCATTGAAGCTAGGATCAAATCTTTCAGTAGTGGAGTCAATGGATAATCCTACACTTGGTACTCGTCCTCCAGTACCTGATGAACTTCCTGCGTTTTCTGTAACGAAACAACATATACTCATTACTCATTCAAATATCGATAAATATGTAGTTTTCAAAATCAATTCAGAACTTACGAGGACATACGGTATTTCCATTTATTACAATTTTTACAATTCCGGGAGCACCAAAAGCAGGATCAAATTTTACCATGATTTGAGCTCTTCCCATTTCTCCAGGTTTTTGCACTCTGTACTGGTTGTTCACGTGATACAAAGTATTGTCATCTGTTCGCACTTCTCCATCCCATGACTTTTTTTTAAAATAAAAAAATGGATGAATTTTAGTCATTATAGTCAGTCCGTTAATAGCCATTGTTATGGTTTGTATACCTACCACCAATAACTGAGATGGTCTGTCTAACTGAATTTTATAAGTTAAACCGGCAAGTTCAATATTTGATGAGAAATTAATCACGCCGGACCATCTGTCGTTTTCTTGCTCTCCTTCGAACGAAAAAACATTAGGACAAGGAGAAACCGGATGCCGAGCAGCATAATTAGAATGAAGCAAATAACTCGACCAAACAATAAGCTGTAAAAACATGGAAACAATTAAGTTCATTATTCAAAGCTGCGATGATAATTTGCACAAAATTGAGTAATTTTAAGTTTTTGTTTTTGTTTTTTTTTTTAAATTGAGAAAAGTTTATTTTATTCGTATTTTTTTTTTTTTGATATAATAAATTTTTGTATACGTATCAATAACATTTCTACTTCCTCATCTCATTCGTTAAGTCGGACCCGTATAAGTCTACCAGAAAATTTCATTGACCAACGAAGGACATTGTGTTAAATTAAGTAGGTAGTAACTTATGATTACACCAGTATGAATATATTGTACTAACTTGAAGGATATAAAACATTTTGGCAGACACTGGTTTATTTTTCCTCTTCAAAATACAAGCATTTCAGTGATTTTCATCTAAAATGAAATAAATTTATAGGTAAAGATAGGTAGATAGGTACTTATAAAATACCATATGCTATTGTCATTATATTTGATAAGTTTTACCAACTCTAATAATAATTCGAAAAAATTTTATTCTAATTTAACTGGAATATCTTAAAATTCTAAATTAACGGCGTAAAGTCTGCAAAATATGTAGCGCAAAAGTCCGTCAAAGAAAACCTATGACGCATTTGGTAAACACATCAATTTGAAGAGATCAAAATACAATCCATATTCCGCATCCAATTAATTACCTGTACTGACTAAAAACAATTGATAAGAATATTGTTTATCAAGAAATTAAAATATTACGCTACAAAATCATTTCACAAAATATCTTTTTATACTATGAAAAAAACATCAGTCATTAAGTAATAATCTCGAAAAAAAATTGGAACCTAGTATCATACACATCTCAAAAAAAAAAAAAAAAAGAAAAAACAGAAAAAATTATGATAATAACCTGCATATCATTAGTATACACATAATTCAATAAATTAAGAAATTTTCATGAAAGAAAATTTTCAAAAAGATAAAGGTGCTTCTTACATCAAATCATGATAGCACGTTTATATCAAACAGGTAAAGACAACAACAAGTCACAGATCCACAATGATAACTAATAACACGCTATGCTAACAAGTATTAATCGAACAATTTCCCGTTAACACAACTCCCTCCATTGCTGGATTAGCTTACGCTAAATTACCTTTTCTTGCTGGTAAAATATAAATACATATGAATATTTTCATACCTGTATCTAGTATCTACCTTTTATCACCGTAATAAATAAATTCTCACGTCAGAGGACTGGATAGGCTAATTTTTTACCTTGATTTGTATAGGTATACACGAGATATCAAATATCTAATTCTTTAAAAGTTAAAGTATGTAATAATGAATGTAGTTAGGTATGTAATTATATAGGTATGTACGTAAGTATTCTGAGATACCGAATACAGAATCTTTTTTTTCTTCCAAGTTTTAATTCGAATGTTATTAATATTATATTTTATCGATATTAGTAATACTCAACTCAAAGAAACTAAAAAAGTGGAGAGAGGTATTTATCATCGTCTAAAAATGAAATTTCAAGTATAGGTGGTAGTAATTATTAAAAGAGTAAAAAATAGATTAATATAATTACTGATCAATTTTACAATTTAACAACATTTGGAAGCATAAATTCTTCTTTTTTATCTTCACGATTTTAGTCATTTAGAAAATCTTAAATTAAAAATCTCAGTTTGTTCATAACATAATAAGAGTTAAACTACAATTTCTAAATCAGAAATAATTTTTAAAATTACTTTAATGAATTTTAAGGCTGATAAATTCATTTTAACTGCGTTATAATTTTTTGCATTTGAAAAAATCAATTTTGAATAAAAGGAAAAGCGATTTTTCGCTGATTGTACCCGAATCATTAGGACGCACGATATGGGTATTTCCAGAAATGAAAGAAAAATTGCCAAGACTCCTTGCATTTTCGTTCGTTGCCGAATGAGCACATATTTTTTACTCCGAAAAAACTTAAAAATTCCGCTTCCTCCTTCGCGACGTTGTGCATTTTTCGCTACGTTGTTGCCAATAATGGCATGATATTACATATGACATTCCTTCGTTCGCATTTTACGTTTGTGAAGCCAATAAACATTTTGCTAACTGCAAATAAAAAATGAAAAACAAAACGAAAGATCAGCGAAAATTATCAAAAATGATAAAAGTGACTAATAAGTTATTACCAATTATTCAATGAAAAACAATTTCTAATTTTGAGTAGTCAAGTTGCAAAAGAATTAATTGTGGTTTACGTATTTTGTTGTTTTTATTTTTTTATTTTGTAAATCAACAAGAAGAAACACTCTCATCTTCATTCCTTTCTTCAGTTCATGCATTATTAAACATTTGGTAATCGAACTCATCGTTGTGTTCATCAATTCTTTGTTTTAAGCGATTTCAACATTCCTATTCGAAGATGTCTTCCCAAATGGAAAGTATCCTTTGAATAAAACATTTGAAAAAATCATTGAGGATAAGTACATGAATGGATTAATGAATCTATTCTACCATTGTTATTATCAGAATACATGATTCATAATTCTTTCGAAACATCACTCTGGTTTTAACGGTAATTTTGCAGGAAACAATGTGGAAGAAACGTTCAAAATCTTTTAACATCTAAAATTCCATTTTTAAACCCAACTCTTCATTATATTTATATCTTTGTACCAACCTGTAAAATATCAGTTTTCTCGTGCATTCCTTAATTACTGATTCAGATCATCTATTCAATTTGAAGTTTGCCGTAAAAGAACTCGAACGTAATGCTAAAAAATGCGAAAAAGAGGAGAAAGCGGAAAAACTAAAGACGAAGAAGGCAATTCAAAAGGGCAACACGGAGGTAGCTAGAGTACATGCGGAAAATGCCATCCGTCAAAAAAATCAATCGTTAAATTACTTAAAAATGAGTGCCAGAGTTGATGCTGTTGCTAGTCGTGTACAAAGTGCTTTGACGACAAGAAAGGTAATTTTAAATGAAGAAAGATATGAAATTGTTACTTGAAAATTCCTTCTAAATATATTTTTTATTTAGGTCACTCAATCGATGGCTGGAGTTGTTAAAGCAATGGATGCCGCTATGAAATCTATGAATTTAGAAAAAATCTCTGGCTTAATGGATAAATTTGAAAATCAGTTTGAAGATCTAGATGTTCAGAGTTCATACATGGATAACACAATGTCACAAACGGTCACCACATCCGTTCCTCAACAAGATGTCGATCATTTAATGCAACAAGTAGCTGATGAAGCTGGGTACGTAAACTTATTAAATGTTACTGTAAATTTGTTGCGATACGAATATACGCATTCTCAACTTACCATTGTTTGTGATTCTAGTTTGGAACTGAATATGGAATTACCAACTGGTCCTCAGAGTATTGCCAGCTCAACTCAAGTATCTCAAGAACAAGATGAATTGACTCAGCGTCTAGCTAGATTACGTCAAGTGGAATGAAAATATTTTCAAAAGTTACCAAGCTATACATATATCTACATAAAATTGTATATTTGAAGGCACTTTCAGTTTTAATTATTTGCTTATACATGGAATGTGACATAGATTATTCTTTCCATTTAATCAAATGTTCATGAATATCTCTAAAATTGCTAAAATACATCAGACTTTGTATCTGAAGAATACTAAATTTATTCAAGCAATAGGAGGCCATCTTTACGAGATTTGTTCAACTTCGAATAATTATTATGATGGAAAGGGTTCATTTTTCATGTACTGATGTTTAAAAATGTTCTTTAATTATTCGTTATTTTAATATTGTTAAAAAATTGATGATTTTATTCATTTACTATTCACAGAGCCGATTATTATTTTTTATTCTTTGTCCTTTGCTATAAAAATTTTATACTTCGTTTACATCTGAATGTAATAAGAATTTGTAAAACGCCGAATTATTATATTTATGAATAACATAAAATGATTACTTCGTAACGATCTTTAGTTTGTCTAAATGTATTTCGGATCATTTTGGTAAATAATTGCATCATGCTGATCTTTAGTGTATTTATCAGGAGTAATTACATTAACAATACACTAAAATCTGTTGGCATGTAGCTGTGAAGAGAAGATTACTGGGGAGAGGGGTTCAAACCAGTTCAGAAAAGTTTTAAATTTTTATTGTTTGCAGTATCCAGTACGAGAACATGAGTTACATTATGAATTAAATCAAATTTCTTACAAATTTTGTACATGACTTTTTTTATGACTTCGAAGAATGTTCATTTAATGAAATAACAATTTCAGGACTAATTTTTCATAACTGGCCTATGATTGTCATTCCTATTTTATCCATAGGATATACGCTTTTTTTTAGGGTTGAAAAAAAGACTCTTGTATTGTTACAAATTTCAAAGAATTCGTGATATTGCTTTCTTTTCTTTCATATTACAAAAATTCCATTTATTCCTCTCTATTTTTTTTTTTTTGAAAGTTTACATGTTTGCAATAGCGTAATATTTTTTATTCAGTTTTTTAAAATAAACTTTCGTGCTTTTGCCAATTAGACATTAACGATGTAACTCAATTTTTTCAAACTCAGTAAATTAATTATTATCACTATTAATATTTCTTTTAACATCTCACTCTTTCCACTCTGAACTGGTCATATTGTATAATTTTATTCCTAGTACAATTCGGTTGACAATTTTTTTGAGAGAGCGAGTAAAGATATCATTTTTCTTGAGTTATAACATATGATAGCTTTAGGGTAATAGGAGCAAGAAAATTGTAAAATTGATTCATTTTCCTAAATTAACCATTTAACGGTTATTATTTCCCATCAAATAAGTAGAACGCTTGCAGTCAGTGATGGGCATTACTCCTTCAAGAATATGGAGCCCAAGAGCGCACTTCCACTCCATAAGTGCCACTCATGAGTGTTTCTCTTTTTGTAAGAAAAGAATGGGAGTGGTAGTATCAATCCAAATTTGGTTGATATTTGGAATCATTCAATCACTCAATCACTCTTTTTTCACTTCTGTTGGCTATTCATGAAATTATCGAGGATTAAGTGATGTTAATGCTTTTTTGGAATTTTAAATTTAATTCCGCCTAACAATCTTGCCTAGGATAGTAGAATGTACGAATCTACATATTGTGCATAGAAATCGAGCCTAGAAACAAAAATTTATAAATTTACAAATTTATAATCATTTGGGAAGGAAATGAGGGAACGGATGAAAAGAAATGCTAAAAACGAAATGTTAATCTGTACACTCGTTTTTTTTTTTTCAGAGAAGAGTGATAGTGGTAATGCATTAATATTCTTCAGGCGAGGGTATCATCAGTGGTTACAGTATACGACAATATGCCCCATTACATTCTTTATAAAATTCTTGCATCATTTAATTCATTTTTTACATTAATTTCATGAGGAAATTAGAAATATTTTCGATTTAAGGCAGTGATTCACCTCAAGAAGCACGTATAGATAAAAAACAACAAAAACGAAAGGTTTTTTTAAATAATATATGGTAACTAAAATAATTTTTTTATTTCGCTCCGTGAAGTTTTGTTCAGGACGCTGAAAAGCAGGATTCGTGAAATTTTCAATTATTTTGCTTTCATATTACGTTTTACAGAAAATATAATCTGAGAATTTTAAAAAATGATTCTTAAATGAAATGAAACGAATTGAGTATCGCCATAACGGCTTTTCAACGCAATTGAGGATTATATAAACGCTAACACCATAGGAATTCCTACTCATTTCATTCACTTCTAGTGGAGAAACTTGGCATAGCTTTTCTTCGAAATGTTTGTATTATAGAGCTAATTTCTGTGAATAGAATTTCATTCAATATTTATAATTTTCTGAAAAAGTTACTTTAAAATTAGTGTCTTTAAACTTTTGGTTATACCATGTCCAAAAAAATGAATACCAAAAGCACATATCAATTAACAGAGATCTGACTTCAATAATAATGACAAACAAACTGGGTACTTTCATTTATTCACATAAAAAAAATTTACACTAATCACGCACATTCGTATTTACAAATACAAAATATTTACAACTTCGATAGAAAGGAACACTAAATGCAGTTAAAAATAATTAAAATATACACTTTTCATCATCAAGATGAAATTTTCTTCTTCAGTATTAAGTAACAGTCGTGATACAAACAAGATGACATAATCAACCAAGTTTCAAATACTTCGCCAACATGAGAAATGAAAAAACATGTGGATGCTGGAATTAAAATCAACGTTAAAGTTCCATAACTTCCATTTCATCTTGTGAATGCCTGAATGAAAAAAGAGAAAAAAAAAATTGAAATATGGTTAGAAAGAAATAGTATTATACTAAAACCGATGATACATGAACACTTACTCAATAGTTGAACTATCTAAAGTATTTAAATTGACTGAATTGATATTATTATTGTCTAAATCAGGTCTGTCAGTAATATCGGTAATTATTACGGAAGATCGCTGAGGGTACTTTTCTTCGGGGGGTATTTTGACAACATTAAGGTAAGACATCGGAGGACGCCATAATACTAAGGCAGTGCTTGGCTTTTCCCTGTAATACAATTTTTGAATATAATCATCTCAATGCTAATCATTATCATTCGTGGCGTATTTGAAAAGTATTGCTTACATTGGAATCAAAGGTTCTGGAATGATAGCATCTAGGTCTTTACTGATGTTTTTCAATTCATCACATAACACCAATTGCGGGTTAGAATTGTCATCAGTATTTTTTTGTGATTCATCGTTCAATTCACTAATCTGAAGAGAAAAACAAAAGTATTAGTTTGGTCATTTTTATAATCGTAAATTAAATAAATATAAAATTTACTCACTTCAACTTCAGAGAAACTATCATTACTATGAGTAACAAAATTGTTGCTGATATGCATTCCGTTCATTCTAGCTGCCATTTTTTCTTCGTAATGAATATCTTATTGGGTTGCCTGTGAAACAGAATAGCATTCAATAACGCAACATTCGCATAGATCATTAAAGTTTCTGTGACATTATGTTTGTGACACTTACTCTTCATTATCAGGAACCAAAGATTTGCGTTTCGTTGGTAAAGCTCCGTTTGATTTATGACTGCCTACATGAGCAATACTTCCTACAGGATACGAAGGAGTTGGCGAACCAGTAAATCTGAAATAAATATGGAGAATAGACTTCGATCTGTAACTGACATAAAAAAGAAAAACAGCGAAACAAAAAACTTACCGAACAATACTAGAAGTCACACAACCATTGGGAAACGTCCAAGAGGTTTTCGTTGATGGCACTTCGGGGAATACGTTATAATACTGGGACATTTGCAATGGTAACTGATAGGAATTGTACAAATTATTGTTATTATTATTTAGAATAACATTATTGTTATTATGCCATTGAGATTGTAGTGATATAGTTGATGATTGAGACTGATACATCGTAGGTAAAGACGGAGATTGATACAATAAAGACGATGCTGGTTGGCCAACCATAGGATTCATCAAACCTTGAGGCGTCACGTTCATAATGCTTTCTGTGAAACAAGTGAAAATTAGAATCACATGAATGATATCAAAATAAGGTACTTTTTAGATCAAGTGATGCATTAATGAAATCAATTCCTCAATGAATAATCTTGTAGCATTATTAATTTGATAATTTGTAAGCGATATGAGTTATAGCGCCTAGGTATAAAGTAAGGAGTGAAGCAAAATGAAAATATTACCTTCTTAGAAGTTTTCAGTCAAATGATTAAATCACAAATGAGCGGGGAAACAATACAACAGTAACTAAATCTAATACAAATGTATCACAGTTATAAAATGAAATCATAAAAACTTTATCTTTTTCGATAATAACTCAAACGCAAATCCAAATGCAGAGGAAAAAGCTCACACTAATCAGCAGTAATGTGTAAAGTTGCAAATAGCAAATCTTTCTTTGATTCAAAGTTCGATATGCACGTGATCAATGTTACCACATAAAATAAAAGATTTCCCAGCAAGGAAATGACGTAAAAAAAAATATTTGTTTTTATTCGTCTTCTTCAACCAAGCAATACAAAATACTTTTCAAAAAGTAATATTATAAAAAATAAAATTGCATAACGACATAATTTTAGATAAAATGGATCAAAAAAACAAAAAATCAATTGATGAAGACGAGTGAATTGAATTTTTAGCATGTAAACTATGCTAAGACGTAACACTGATGGTACAAAGTTTAATTTCTGTAGCAAATACGAGAATATTCTGGAACTTATACGTACAAACTTGGTAAAATACACAAAGCTGCACCTGAACTCGCGAACTTTTCAGCGTGTTTCTGCTAGTGTGTTTCTGTGTGCTATCGATTGCGAATGCCAAGTAGGTAGAGTATGGGCTTGTGAATGAATAACGAAATATCGTATTATCCTAGTTAACGTTGATGCGTTTGAAGCTTTAGAAATAATACGAATAAACTGAAAATTTTTCTCGTCTTTCATTACTTTATGATGAAATGTCCATTAAATTTAAGAAATCAATTTTCACTGCATTAAATTCTTTAATGTAGTTTTAATAAAAGATATAATATAATTTAATCATGGCGTTTTTAGATGAATGCAGATTTTGGAATTTGTCTTAACATAAGCACCTCAGTACGTTGTTTGAATCGAATTTTTCTTCCTAATCCTTAAATGAAAAAAAATCCAGGAACACCTTGTTACCAAAAAGAGAAAAAATTATTTGAGTTCGAATCGGTGGACTTGGCAAAGTAAGCTTTCGTTCACATTAAGTTTTTGTTGTGGGTACAGAGACCGAGTATTATGTAGGTAGTTATGTAGGTACATGATGGAGTATACTACATTTTTACCTGCTTATTTTTAATTCACAAATTTTTTATTACCTATTATAGGACATTCCCAGAATGGAAGTCTCCCCTTCTTTCTGCAGATTACATGTTTATACAAGCTTATCGGGAATTAAATTTAATACAAAAAAGATTGCAAGAAAAAGAAAAAGAAATGGAATTTTATAGCGTTGAAATGAATAACAAATGGAGTGAATTGAAGAAAAAACAAGAAGATTTTCTCAATGATGTTGAAAATTTTAATAAATTTTTCATTGTTAGTGAACTTTCACTCATTATTAGCAATTTATTTGTTTGTTTCATCAGTAAATTTACTTTTTTTATCGATAAAGTATATACCAGTTTTTCCTGTGTTTGATAATTGATTTCTTTATAAAATCAGTGTTTATAATTTTGATAGGTAAGAATGCTTATTCATTCGTTTGCAGGATAACGAGCATAAGTGCCGAAGGGTTCGTGAAAAAATTACAGCTGAAATTGAATTTCGAAAAAAATGTGAAAATGACATCCGTGAAATGCAAGATGAATTAGGACATTTGAAGCAATTTGAAAATGAAATCAAGCATTCCGTTCATTCCTTGAAACCCTTTCATGTAATTTAATTGTAATTATTTTGTTTAATTTGAAGCGAAAGGGTAATGATCTACGATGTAATTATAATTATGTATGATGGTTATTTTTCTGAAGTCGGAAGGCACTTATGTTATAACTAAGCACGAATGCGTCCACCTGTTGTGTACATAGGTAATTGGATATATCACACATGTACCAGCTTAGAATTAACTGTCTTCATTTAAAATTACAGAATTATTTGAAGAATGTAACAGAACAAATTAATTATTTCTCCGACGTTGGCGACATCATTAATTATTATGTTCTCTTAAATTCTCAAACAAAACTTCAAGAAACACTTACCGATAATTTAATGAAAAGTGAAGAGTTGCATTCCAAATTGCTTCGGAGCTTAAAGGTAATTAATAATATACAAATAAAACAAATCACTCGTAAATAAGTTAACACGATGCCTGTTCAATTGCATTAAAAACTGAAAAAAGAAGTTTCTCACTCTCTTTATGTGCATTCTTATTTTTTATGAAGAAAAAAATGTAGGTAATGTTATTCATTTTTACTTCAGATTAAAATTCGTACCCATACCCAACAAAGAAATGAGTTATTAGAAATGGAAAAAAATGATCGGCATGCATTGTATGATTCAAAAAAATGGAAAGAAATTTTAATAGAGAAAAGAAAGAAACTGATGATGCCAACGAAGAACATATTCTGGTAAGTTTCGGTTTTTAATTATTCTTATTAATATTATACCCACATTTTTTTTTCTCTTATTTAGGTACCTATTCAGTTTTATTTAAAGTTTTTTTTTAATAACTTATATCCTTAAGAAAAAAATTATAGCGTTACTGAAATTACTTTACATTATCGCTGAAAAGGTAATTCAATTAGGTATTAAATTTGAAAAACATCCAACATTTCAGATGAAACAAGCATGTGATAATATTTTTCAAAAATTATGTAAATGGAAAAAAATCAATTTTTTGCAAGTCACAAGTGATGCTGAGAAACTTCCATTCATCGAAGGTACCATCGATGAATTGCAAAATGCGGTGCGATTTGCGTTTGATTTAAATTATAAAGACGATGTTTCTTGTAAAGCAGATTCCTCTTGCATTACAGAGAAAAGAATGATATGAAAATATACATATTTTTGAACACCAACATCTACGAATTTTTGTTATTTTTTTCTTATTCGCTAAAACAAATATTTGCTAGGAATATTGCGAGTTGCTAAAAAAATGTGAGTAAAAATTTGAACGCCAATGCACGTACGTACAAATCATGTTGATTTATCATCTTCGAAGTAGAAATATGACAAAAAAGAATTACCGTACGTTTCTATATGCACGCCATAATAAGTATCTAGAGCATTTACAGGAATAGCAACTTGGTTAAGGCATTTAAAATTCATTTTGCAGCTGCTTATTAAGACGATGTATGAATTTTAGCGTTTAAAATTTATTTCGCAGCTGCTCATTTAGGCGATACATGAATTTTATAATTTTTGCTTCGTTACAATGCTCGTAATTCAACTTGGGTAATCCACAGAAAGTTTCAGCCGTTTTTTTAGTTGTACATCATGAAGGCGCTAGACGTTTGCATATGCTGTGCATTGGTGAAAGTAAGAGAAAATTCTTTTCAATTTTTCTTCTGATTATATTTTACATAAAGTATAGCCGATGTTTCAAAAATCTTTGTTGTTCCATCTACTATCATATTGATTGCAGAATGCATTTACCAACCCAAGGACGCAGTCAAATAAACAGTCTTATACGATAACCGTTGGAACGACAAGCGCAGCTGAATTAATGAAACGTCAGCAGAACCCAAATAATAGGGTAAAATTGTGGAATACTCCACGATATCCGCTGCGTGAGTATAGTCTCACAACAAGAAATACAGCTTCCATGGTTCCAAGTGACAAAATCAGAACTAATATCCAAAAACCAGAAGTCACCAAACCCGACGTTTCTAGTAGTAAAAAAATATCTGTTTCCAAGGTTTCTGCAAATAAAAATGAGTTGGTATTGTTATCGAATCAGAATAGTTCATGGAACTTTTCTTCGCTTTTTGTTGAGTTGTGGCTCAGATTTATTTCATTATTTATTCGAAATAAATAATAGAAATTGTGTTTTGTGATTGTATAAGTAAATTTCTTTTTTGTTTTATTGTTAATAAATAATTCGAAGTAATTTGTTGAGAAATTGCAAACAGCTTCACCTTCTAGACTTATATGAATATGGAAAACCATATTTCATTAAAATTGGTGCATTTTTTCAAAAAATTCAAGTGTACGTTTAGGGAACGAAGTTTTGATACTAGGAGAGAAAACACCCAACAGGCAACACCACATATACATGTTTTATTATTATTTATTGCACTAAGTACTGAGCTGTTTTTGGAGGTGGGGTTAGCATTCAGTAATAAAAATAAAATTAATTCGTTCATATTCTAAAAATTATTGTGAATTACCATGTTTTATGAGAAAACACTGCTGAATTGTAGAAGGGTGCTGCACTTAAGAAACCATAACACTGCTTCATTAAAAATTTTTTATTTAGCTTAATTATACTGTGTCATTCATTCATTAAATGAATCTTTCATCAATAATAGATACACGTATTTACTTACGTTGCAAAGTCCTCAAAAATTGTAAAATAGCGAATAAATTAATTTCTATCCAATTTAATTCAAGATACTTATTTTACGGGTATGAATAAATAAGTGTACATTATAAATTCTCGAATAAATAAAAAAAACTAATATAAAAAAATTAATAATCAATAAAAAATAAAATTGATAAAAAAAAATGGAGTAAAAATTATTATATAAATTATATCTGAATACTGAATTTAAAATAAAATTATAAAATAAATAGACCTAAATTCAATATTAAATCCAGGTGCAAACTCTGATTCACTCTCAAAAAATCAAATAGAATACGATAATTCATGAAGCTTCACGGAGGAAGTCTTCTACTTTCTTCTCCATTATATCCAAAAATAATTCGGCATTATGGGATGATACTTGATTTTCCCCTAAAAGTTCATGAAAAATATAGTTAAAGTATCAAGCTGGGATCATCCCACATTTAATACTTATGTACGCGTATTTACGCACAAACTTCAAAAATACATTATATTTAAATTTTATACCTAAATGAAAAATTAAAATACGGTTTTATATTTCATTTCAAAAATATAACGTAAAAAAAAAAAAATAAAATTCGCAATTTTATCAATATACTTACAGAATAAACCGTAAACCATTAGCGAACCTATGTGAAAAATAAGATAAACTCTCACGGAACCTTACACAGTTTAATCTCATACTGAAAGCTAAGACTTGACGAAATACTTCATCAACATCTTTCCATCATCTAAACCATCTACAACATGTCCATTTTTTTCAACACCAATCGTCATTTCCGTCCATCGAAAATCCCAATTTTACTTTTCACAAAAATATACCATCCAAAAAACACACCTAAAAAACACATTTCGACGAAACCCCACGCATAAATCTACCTTACATTTGTGTTTCGTTATAATGCTCGCACTGATTTGCACTCCTTGCTAACAAAAGTAAAATGTAATGATCCGATACGATGGAATATCGTAAAACGAATATGGTTGGGAAACGGGGGTGTTTGGTTTTAAAATAAAAATAACCAAGTTCATCGTTTTCCTCAAAGTACTATCAATTTTACCTTATACTGATAACACGTTCCTATTAACTAACATGAAGAATTATTTAAACGACGGTAAGTGGTAATTATTTCACCAGCTTATTATTATTATTCACATTTTACGCCACACTGCAGTATATGTATCTCGCCTATATATTATCGATTTATATTTGAACTGAAATTCTGCGTTCAGACATGACCTTAATGTTACTGGAAAAGCATTTTTTTGCGTAATTTTTCTCATTTAAAAAAATGCAGTTTGTCGACGATACATTATGATGAGAAAAAGTTCAATCCATATGCTTAGTTTTATTTGATTGTTGAACTTGAGATGGTTGAGATGCATGACATTCTTATGTGATATATTTAATTCCAAACAATATACCGTATATAGATTTACCTCGTTATTATATCACTACGGTATCTACGATTAATAATTTTAAGCCATTTATTTCATTATCATACTCCGTTGCGTAAGTATAATTTTTTCATTCCAACACAACTAATGAGTATTGGGTAAATAATTTATCAAAACATTCGATTTCTATCATCATTATTTCATAATTTTCCCTTGCCCGTTAGTAATCGATATTTTTTCATTTCTCTAGATTATTCACATAACACCCTGTCGATGGTTTAAGGATGTGTTTTTCACCCAGCCCATACGCACACCTACGATGACCAGCGAAGACCTACTGCAACCCGGACACGTTGTCAAAGAACGATGGAAAGTTCAGAAAAAAATCGGCGGCGGAGGTTTCGGAGAAATTTACGAAGTCTTAGACGTCGTAACCAAAGAGCTTGTAGCACTGAAGGTGGAATCAGCGCGGCAGCCTAAACAAGTACTCAAGATGGAAGTTGCCGTTTTGAAAAAACTCCAAGGACACGAACACGTTTGTCGTTTTATTGGCTGTGGACGTAATGATCGATTTAATTACGTGGTTATGCAACTACAAGGCAAAAATCTCGCCGAATTAAGAAGATCTCAACCCAAAGGAGCGTTCTCTCTATCCACCACTTTGAGATTGGGTTTGCAAATATTAAAAGCAATCGAAAGTATTCACGAAGTAGGATTCTTACACAGAGATATAAAACCATCGAATTTCTCTATGGGCAGATTGCCCTCGAATAGCCGCACCGTTTATATGTTAGATTTTGGCTTAGCTCGTCAATACACCACCGCATCCGGTGAAGTAAGAGCGCCTCGATCAGCGGCCGGATTTCGTGGTACCGTTAGGTACGCTTCGCTGAACGCTCACAAGAATAAGGAGATGGGTCGTCACGACGACCTGTGGTCTCTGTTTTATATGCTAGTCGAATTTGTAAATGGCCAGTTACCATGGAGGAAGATAAAGGATAAGGAACAAGTAGGAATAATGAAAGAGAAATACGATCATAGATTGCTTCTAAAGCATTTGCCGTCAGATTTGAAACAATTTTTAGAACACATTCAAAGCCTTGAATACGCCGATAAGCCGGACTACGATATGTTAGCTGGTATATTAGATAAATGTTTGAAAAGACGAGGGGTCAAAGATACCGACGCTTTTGACTGGGAAAAATCTACCTTAGCTTCGGAGAGCATGCATCATAATCCTAAAACGAGCTACCCGGTTAACAACACCTCGGCGGCCATCATCACGCGTCCGGTTACCACGACGTCGCTCGGAGCCGAGCCCAATAATCAACTGATCACAGCTGCTTTCGATAACGACCAAGAGAACATCGAGCCAGACAACGAGAAAGAGTTAGAAGAAAAATACGGCGACTTGATACGCACCATTTCGCATCGTAAAATGTTGAACACCGCTCAAAAGAGTACTAAAACCGTGGAGCCGGAAGGGGCCGCCAAATGTGATACGCCGGTCAACAATATATCTCGTTCGAGCGGCCGAAAAAGCATGGAAAGGCGAACCGTCTCGATGCCCGGTCTGGAACAGAAGGCTATCGAGAATTCGCAATTCTCTCTTCAGCCCGGAGAAGCGTTGACCAGCACTACCCAAGACGTCGAACCGGATACAGCAGTCGTCTCAGCGGTCCACCATTCGGATACGCCCAATCCTCGAGTACAGTTCCCCAATCATCACAAACACCCTGCCAAAACAGAGTCAACGTGGCGTTCTTCAGCTATGGCCAAAGAGCCTCATCGTATGCGCAGACAGCACGCGCCGTCGCCTAATTTCTTAATACCACGTACCTCCAGTACAGTAGACGCTTCTTATACTCAATTCGCGGTCATGGAGGATGACAACATTTCCGCTATGCAACAAGTGACCCGAGGTGGTGGTGGCGGGCTGACCCTGGCGTCGCAATGGAAATCGCAGTTCGACGACTCCGAGGAGACCGATAACGAATGGAAGGCCGAGAACAACGTTCACAGTCCCGATCATAAGCTAACATCGTCGCAGCAAGCGTTAACCAATACGTTGGCTGCTCTACGTAACGCCGACCTTGAACTAGAGGACAACGGTCAGAACAAGATACACATCGAAATCAAAGAAGACAGCCCCACCAAGAGTTCCAACTGCGAGACGAACTCGGTTAGGTTGCAAAAAGCTCATAAATTAGCCCATAAGGAAAGCCAGCAGCAACGTAAATCCGCTCCGTTCGTCAAAAAAGAGCATAGTTCGGCGAAACACGACGCAGAGTTGGTCCTTCCGCGAGCCTGGAGCTTGCCACAAGTTAATTCGAAAATAAGACTGAATTTAACACCGCCGTTTCTACAGCACGCCGTCATAGACGATATTCTATACCAGATAGATGTGATGCGTAACGTAGCCACCAAAAAGCAGCTTAACGAGGTCACAATGTACCCCGCGTCGATCTAGTTTACCCCTCTCGCTCTCCGTGAACGGAGTGGAACGTGAGAGCTCCAAACGGATTTCGTTCCAGCGCGACGAATCGTCTTCCAAAGAGAAACACCAGGCTGACGAGAACGAGTGCCTATTAGAGCCAGTGTCGGGTAAACTAGAGATACGCGTTAGCGATAAATATTCGAATAGAGAAGCCGCTCGTAATTCTATATGCTCGTCAGACAAAATTCTCAACAAGTGTTCCGTCCAGTTCAGCGAGAATAAAGATAACAACAAGGCTTACCTTATTCGCCAATTCCTGTCGAACGAGTCGTTAAACGACGAAACCAAAGAGTACATTAGAAATAAAAAACTAACGCAGCAATCGAAAACCATCAGCAAAATACCAATACCGGTAATGCCTAAGACATCCTTACTTAACGAGCTAACCTTTAAAAACGTCGAAAGCGAAACGCCCGCCATCGCCAATAACACTAGCAAATACGCCAACGACGAAAGCTTCGCGACTAAATCAAAACACTCTCAAGACTCGAGGGCTTATAAGTTTAAAAACCCGGCGTCCAATCAAGTCAACGATATGTACACGCCGGCGTTAAGACGGCATAGAAAAAATCAAGATAAATATGTGACTGATCCTTCGCAGCTGCAGTTACGTTTTCATCGACCGACCTCGCGGAAATCGTGGTCCTCCGGTAATTTAGGTAGCAACGATAATTCGGAAGATTCGAACGTTCGCGGTGTACCTATCCATATGCTGTACCCTCAGAAAGTCAAAATGGCCGACGATATAAATAATTCGGAAGAATTAAATTCCGCCAGCATATATCACTCACCATGCGCACCGCCTTCAGACACGAAATTATCGCCGGAGAATAGCGCCAGGTGTCGTAGATTTTTGCCAATTCTTCAAAATAAATCACCAGTAGCAGATTCTTAATCGTAAGATTTTTTTTTTAAATTCTCAACGAATTTAGCTTGCATTTTTTTTTCTTATATTGTGATCGTAGCTTTTTTTAAATCTAATTATATTTTTGCTTTTGTTTTATATTAAATATATCGAGTTGACTTGTTAACGACATGAATAAACGTATTCTGTATTTTTTTTTTTTCTCATCAAGAATTAAAATTCTACGAAATTGTATTTCGAGCGGCAGTTTGTAGTGTAATTAAGGGCATAGAATCATAAGTAATCAAGTGTCACATGACTGATAATTTAATTGCATTTAAGTTTTGTTTCGTTCCTTTAGTATGTATGGTAAAATAGAATATAATTATTTATTTGCTACCAGTTTGATCAGGTTTTGTTTTTTTTTTTTTCAAGCACCGTTCGATTTTTTTTTGAATTTTTTTTAACTTCATTTTTGTTTTTTGTGAACATGTAAGCCGAAATTTCCTATTTTATGTATTATACATAACAGTGTTTTTCTTTTCTTTCGTTTCTTTGTTTTAATTGTGGATACAATTCAACTTTTTATTTTTATTTACCTATGTATAACGTAATTTTTAACAGAATACGAATTTGAATTGTGTTATCATGAATTAGTCATTTCCGTTGAGTTGCTGTCGAAGAAAATTTATTAACGAACTGATCGTATTTGTTACCATACTGTCAGTTATTGTTGCTTAAAAAACCGATGATTTTTCCGTTTATATCGACATCTAATCGAAAAAGAATATCGATTTAAAGATATTTATGTATTTACTACTTATCCTATCAGCTTGTACTTAATAAAATTCAGTTTGAATTTTACTAATTATGTGTGGATTTTTTTTTCGTACATTTTCGATGTTATTCGCCTGCATCTGTGTAAGTATGAGGTGCAAGGTAGGTGCGGGGAGAGAGGGCAGCGTTCTTGACTGAGCTATTTTAGAATCATATTTGCTGGAGAAATTTTAAAAATATTTTTTTTTTCTAAAGAACTAGCGTTTCTAGCTGTTTTAAAATTTCAAAATTCTGTTTTTTAAATCTACGTTTTTTCAAAATGCTATTATTTCTTAATTTTCCCACGAGTTTCCTCCTATTTTTGCAGCTATTTTTTTTTATAGCAGAGGTAACATGAAATTTCAATGCATTGGAAGAGGAAGCCGGATGTAGAATCATTAAAGAATACATATATTTTATTTCTGTATGGAAATACTTGCTTATTTTCGTTGAGAAATTTCATGTTTTGAAATGTTGGGAAGCGCATGTATTTGAAATTTGAAGAGCGGACTGGAAGAATTATTTGAATGTTTGAGAGTAAAAAACTGATTTGTTGATTCCGCAGGCAAAATGCTAGTTTTTAGAGTAGTATGCTATATTTTATTTTCAAGAGTTTGGGAGCCTTTAGAAAAGGACAAGTTCCCTCCAGTACCTAGTTCTAGGGAGGACGCAACGATACGAATTCTATTAATATCTTTCAAAATCCTATTTAGATTTTTTAAAATTAATTTTGATTAATTTTTTCCAAATTTTCATTAGATTTAAAAAAGGTTGAGAAGCAGGTCTCGAAAATCACTTTTACCTCTGAGCCAATTCTGGCTCTCTCCGGCCCTGAGTAGAGATCGACATCTCATAAATGTTTAATGAACTGTTGCTAAAATCTGTCATGTCCCTGTTTAATATTTTCCCTTCGAAATGTTTCCAAAGTTTCGCCGAGATATGGGGATTACGCGTGAGCGATTTCGTTATTTTTAGATTCCTTTAGTTTTTTGTGAAACGCGTGAAATTTCCTCGTGGAAAAAAAATTTGCATGTGTTGAGAAAATTTGATATTTTGTGTCCGAATTAAAGTGGAATTCGTATCGATTGGGAATAATGTTGAAGAAAAAGGGTTTCATGGATAAGTTCAACGTTGAAAATTGTAAGACGATATTAGTTCCGGTTTTTAAACATCAAAGTAAATTTTTTTTTCAGGTGTAATTATAAGATTGGTGGAATGCCAAATGAATAGTGGCGTCTAGTGGTAACATGCTTATTGAAAATGGTATTGGAAGAGGTTAAATTTTTTTTTTAACCTGGTGGACATTACTTGCTCTGTTATTAAAAATCCATAATGGGATATTTTGTTTAAATGAATAGGAATCGGAATAAATGTGGAGAGGGAGGAAATCAATCACCTATGTGAACTGTGTACCCATAGAAATACATTATGCCAGCATTTTGAATCCATTTGGAAACGATACTTCATAACTTCATGTTTTCACAAATGTTCCATCAGTTGTGGGCCATATTATGGGAGGAGACTGTACTCGTCGTTGAGTACAGGAAAGTTCCTATAAGCATTATTGGTAAAAAGAACAAATGAAAGAGACCCAAGAACAATTGAAAGTATTAGCAAGGATAAATAGGTACCTATCCGTAGGATATTCCAGTTATATTGAGAGCAAGATTTTGCCAATATAGCACGTGAAAAATATCCTCTTCACCTAAATCGAAAGAAAATAAAAGTAAGGGAAGTGGACTAGTTTATCCTGTATGTACCCATATTGTGAAAAAAAAGACTTTTTTTGAAAATTTTTTGAAGAATTACACTCATCAAGTAGAGCAGGAAACATCAAATTATATTTTGGCCTATCCACAAAATTGAAGGAGTAATAGTAAATTGACACTTTTGATACGTAATGTATATTTCCTTCAATTTTGGAACTAGGCAAACATTTAATCAGATGCATATTTTTTTAAACTATACCTGAATAAAAAACTTTAAATCCTTGTTTCTGCCTGAAAATGAACTCCGTAGGCAAAATATCAAAAACACCATCAAAAAGCAAAATAAATGCAATTTTTCTGTAAAATGATAATTTCAAAATTCCAAGTTGACCGTTAAAATTTCAAAGCAAGTTTATCATTTAAATTTATTATAGTGCAATATGCGACATTATTTTTGCATTATTAACATGGAATAGGTACCTAATAAATTTAGACGGTTTAAATTATTTCGATTCGGACCTAACTGATTGATTGTCAATTTCATTGCATTATGAGTATCTACCTACCACCTGGAAAAATAACAAAAAGCATAGTTGTGTCAGATGTTAAATCTTTTTAGTTGAAGATGGAAAAAAACACTGCACTGCATGAGTATCTAACGACATCACAGATAGTTAATACATAGAAATGAGTGCAAAACAACTGATATTTTTGAATAAAAGCCAACATTTTTACATGACATATTTTTTTTACGGTATTTTTGTTATTACAAAAATTGACTAGACAATAGAAAATCTAGTTCACATTTGTAGACGCATAAGATAAATAAGATGATTATTAATTATTTTTCTTATTTAGACGCGTTAACGATACATTTTTTATGAATGGTTTTTCCACTTCAACTCATTAATTATTTAACTGTTCGCAGTTCGAATTGATATACATACATATATGTACATATAGGTACTCATTGTGTAGAATATGGGAAAATTGGACTTGTATCCATAGGTATGCTTTAAATTATTTCGAACGATAAACTTTATCAATCTCGAAATTATTCAAGGTGGTGCTTCGGAAAATAAGTAGGTAATTGCGAAAAAGTTAATTTCAAAATAACGAAATAAAAAAAATTGGAAAAATAAATGCTAAATGCCTCAAACAAAGTCTCATCGATATTATTTTCCTACACCCCATTTCAATGTAAATTTGAAACGTTTTAAAATAGTGCGATCATGAAGATGAGAGGATGAGTTTATCATGGAAGGATATTTTCTCGAATTTTCTCCCGTTGAAAGATCCCCTCCCTACCAATCATGGTCGTATTTTATTTCACACTTTCTAATTTAATGAGACTTTTACACTAGAGGTTGGACTTGGAGGAATGGAAAAATCTAACAGAATTGAAGTACCTATAGTCAATCAGAATGGTAGAGAAATAAGATTGAGTTGATTGTCTATTATTCCGGAGATTTAAAACTAAATTGATCTTGAATTTAGAACTAGATACGAATAGAGACAGACATTCTAAAAAAAGGTAATCTATGAGCGACGACTTCTCTGCAGATGTTCACGAATATTTGAAGTGACACTCAGCAACTCTTTTCCCTTCACCAGCAATTAGAGTCTGAGTAAGGGAATTCATTTTTGTTATGATTGAAAACCATTGTGGGAGAGGTTCTGTTAATATTCAATACACAATACACATGTATACTATTTTCTCTTCCTATATAGTGGTATCACTCTGTTTTTCCATGCTTAATTTTTTGCGTTGATTTTGTCTTATCATTTTTTTTGTGAGAATTTTCATTTTATAGTGCTAAAAATTTATTAACGCATTTATAGAAAACACGTAGAAAATTTAACGTGGAAAAAGTTATTATGTCATTATTACGAGGCGAAATTGAAGATCTTGAAAGGATATATATGCCTTCTATCCAACTTACTAAAGAGTCAATGGTGAAGGAGTTGGGAACTAGTATTCCAGGCTTCAGGATACCAGACACCTTGGTTCATGTACACGAGCTGAGCTTACATTATGTGCGATGGAGATATATCCTAAAAAACTGTGCACATAAAGAAGATATAAAGATGATCAAAACAATTTTGACGAGTGTGGGACAAGACGATGAATCTATAGCTAAATACCTTTCAATCTTTTTTGAAAAATCTTCGGACAGAATACACGACACCTTAGAGAAGCTAACTGTGACTGAAGTTGAAGAAGATTTGATAGGCATTGGTATGGAGAGCAGAGATATGATAAATATTGCATTGGCCATCTTTGCTATACCTAAAAGGAAGCAAGAGCAATTAATGGCCGAGTTAATCAAGTAATAATAGGAAGCCTTCATACATTCATTAAATTATTTGTTGGACTATTTTATTTTATAGAGAAGTATCATAATTGCAATAATATAAGTACATCACACAAAATGACTGTCTTCATTGTATGAGAATTTTGATTTTTTAATTTTAGGCAACAGAATTTTGTTCTCAACTCTAAATTTCTTAAACAAACTACCAACATCTGTTGCATACACTCCCTTTGCAGCTTAGATGAACTAATTTCAGAAATTTCACCCAAAACTAGAAAATCTGAAAAGTAGACGTCTAATTAAGTTTCCACTACTATTTTCGTAGCTGAACTTGTGTTTCTATTAAAATAATAGATAACTAGAAGATACTACTAGAGTATCTTGAAAGCGCAGTTTACCTAATTATATTATTTCAAAGCAAGTTATTCGAATAATTAATTTTTTTACATAAATAAATAATTTTTCTAAAATTCAAAACCAACTCCACTTATCCTAAATTTCATCAAGTATCATACAAAACATGACCTCAAGTAATTTATCTTCTTATAACCTAAAACTTGAAATCGTGTGAGGTCAGGTCATTTTACGTTCAAACAGCTCTAAAAAAACAATAATATTCCAGACAGTTTCTTCAAAAAAATGTGACCTCACGTCAAATTATACTTCCTCATGTTGGACATGCTTTCGAGAATGGCTAACTCTTCTTCTTATCCTCCTTCTTCGGTTCGGAGGCTGACTATACTCATTTTTAAAATTCATATTTTAAATTGTAAATTAAAATTCAGGGTTGAGCGTTTTAAACCAAAGTATTTAAAACATGTTTTAACCATTGAAAAAAAAAAACAAAATAAATTTACAACAAAATCCTGTTCAAAATGCGTTTAAAAGGTTTTTTTTTGTTTTAAAAATGTTTTTTATTCTCCTCATTTTTTCTTTAAATTTACAGTATTTAACCGAAGAAATGCAGGTAAATGCTAACGACAAAGAATTTTCTTGCTGCGAAGGCATCTTCTAGATTTTGAAAATTTTTTTCTAATTTCCATTTTTTAATGTTTTGAACTTTTGAGAACTTGATAAGTCAAGGTCGTCAAGGGTATAATGATTAAATGTAAATTATTTTTGAATTCAATTTTTATGACTTCAAATTTCAATAGGGAGACCTCTTGGTAGTAGTATATGGATTACGAATGAAGAAATTTTTAGTATTTTGTATGAATATGTTTTAGAAAGAAAAAGATAAAATATAGATAGATATTTTTATGAAATTATATTTCCTTTATAGATCGTCATCGTCGTTTAAACTTTTAAAACCATCAGTACTAAAGCCACGTGAAAATCTCGAGTTAATAGAGTTGCATTCTAAATTAATGAGGCGCTGAGCTCTGATATCGAACAATTTCTGGTATTTTGTTGACTATTAATTTCACAAAAACTGAATTAAATTCTTACCCAGTAAATAAATAAGAGATGGACTACTACACTTGACGACCGAAAACAAATTTTCCATTTCTGCAAACATCACATTCAAGATATCGTTGACTGACATAAGCTTTTTCTTTTTATCGTCAACTTGTTCTTTTTTTGTCGTTAATTCTTTCTTGAACGATTCAAATGAATCAGCGCGCTCTTTTTTACCAGAAGAACTGAGCATCCTTTGCTCGTCGAGTATGCGATTCAAAGCAGCCACTTCATCTTGTAAAAGTTCCACCTAAAGAATAAAATACGTGAGATGAATATGCAAAAGCAAAATATTTGTATTATGTTTGTAATGGCTTTTTCCTTTAGATAAAAAAAAGCTTTTGTAGTGTGAATATTACTCACATTTAGACGTATAATTTGTATTTATTAGGAATATGAACCTTTTACTAAAATATATTGAAGATTTAGCAAATACTTAAACTTTCTTTCCATCATTTGTTATATTTTTGTCACCGTTGCCCCACCTATCCGCTCCACAACCATATACATTCCATATTTTATAATATTTTGATACAAACAAACATTATAATAATCATGTATTTCTATGTGGCTTTTAGATGATGAAATAGCAATTTTTAAATAAACTGCTCACTAGCAAGATGAGAAAATTTTTCAAATTTTATATTTCTGCTCCTTTAGCAAATAAAGCTGGCAAACCAACTTGCATGACTCTCTCATGAGTATACCTTTTTACACTATAAAGAGGATAACATCGAAATGGAATACCCTGTATTGTTATATGTGTATTAGTGTTGGATAATTCGCAACAATGATTTCCCTACAAAACTGAGACTTGAATTTAGAATTTAAAACGTAAATTTTGAGCTTATAGCCAATTTCAGTCAACATGAATGATATTAATACTGAATAGGTATGCTAAAGTTATAATAAATTCATAAAGCAATATCAAACCTATGTATATAACGATGACTCGATGAGTAGGTATATAAATGAAATTATACACGTGTAAGTAAATAATATTTATTGATACGTACACCTAATTATTCAAAACACTTACTTCGTTGTTTATTTCATTGACGTAGTTGAACAAAGCGAAATTTTCTTCCTCTTGTTTAAGGAATAAAGCTGGTAAGCGTTCAGTGTTGTGTTCCCCACAAAACTCTTTAATTTGTTCCAAAATTGAACTATGTTTTTGAGTATATTTTTCGATTTGCTCAATTTTTTGTTGTTTTTTAGCATTCTCTTTTTGTTCAAGATCAGCGAGAATACGTTTTTGACCTTGAAAATATACATTTTAAAATTTGTTGAAACTTTTATGCTGGCGGCTACATGGAATTATTTGCGAATGTTCATTCATTACGTACCTTTCACGCTTAAAAATTCCTTTAATTGCATGTAGTGGTCTAGCTGTCGATGTAATTCCCTCATTTTATGTTTTTGAGCAATACTTTCTTGTTGATCTCGATTTATAGTGGTTTTCAATTTTTCATCTGCTTCATCTCTTTAAATTGTTATAAAAATTAATTCTTGAGAACAGAATGGAAAATATTACCGTGCGTGTATAGGCATTTACTAACATTAATTTCACACTTGTGTTAATTTTTGTTGGACATTAAGGAACAGAGAGGCAGAACAGGATATACTCAACAACTTACCTCTGCTCGCAGGCTATAGTTGCTTGTTCCATCAATGTCAATAATCTTTTCTTATCCGCATTGAGCTTTATAACCAATTTCTTATAAAGGTCGTTGAACCTCGCTCTATCTTTAAGTAGTCCATCTACTTCTTGTCTTATAAATGAATTTTCAGCTAATGCTTTGTCGTACTTCACTGTTTCCTATACATTACCGAACGTAAATAATTCTTTCTAAAAAAGAAGTCGGTAATTTTTACGAAACTTACATTGTGCAATTTATTTTGTAGTAGGTGTAATTGCTTGTTGGCTTTTTCTATATTTTCGTTCATTTGCGTAGTTTTAGTGTCGCCGTAATAAATTTGAATTTTGGTTTCATTCTGAAGATTTTTAATTCGTTTGTCTAATTTGATAATCGTATCTTTTTTTTGTTTGATAAGAAACAAATATTTTTCGTAAGTTTTCAATAAATCGTTGAAATGTTTTCTCCATTCGGCATCATATTCTAAAATATTAGATGGTTTTTCTACGTGCATTTTTAAAATTAAACCTTTCTCTTCTTTTTCCAAAGTCTCGATAATTTTCCTACGAACCAAATGATTGATAAAGCAAGGATAAAATATTAATTTCATACCACCTGTCTCCAATTGACATTAATTTTATAAAAATGGAATATGAGTTGAGAACATTCGGAATAAAAAATTAGAATATCAATAACCTTTGTTTGCTTAAGTAGCATTTAATTTCGCTAGCATATGAATTCTTATCACCTTCCATGATTCGATATTGCCTTTGCAATTTTTTAAGTTCCATTTGTGATATTTGCAAAAGTTCTTTATCATCTTGAACGAGTTTTCGAGACATGAGTCCAAAGATATTGATAAAAAAATAAATAAAATATAATGTGATACGATTACTCAAGTGATAAAAATAACGGAAAATTTTTAGTTTATTAGATAACCTATGAAAAGTTCATTACTTCGATGAGCAAGACAACGTGTAACTAACGAAAATAACAAACTGCACCTAGCCGATGTCGTCAGCAGTGAGACCATATTGGTGAATCCCAGTTAAGAATGGTTTCATAGTACAAAGTGCACAATTATTAAAATGACGTAAATAAATCAAAGCTATGAAAAACCAGATTAAAAGTGAGTAAGTATGAAGAGATACAGAAAAAATCAAGCTACGGGGAACCCTAGCGGAAATATGAGCCAATTTAAATTTCTGCGCAGGCAAAAGTGAAACTTGTTTATACCAATTACATTTATCTTCTTTGCTTTTCTTCATAAAAATTCCCCAAATATGGCTAAAGAAACTATGTATTATAGGAAAATTTTATAAAAAAGGCTAAAGTAGGAATGGCTGTCGAACCATAGAAATTATGTTAAATAATGAGAATCATGTGCATTATTTTTTTTATTGGGGTTAAAATCCCTTTCAAATTTTTTCCCCGTTAATAACTGGAAACAAACGAAGGCTTCTATACCTAAAAATAAGAAATATTACAATAGACTTCAAATTCCAAAGAATATGGTGGAGGTTTTAAGAATAGTTACTGCGTGTATAATCTGTAGGTGTGAAGAGTTTAGCAACGTTATCTAGAAACTTGAAGAAGCCCAAATGAAAAATTTACCCTCAGTGATACGGCATGACTATTCTCTTTTAATCCGCAGAATAAAATACCTTAGCGCACAACTTATTCGCAATCATGTAACATTTATGCACGTCAAGAAATATTGCAGTATTAGGTGCGGTATTAGGAAAACAATCGTAATAAAAAGTATTCTACACCCCTCCCGCTTGATTATTAGCGTTTATGTCCATCAGACATAGGGTATATCAAGGAGGAAACATTTCACGCCCAAAACCGGTTGAAATGCTAAATCGATGTTCAAAGCAATAAACTTAAAAATATGAAATTCCCGATCTTCGAAGTTCATACCTAAGTTTTGTTTTTTATGCTCTATTTAAATGAAAACATTTTTAAAACTACGTAGACTCGCTAATTATACCTTTATGAATTCGACGATGATGAAGGTAAAGCATAGACATAAACATCTTAAAAAATTGATATCACGCTGACACGATATTTTGAATTGCGATTGCGCAATCTTGCATAATAAGGAAAGGGATGGTATAAATATTATTATTAAACGTTATCTAAGAAACGCAAACACGTGGCGGAAGTACAAAATGATCGTCTCAAGTGGTCGCTGAAGTAACCTATGCAGGTTTGGTCTTGAAATCGAAATGAATTATTTTTAAGCGTTGAAAACAGTACAAATAAATTTTAAGTAACTCAATCCCACCCTGAAATCTCAAACTGCCTTTAATATGCAAAAATTAATAAACCAATTTCAATTTATTTATAGAATTTGTCTGTGGCTATTATACTTAAATCAATATAAATAAAAACGTAATTATTAAATTGCATGTCAACTATAGATTTTGAAATTAGTCCAATGCGATATATATACTACGAAGTAAACAAAATTCTTCAAAATTTAGCACGAAATTGGCTGCGCGTGCAACTTCCAAGTTGATTAACCTTGCGGAAAATGAAAACAGGCGACAAAACCTTGAATTAAAGGCATTGATACTATCTCGATTACGTTATGTCAATAAACGTTTAACCTATGGAGGTGAAGAAAAAAAAGTACTTATACTTTAATTTTTAAAGAATTTTTTTACATTCTACAAATTTACTTTCAAAAAGTAATACACTAATTTAACATTGATAGTTACATTTATTGTAATTTTCGTCATCTTTGTACGTTTTTAAATTATTTCATTTCGCGGTATCAGCTTCACAGTTTGATAACGTTAGTGCTAAATGGTTCAATAAAATCATAGCTGCACGACTGCTGAATCACTGCCGGTGTTTCGAGTTGGAAAGACGATCCGGTTTTTATATTAAATTTACTGAAATTTATTCTGTGCAACATTTATGTAATAACTGATTTATTAAAATTCTTATTATTCATTCGTCGTTATTATACAAATATTTTTGTGTTAATTTAATCACAAATGACATTTACAATGACAACGCTACTGAAAAGTAAGTACATAAGAAACTAAAATCGCTCATATATTTCACATATCTTCTGCCATAGATTTCTAATTAGTTCTAATTATTCCCTCATTCTTAAACATTTTCAGGTATAAATTTCGCCTTAAAAACAACTTCTTGTCGAGGAATCGCGTCTCTTTCATCTCTATCAGAAACACATCAAATGATCCATAAAATGTGTCGGGATTTCGCTGAAAGTGAATTGAAACCAAACGCTGCTAAATTCGATAAAGAAAAATTATTCCCATCCGAACAAGTAATCGTCATAACTTTTTGTTAAAATCAATTAGTACACGTCTATTTTCATGAAATATGTATGTATATGCGTGTAAAAAGATAACCTGATGATAGGTCGTTAGGTTAACAGATAAGGGGTTTTCTTTCTCGCTAATTAATTAACGTTTACAATATTAGGAAAATACTAATTTATGTTCCATTTCATTCCAGGTGAAGAAACTCGGTGAATTAGGATTATTAGCTATAGAAATACCCGCAGAATTAGGAGGATCTGGATTAGACTGCTTAGCATATGCTATTGCTATGGAAGAAATTTCAAGGTGTGTGAAGAGTTGAATTTTCACTTATTTAATTCCAATAATAAGCGAGAATAATTCCTGATTTCCTATCCTCTCAGTTCTATTTTATCTTATGCTTTGCAATGTGATATTATCGTATCGAATATTCATCTTGTATTATTACCCAAGATTTTTATCTCGGTCTATTGAAATATTTCATTCAATCACATCGTACCATAATTTCAAGAAAATACTTGCCTATCCAACTTTTCTGTGTTCACAGTATTCATATTATTCTTCAGAGCTATACGTTTGCCTGTGCTGTGCTAGTCGTGAAATAATTTTCTGTTAAAAATTTAAGTAAAATTCTATTAATCATGTTTGCGATGAATTCTCAGCAACTTATTCAAAGTATTTTCAACATCTGCGTATTTTTGTGCACTTTTCCTCTTTATGTGTGGATGCTTATTTATCAAACTGGAACCTTTATAGTTAAGGACACAATTAATAAAATATGGTTATTTTTGGAAACCGGTACCATGACTCCGATAGTTTTCTACAGACCCCTAAATCCATCTCAAATCGCTAATCCGCCAGCTGGAATCACGCCTATATCGAAATCGAAATGAATTTAGACTTTACCGTTTTTAATTTTAGTGATTTTTTAGTATATATTTATTTTTAATGTGTTAAGTGTGAATTACTGTTTTTTATCTAATTTTAAAACTGTTTTTTGTAATACCAGAGGTTGCGCATCCACCGGAGTGATAATGAGCGTTAATAATTCCCTTTATTTAGGGCCAATTTATAAGTTCGGAAATGATAAACAAAAGGAAGAATTTCTTCGACCTTTCACTTCAGGAGAAAAAATTGGTTGCTTCGCTTTAAGCGAACCAGGTAAACAATTCATATTGCTTGGATCAGTCCAAGCTCCAACACACCCATTTACTCAGTTATTTTCACGCAGGTAATGGTAGCGATGCAGGCGCTGCTTCTACTACAGCTACCCAAAATGGTAGTGATTATGTATTAAATGGTGCCAAATGTTGGATTACAAATGGATATGAATCGAAAGCTGGTATAATATTCGCTACAACTGATAAATCGAAAAAACATAAAGGAATTAGTGCTTTTCTCATTAATAAACCATGTCAAGGTGAGGTATTGACTTAATCACTCGTTTCTTTCGATCTTAATATTTTAAAATTGCACGTCTTTCTTTAGGCTTGACGTTAGGTAAGAAAGAAGATAAATTAGGTATTAGGGGATCAGATACTTGTACCTTGAATTTCGAAGACTGTCCCATTAGCGGTGAAAATGTATTAGGAGAACCTGGTATGGGATTCAAAATCGCCATGATGACATTGGGTGAGCTTTTCAACCCTAATTACTTAATAACTTGGTAACATTAATTAGCATTTCTTTGTAACATAAATATCCATGTTTCTTAGACGCTGGTAGGATAGGTGTAGCTTCGCAAGCCCTAGGAATCGCCCAAGCTTCATTAGATGTTGCAATGGATTACGCGGCAAAACGAATGGCGTTCGGATCTCCTATTCTTAAATTACAAGCAATCCAAGTACGAAGATTTCGAAATACTTATGTTTAGATATCTAGTGATAAAAATTAGCTCATCTCTTTTTGCTTATTTATAGAGTAAAATAGCTGATATGGCGTTACGCCTAGAAAGCGCCAGGTTACTCACTTGGAGAGCAGCTTACCTAAAAGATCAGAAAAAACCGTTTACCAAAGTAAGTTCAATCTAAATTTTTATATCGTAATTTAAATAAGATTTATTGTACGATGCATCTATGTAATTCTAGGAAGCAGCGATGGCAAAATTAGCAGCTTCTGAAACAGCAACTTTCAACTCGCACCAGTGTATTCAGATATTAGGAGGCATGGGTTATGTTTCCGATATGCCTGCTGAGCGCCATTACCGTGATGCAAGAATCACCGAAATTTACGAAGGTACTTCGGAGATTCAACGTTTGGTTATTGCCAGTAATCTAATTAAGGAATATAATCTCTAAAGCAATACCTCTTCAGTGTTAATTTTTCACGTGAACTTTCTCCAGTATTCTTTTATTAATATTTATAAGTGAACAGAAAACAAGGTGTGCTCATTGAAATTTAAATAATATTATAGTTTGGTTATGTACGAGTCCAGTGACTGTATTACTCTGAGATTAATTTATTGTGTCAATTATACTCATATATATTTCGATGGTGTTTTTAATTCATGGTGTAAATTTAAAAATGAAACAGTCCTTTTATATTACACTAAATATTTAATCGTAAGTTAAAAATACAATAAGCAATACAAAAGGGCGAAGTTTACATAGTAACATGATCTTTTTACCATCCTGGAGTTGTGTTGGCCAATCGTCGCATACGCCTGGAAAAATTTATAATATTGGAATCAATTTGTAGATGATATTTTACCATAAAATGATGCCAAAAATACCTGGTGTTTCTATCTTGATCTCGAATTTTCTTTTCCATTTCAGCATCTGTCAAGGTTTCTAAAAATGGACACCACTGATCTGAATCAGAGGGAGGTCTAAACGGGCTTTCTACGGTGGGCAAAGGTGCTTCACTGAAATACAAATGGGGAATAAGAGGTAATCTTTGTAGGAAAAAGTTCATTTAAAAGATATGAAAGACACGTAAGCAGCCATGCTGAATTACTGGAGGTGGGTTCTTTCACAGATACTAATGTTAGCCTGTTCATGCCTACAGGCAGTATCTAGGTTGAAAATCTCTTCACTCCACAAATTTTTTTAGGACATTGAAATTTGGAAAAGTTAGTGTTCTTATGAGACAATGAACAAACATTTGAGGTGCATGCCTCTCCTTCATCTTCTATCAAAATTTTAACAAACAAACATTTTGAGGTGAATCAAAAATTCAGAAAAGTAGTTCAGTGTATTTCTATGAAGAGCCTTTCCATTAATTTTAAGTGATGGAGAGTGAGACATATTAGTGCATACCAAAAAACTAGACATTTGTCATATCATTACGAATGGTCTAAAATGAGGCCCGAATTAAAAGGGGGTGGGGGACTGAGGTGTTGTAACCCGGGCCTCACCAATCGAACCCTTTTCGTTCATAATACGTATATGATTGTCATAACTCGATGCATTAAAATTCGAGTATTTGAAATGTTATTGAAGTGTATTACTTCTCTAATATTTTTTTTATTGAAAAAAAAAATTGGTGAGTAAAAAAATATATTATGGTGTTTAGCCTTCTGATGTTACATTTAATGTAAATGATGAACTTAAAAATATATCAATTTTGAGAAAAAAAAAAGAAATATTCTCGACCCCGCAATACATTTTGAATACTTAAATTTGAAGACCAAAAAACTTTTGATAGGTTTAGAGGAATCAAAAATTTTAAAATAAAAATAAGAAAAGATGTTTTCATATTTCGCACGTATGATTTTTGAAAAAAAGTGTTCATTCTGCAATAAATTTGAAAATTTTAAATCGAAAAATAACGGCAAACATTTTTACTAAAATAATAAAATTGAATATTCTCAACGAGGATCAGAAGATGCTGATGAGAAAATGAGGAGAAGGGGTTAGAAAGGTTATGATACCAAAATTGTGAAGGTCTGCACCCGTCAGTAGCCTGCAGTCGAACATTAGCTTAACAAGACGGTCTAAAATACATAATATAAAAATTTGAAGAACTACTTCCCCCGACAACTTCTTCCAAAATCAGGTAAGCTGTAATAGCTACCGTACTGATTAAAAACTTAACTAAAAACACATATAGTAATACCTAAAAGCGTAGGTTCGCGTATGCCAACTAAGTTGTCCTCTAATAGAATAAGCAATAGCTGTAACGAATTCGCCTCCTAATCCCAATTCAGCGCATAATTTCATAGCGAATTTTTCGGGCGAGTTTTCCTTCTCGCTCATATCCCATTCCACTTGGTCAACTAATGATGTGTTTCCAACATGAATATTTAACTAGGAAAAATAAGTACTCATTTAAATACAAGTGTCGCATAAGATAGCTTGAAAAAAGAATAAGTTCAAAGAAATTATTATTACCTTGATTATTACACGTTGATCGAATTGCTCATCGAGTATGTTATCCGTTGGGAATGCATCAATTTGTTGACGTATAGCTTGAGCTATTGCTGGGACGAAAGTAGTTGGATTTAGATCTAAATCGTCGCATAAAACTTCGGCGAATTGTTCAGGCGTTATTAGGGTTTCTACAAGCATAAAATCATGTTATAGAAATAGGTCTCATGTGATAAGACTTTCGATGGTCTTTCAACTGAATATTTACCATTTTTATTCCAAGTGAAAGTATCTCTTAATTTTTGACCTTCTACTTCCATATCTAATCTAATCGGTACAAGTACCTCAGATTGAGAAGAATTTTCAAACACTGAAATTGGATCTGTATCGTCAAAACTGAAAAAAAAAAAATAAATAAATAGGCATTAGTATGAAATCCAAATTGAAAACTTTCAAAACCTTCATGAAAGCACTTACCATAGTGGAAAAGTTCGAACTTTTTTCTGATTAACGCGGTTTCTATTTATAGGAGTCGCTTGAGGAACAGCATCCAAATGTGAACTATTCGGTAAGGAAGGAACCCATGTCATTGATTTCTTATTTTTGCTCTCTCTGAAATATACGTGAATTGTTAATATGTTGTCAATTTTTCAATAAACTACGTTTTATAATATTCTTGTACCGAGGGACAAAAGGTTCTGAAGAATGAACGGAAACAGATTTATATCTTTCATCATTGCCTTCGATGATGTCTTCGATTTCAGAAGCTCTAAGTAATGATACACTGGATGCCAAACAGTGGGGACTGATACCTATATTGTTACCGTGGTTATAAGTACTTATGAGAGAGAAAATATGCAAAATTGGACAACATGAATTAAATTCATACCCAAGTCAATCAATTTTTCCTTTCCTCATTGGTGATCGTTCTACGATACATGCCAGGATAACGTTTGTACAATGAGCCTCTAAATAGGCGTAGATAGTTTCCGACCTGAAATGATAAGATTTCATGTTGAATTTGAAAATAAATTAGTAAAATAAAATTAACTTGAAGAGAAACTTACTTCTGAACCAATACAATAGTATTCGCCATTTTCCTCCAGTTGAAAACTCAGTGGTTTTTCACCGTAGGTTTTAACAGCCATCATTGAAATTAGTTAATAACGCTTATAGAATAATTACTCTGTAGATTTTATACTATTATTCATTAAGTTCAGCTCAATAACATGACTAAAATTAAGAAAATTTCGGCTTCTGCCTAAAAATCAAACAACATTCCCGATTGATTATAAAACACAAACTACACAAACACAAATGAAAAACAACAAACCGAAACATACAGGTCTTTTCTTTTTTCTAATCTTTTGATTGGCTGATACATGAAATAGGCAACTTAGTAGGTAATTCTCTTATCACTACCCAATGAAAATATTGGAAATTTGTTTGCGTTGTGGGAAAATTTCCACGAAAAATTAATTTGACTGGGAACCAATTACAGGAAAGAGGAAAAGAAAACACGAAACATTAACGTTTCAAGTTTAACAACGATAATGATATGTCTCGTTTTTTGTTTAAATATATCGAATAATTAACCAAATTATAGCCTCGAAACGTTGTCTTCAACTTGGCATTGTATTGATTAATTCTATTTTCTTTTTACTAAAATTCGAGCGACAGTTGGAAACAATCTATTCAAACATATAATTATGGTTTCGAATTCGAGCCTTATGCTCTATTTACGTTCTTGTTGAATAGGATAGTCCTTATTAAAATTTTATCACCAACCAATCACAAATAACTATTGTAATATAGACCGATAGGCGAATACGCTGTTGATACTAGAATACGTAATGAGAGACACAATTTCGTATAAAGTCGTTTGAAAATGCCACTAAACTATTTTTCAACGTCGTATTTTGTCGACGAACATTTACGTGAAGGATGCTCTTGTCTTAGTTACCATTTAGAATTATATTCTTTCTTACACAGTGAAAATATGAAAATTGGGTTGCTGCGCCTTTAATTATCACCAATTTCAGTAAGCAAGCCATATCAACAAGTTACTTAAATTTTTAACATTTACTTGATAATTTTATTGGTTTATGTAAATTTTTCAACTTCCATCATATGTTTTTTTTGTTAGCAATATTTTATGTCATATTTTCTAAAGATGCTGTATTTTATACAACGATTTCCCATGCAGTATTGATCGGAAATTTTCTAAAATATGTTACTTCAAAGATGAGAAATGAAAGAAATATTCAGATAATTTTATTTCTTTTTTAGATTTTCTAAAAAATATTCCACTTGTTTCGTTGCAGATTTTCATCTCCAACCATTATCATATCAAATGGTGATAAATGAAGAGTTAAATTAGTATTTTTCTATGTATAGCATTTTGTATTTCGTTATTCGCGAACATGGAAAGTGAACAAAAAAGCAATACGTTGAAAAGTCGTCCAAAAGGGCTCTATCCATTGATAGTTCCCGATGTGTGAGTGAAAATTTTTCTCACATTTTTTTCACTCAATATATGAAAAAAATATTTTATTATTTTTTTTTATTTGCAGGCCTGCCATCAACGAGCCTCCCCAAGAAAAAGAAAGAGTCAGCTATAAAACCAAATTTTTCTCTAGAATTAGTAATAAGGATACGAAGAAATCAGATAATTTCGAACCGGCTAAACCAAAAAAGTAGGTGAAAAACATATAAAAAGAACATTTTTGCAATAATAATTTTTTCACCTGTACAACTCTACTTTGAGATTTTCTACTTTAGGGCACAACTTTCCGAGTCATGTTTTCGATCGAAAAGTGTTTCAGACGATAGAAGTAATAGTTCCTTAAGTAACTGGGTCTGCCCGAATGACCGACAATTGATGCTTAGGGCGAAGTAATTTTTTCAACACATAATTTAAAAACATTTGAAAATTTTATTTTAATTTTTAATCTCGTAACTTTTTTAGACTAAGAATTGGTTGGTCAGTAAAAGCCGAGCTGTATGAAAAATATGGATGTAAACCAAAGCCTTTAAATGATTCCGAAAAAGAGATTATTTCATCTGTGATAAAACGAGCAGAAGCGCTAGAAAAACAAGAGCAGGAAAGAATAGGGTAAGTTTAGTACGTCGTTGTGTTAGTATGCAAAGAAAGTTTTTTGAATAATATATTTCCCCCTTAAGGCGCCTAGTAGAAAGACTGGATAATATGAAAAAACATGCCCTAGGAACTGGCACCAAACAATGTGTACTTTGTGGTGACAAATTTGGATTTCTCGGGTCATCTTGCATGATTTGTCATGATTGTAAAAAAGTAAGAATGAACATATTCCATCTATTTTTTTTTTTCGTTTTTTGTGTTGAATAAATTGAATTGAATTATTATTATTATTATTATTAATATTTTTGATTAAAATTTTTAACAAAATAATTTTTATCAATAGTTTTTTCAATTTCATTATTTAGTGTGTTTGCACAAAATGTGGAATTGAAGCAACATGTGCCAAACAAAGAGAAACTATTTGGTTGTGTAAAATATGTGCTGAAACGAGAGAAATGTGGAAAAAGTCAGGAGCTTGGTTTTACAAAGTAATAGCAATTTTTTTTACATTTTTATTCCCTCTCATTGTTCATTTTTAACTAATATTCATTATAAATTACAGAGTATGCCAAAATACGTCATTCCGCCGAAAACAGATGTATTTCCTAATAATTACCGCATGTGCGAACGAGATCCTTTATGGTCTACCACCATGGGTACTGACTTTTAGAAAGAAACTTCTAATTCATTTAGACATTATCATAGCAGGGCCGGATTTAGGAGTGGCTAGTTGAGGCCAGTGTACTTGAAGTAAAAGGCTTTTCACAAAAGCAAAAAAAATTACAAAGATTTTAGCAGGTTGTGAAAGTAACCCAAAAAGTAACCATTATAAAATTTCATATTTTTTGTAAACCTATCATGAGTACTTGATTTTTTTTTTCGAACAATTGAGTATATATTTAAAAAATCAATTTGTCCTGTGAAAATATCTAGAACCTGATGAAACTTCAGATTTGTGTATAATCGAGTATCACTAAATAAATAAAAGGCAATAAACATATTATTTTGTCTAAAAATTGAAGGAGCTGGGAGGGTTGGAAAATGTGATAAAACAAACAAAAAATTTAGGAAATTGAGAAACTAAGAAAACAAACTCACCTTTCACGAATTACGAAAATAATATGTAATGAATAAGTTGTCCAGCTTAAATCATCCCTAAATTCTTTAATATTGTAGATGGGTTGCTTGTCCCTTACAAATTTTTGTGGAAAGTTCAAGAAAACTTGGGAAACATTGCTGGGAACGTTTTTTCTTCTCATCAGCCTAAAATATTTGCTTATGAGACAAAATATTGTATGAAAGAGATTATTTCAATGATTAACCTATTTATAACTAATTATTTTGGGGCGTTAAAAATGAAAAAAAAAATCCACTGTGGTTCCAAAAGTTCCTTCAACTTTCCATTTTGATATTCCTTACCGTGCTGGTAGAAGTTGATTTAAAAATTGATAATGAATCTGATTGTCGGCACCATATAAAGTAATTTTTGGATAGTTGAGTTCAGAAATAGATGCACCCAAAAATGGGTCCTTTGACAACTTTTCTTCTGGTGAATTACGAATATAAGATATCCAAGGTGCCACGAAAATCTGGCCTCATGATCTTAAATTACGTAAATCCGCCTTTAAATCGTGTCATCATCATATGAAATCTATTCTTTCAGAATCCGGTAAAGAAGAAGAAGAAAGTAGTTCAGAAGATGATATTAGAACTACTATATCCGCTCCAGCAAGATACAAGTAAATTATTTTTAGAACATAATCATAGTACAAGTGAAAATATTATTTATTAATTATTCGTCGCTTACCCGGCAGTAATGCTTCCCCGACGTCTCCTGGAAGCGTCAAAAATATACCCACCGCAGCTACCAGTTCTTCCTCATTAAGCTCTAAAATGGCTAAAGCAAATATTACCGAAAATAATTATAATTCAGGTAAGGCGAATATTTTCCGCCATTAAATTACATCGTAATTATAAATGTAAAATGTGTACCTTGAATTTCCCGCCTAAAGGTAATAGAAATAAATATCGTCCAAACGAACGCGTGTTTTTAAGAGAAGAGAGTTTCGAATCAGGTTCCAGTCGTACTCAGAGTTCCGAATCTGGCGGATCAGTGCCTCAAATTTTTGTTAATTATTGGTAAATTTTTATTGTCGGAAGCGAAGTTTTGAAAACAAGATCAAATAGAATTGAAAATGTTTGCATTCTTCCAGTGACGCTGAATCTGGTTTTGAATCTAATAATCGTGAATTATCTGAATCTGATAAAAGTTCCATGTCAAGTGGCGTCATCGGAAATCATGCCAATGAAGAATATCCTGAAGATGATTCTTCGGTCGATTCTGTTCCAAGAGCTGGTAAATAGTTGAAAACAGTAGCTTTGTTGTGACACCTTGATAGATTGTACTAATGAAGTATTATCTTTTAGACTCGAGTATGGGTACTATTGAACTTAGTATACAGTATGATCCCGATGCAAATTCTCTTCATATTTCTTTGCACAGTGCAAAGGTGATAAATTATTTAAATTATAGTGCAGGCAGTTTAGCTCTAAAAAGGGCCATATCCGGAAATAATTGTCTATTCTTTGGGTGTGATGATCTCAATAAATGTCCGCCTCCCTCCTACATATGGAGCAAACTTAAGGAGGGGGCTTCAATCTAGTCAAAAAGTGGTTGTTGACTCTTAACTCCGTAAGAGAGTCTCCCATCAAAGAAGTTCGATCGCGCGTTTTCGTTTGGTGTAACGTAACTTGGTGAAAGTAAAACTTTAACCCTTTTTAGCGTAATTATTGCGTTTATGTCATTACAAATATATTTATATATATTTTTAAAGGAATTGCTTCTGCTTCTTATCCCTCACAGAGTTGCAAAGCGATAGCGAGCCCGAAAGGGCGAGAAGGCAATCCGAGGGAAGCGAGGATTGCACTGGGGGTTGGACCGCGAAGCGGCTAGGTGGCGAAGCCCCCTAGTGTATAATACTCCTATATACTACCTAGGTATTTCTTGATAGTTCGAAAGAAATGCTCTTGATAGGGAAGGGGGCGGGGCCTTAATATTTTATTTACTAGCCAATACTTACATTATTGTTTTCATTTTTCCAAAAATATCTTTTATACATATTTTTACGGTCAAGAAGTATTTTTTATCATTATTTGATAAGAATTTGGGAAATTTCGAAAAAAAAAAGATTTTCATAATAAAAAAAAGTATTAGAAAAATAATTGAGAATTAGTCAGGTCATATTTACACTCTTTTTATTTTCAAGTATATTTTTTTCTTGGAAAAAATTACGTTGTGCACGTTCAGTCGATACACAAATGATCCTCTTTGAGCCCGGTGAAGTTTAATGATTAATAATTACTAACCATTGTAAAATCGTAAATAAATAATATTTCTTGACTTATTGAAGAATGAATGAAATTGATATGATATAGATCCCGCCTTGCCCTTCCACCAAGAGTATTTCTTTCCAATCATCAGGGAATACCTAGGTAGTAGCTTTTTCCACCCTTAGATTGAAGTTGCAGTTATGACTGAATAGTTTATTAGATGCGAAACCTATCGTAGAAATTTTTTTTACATCACTACTTTTTCGAATGGAGGCTCCCTTACGGAGTGAAGACTCAAAAACTACTTTTTGTTGAAATTGGAGCCATGTCCTGATGTTTGCACAACGAGAGGGGGGAAGGGGAAAATTTTGGTATGTTGTTATTGAGATAATCAAACACAAATAATCTAAAAGTCAGCTTATTGACAATTATTTTCTTGTCGGATGCTTATTTGGTTGTACCATACTGTATTATTACTTTAATTTTTTATTCGTTCTAATATCTCATGTTTTATTCCAATATCGTACTATTTTAGGGACTGAAAGGAATGGATATCAACGGACTCTCTGATCCATTTTGTAAGCTTAATTTATTACCAGTGGGGGCCAAAGTGAGCATTCATCTTTTCTCGGTTATTTCATTCGCCATACAAATTTTTATTTCTTTTATTTTCATTAGTCTTATAGATTACGAACCAGAACCGTGTTCAAAACAGTAAATCCAGAGTTTAACGAAACGTTGACATTTTATGGTATTACTGATAATGACATTTTGACGCAGTCCTTGCATATACTTATTTTAGGTAATATGGTTTCTCCTTTAATTGATTAAATACCTTATCGAATTTTTCTTTAACATGATTTCTTTAATTTCAGATGATGATAAGTACGGTCATGATTTTTTGGGAGAAGCGAAATTTCCGTTGCATAAACTAAAACCTCGAGTAACTCGAGATTTATGTCTTAACTTGGAAAAACATATCCCGGTACGATTTAACATTTCATTAGGGATTTAATGATTCTTCGGCATTTCAGTAAATCATTTTTTGTTTCCAAAATAAGGGCGATTTAGAAGATGAAGTATGGGGTGAAGGATGTGGTTCAAATGGGCAAATTGTACTTACCCTACTATACTCTACGAGGAAAAGAGCGTTAATTGTTGGCGTTGTGAGATGCATTAATCTTATACCAATGGACAGCAACGGATATTCCGATCCGTTTGTGAAATTGTAAAATTCGTTGCACATGAATAATATTGAAAGAGTAGAAGAGTATGATAAAGTTAATGGTGGTCTTTTTCCTCTTAGATGGTTAAAATCACCGGAAGGATCATCGCCAAAGTATAAAACTAGCATTAAGTGGAAAAATTTAAATCCTGTATATAATGAAGAGTTTATTATCGATACCAAAATTACGGATCTTTCGAGAAAATCTCTCATTATCACCGTTTGGGATAAAGATCCTGGAAGAAGTAACGATTACCTCGGTACGATAATTTTTATATATTATTTGTTTTCTTTTTTTTTTTTTTTTAAATATTTCAAGAATGAAATTTTTCAATTCATTTTTTCAGGCTGTCTCGAATTAGGGTGCCACTCTAAAGGTGAACGTTTGAGGCAGTGGGTGGATATGATCAAATACCCGGATCATAAGCACGAAGGTGTTCATAACCTCAGCGACGAACCTTTGAGGAATTAAAATTATATTTATATACGGTTCTACTACTATATCAGCCTTTTTGCCAATACATTTTGTAATGATTTTCTAATTTTTCAATTCTTTGTACCATTTTACTTTTGTATTTCCTAAATGAACTATTTTTTACCGGCTTTTTAAAACGATTACTTTTTTTACGTTGACAATTATTAATTGTTTCGCTAGTATTTCGGCGTTGATATTCGCTATATATTGAATCTGTTGTTTCTGTTGTATACGTTTCTGTTCTTTTATTTATGATTCCCTTAATTTAGATTTAGATGATTTCATTGTGCGTATCTAGTCGTCATATTGTTTAACCAAAACGAAAACCTTTTCTAACCAATAATAACAGGATCTCCGTATTCGATAAAAACTGCATTTAATTGTTATATCTTGTATTTTAAGGTTGCAATTGTTAAATGCGTATTCATTGTTTTGTTGAAACAATGCTTAAAATAAATATTCATTGAATAATGGATTTACTGAGATGACTTTTTTTCTTTGAATAGAATATAAAAAAACGAGTGAATTGAATGAATTACTCAACCGAAAAAAAAGTTGATCAATTTAATAATTCATCAAATTTTGCAACTTTCTAATGTTCTTTTTACCGTTTCATGTGAAGAAGTTGAGAAGGATTAATAGTTTTGAATTTTTTTAAATTTTACTTCAACGTAAAATTCTATTTGCATTCAAAATTAGTTCGATTAAAACAAAAATGATGATTTATGAGAAATCGTATTCGTCCTGTAAGGGCAAGAGAGCGGTGATTTTGAGTTTCATTAATACCACGCAACGTGGAAATATCGATTGCGCTCATGCTGTTTCAATGCAACTGTTTGCGTTGACTACGATAACAGATGAATTGATAATGCTCTGAACACCTACGAGCATTTTATTTGTATTGTTTCAATTTTATATTTCTTGTTCAAATAATAATTGCTACTCTAAATTACCATAGTCTCATAAACATTTCTTCATCCATTATGGATTGGTCCGATGAATATTTCGAAGAAGATAAATTGTAAGTGTTCAATGCCAAATATTTCACTATATTTTATAAAAGATTTTTTGAAGCAAAACCCCTATGTGACGAGGAAGGTATGTATTTAGAAATTATTCATCTAAAATAGATTGGTCGCAATAGTTTCAAATGTGCAGGTAAGTCGCTTTGTCATTGTTAAATTAACATATGTACTTAACTACCTATCTGTGTAGTTTTTATGGTTGAAAGCACATATTTTTTCGACACCTCTTTAACAATAGTCATTGCACGTTGATAATGTATTTAGTATTTAATTTCCCACCGTGGAAGTGTAAACGTGTCGCTGTTTGATACTTGAGTATTGGAGTTATTACAAATTTTTTTATCGTAATGCTCGCATTAGATGTTTTTAAAATTTAAGCTTTGTGCGTAGATTTTTATTTTGCATTTTCTCACATCATTAGCATGCCTTGGTCATACGTGCATGATGATTTTCCCGGCGTTAAATATTCACATTTATCACAAGCCACCGATGATCCGGAATTACATACTGAGGATTGGTTGTATGTTTCATGAATATACTTTGTTATTACTATTAAAATTTCACGTATAATCTAACAATTATAATGTATTGTAACTGCGTATCAATCAATTTATTCGATGCAATTTCATAAAATATTTTTATAAATTTACGTATTCGTTGAAATTTTCTAGAGGAATGAAAGTTACAACCGGAAATGTTACCATAAAAAAGGATAACAATAATTTAATCGGAATTAGTATTGGTGGTGGCGCTCCTTATTGTCCTTGTTTGTACATTGTTCAGGTATCTATTTTTTATTTTGTTAGAGCATTTCATCATTACTTCCTCTATATGTATTCACAATATACAATTGAATGTTCTTGTTGTTCATGAACAATTTGAGTAAGAATAGGTACCTACCTATCAGTTTTGGAGTGAGTGTTAAGTATTCAGTTTCTGAATAAAAGAATTGATTTATTATTATTTCTCCTTCACGGATGGGTACTATGTTTTATTGACTATTCAATTTTAAATCAATTTTGTGATTATTTTGATAGATATTTGATAACTCTCCAACTGCTAAAGATGGAATATTACAAAGTGGCGACGAAATAATCGGTATCAACGGGCAGTCGGTGAAAGGAAAAACTAAAGTCGAAGTTGCTAAGTTGATTCAAAATTGCGATGTAAATGATAACTATTTGAATATCTTTAAACCCATATCATCGATTTTATTAAAATAAATTTTCATAATCTATAGAAAGAAGTGAATATAGCCTACAATAAATTACACGCTGATCCTCAACAAGGAAAATCGTTGGATATAATTCTTAAAAAAGTGAAACACAGATTAGTCGAGCACATGAGCACTGAAACAGCAGATGCGTTAGGCCTTTCTCGAGCTATTTTATGTAACGATTCGTTGGTACAAAAACTGAAAGAACTCGAGAATATTGAACTCACTTACCGAGGGCTAGTGGAACATGCTACTCGAGTTATGAAAGCTTTTTACTCTATATTAAAAGTTTATAAAGGTATAATTTAAAAATATTCTTTCACATATATGGAGTATGGAGAAAGGAATCAATTTTCAATTGATTTTTATAGCTTTTGGAGATTGTTTTGCGAATATTGGTGTTCGAGATCCTCATCCCCAAGCTTGTGAAGTTTTTAGTCAGTTCGGAGACTATCACAGAAAGATGGAGAAACTTGGTATTCAAACAATCAAAGCTATTAAACCGGTAAATTAAATTGGAATATATCACTCTGTAACCAATTATACGTTTCGATACGCTTTACTATTTTGATTTTTGTTATTTTTCAGGTATTGTCGGATTTAGGCACATATTTAAATAAGGCTATACCGGATACGAAATTAACCATTCAAAAATACGCCGATGCTAAATTTGAATATTTATCCTATTGTCTAAAAGTGAAAGAAATGGACGATGAAGAATTAGGCTACGCTAGTCTACAAGAAATATTATATCGAGTAGATACAGGGAACTATGAATATAGGTACGATAAAATACCTATCTGTCACAAAACAACGTAGCTTAAAACCTGCTTATACTCATTAATTTTTTTGATAAATTAAAATTATTTGTAGATTAATTTTACGATGTCGTCAAGATGCTCGAAATCGTTTTGCACAACTACGATCTGACGTGTTAGTGAAACTGGAACTTCTAGACAATAAACATATTCAAGATGTAGTGTGGCAGTTGCAAAGATTTGTCTCCAGTCTTGCTTATTATCATACTCAAATTCTAGAAATTTTAAATGAAAATAAACTTTTTCCAATAGAAGTTGATCTTGCCAAATCTGCTCTGGAATATGATGACATTACACAGGTACGCACATACAATTATAAATTTCATGAGTAGTACACACTGGCAATATATCTTTCATGTCTCATTTGTATACTGGATGGGGTAATTTTCGCTTTCAGGGTAATTCTGAAGAGGAAGATGATGATGCAATCATAAATTCAAACAATCCAAATAACTCTCAAACCAATATCTCCCTAATGGACGAAATGAACATGGATGGAAACGGTGACATTTTAGCCCGATTAAATGATTTAGGAATCAGCGAAACAAATGAAAATGGAGATAAATTAAATAATACATTAAGTAACTTTGAAAGTTTATCTTTAAATGAAAATGTTGATGGTACTGCCACAACTGATGATTTACTAACTGGTGGACCAATCAGTGCTCATTCACCTCAAACTAGTGTTCCAAAAGAAGAAAGTACTGATGGTTTACTTTTTAATTTACAATAAAAGGCTATAAGAAATGAGATATTTTTGGTCTTTTATTGCCAATATACTTATATCTACATATGTGCAACGTATTAACTGTTGGAAAGTATTTTATTTATAAGGTACGTATATCTTTTATTTACTACTGATTACCGCGAATGTCCCTTCCGTAATCTGGACGTCTAAAAAGTACAGAAAAACAATCGTATGAATCATTCTTTTTTTTAAACCGTTATTGGTGTCTGTGTATTATTTATAATTGATGTGCATACGCTTATGAATGATTGTGTTTTTGATAATATACTTCTTGTTACTTCATTTTTTTAATTTTATTTTTCTAATTAACTTGATTTGGAGTAAGTCTATAACTGTGGGAGTGGGGGTGTCGGGGAAATGCACCTTTTTTGTGATTAGGTAAATACAAAATATTTAGTTAGTAGTTAGTGTCAGTGATTGGAAGTTGAACATGTTTATTTTTTGCTCTGTTGGCTGCGATTACTTGAAATGAAAAAAAATCATCATATTATCTTTTTTTTTAGTTGATTTTCAAATCATTTTCATGGCCGTAGCTAGGATATATGAATGGAAGGAGGTTTGTAAAACATTTTCGGAATATCCGCCGACAGGGTGAGCATGCGTGGAGAAATTTGTTAAAGAGGCATAAATTTTTTAATGCACGAAAAATAAAATCCTGAATAAAATGACGAAATGAGAATAAAAGTGCTTGATGTAGGTCGCTTAGGGTAACCCTGTTGAAAGTTTTAAGCCTAGCCTATATATTTGAAGGAAAATGGGAGAATATTTTGCAAAATACTAGAGGGCAATGGGAAAATTCTTCTATCTTTAAAATATATCACACGATAACCTTAAAATCAGAAGCTTTTGTACCGATTTTCAGCTGTGTAACAGTGAAGAAGAATCGGACAATTATCGCATGGTTTTATACATTTTTCTTTTACTTTTCTTCCGCCACACCAGTGTTGAAGATCAGCACGCACTTTCAATACACGTTGCCATCAAACTGACTAACGAAGTGACAAGATTGTATGAAATTATGATTATGAATAGATGAAACGAAGACTAGAGTAGCATGGTGGCAGTACGCACCGTTATATCGATTCCATCATTAAGCATCAGCTCATCTATAATTTTTTGAGCTGGCATGGCCGAAGGAACTTTATGAATCGCTGTAAGTACTAATCTGCTCGTGTATCTTTCCAATCCAGTTACAGAATTCAAGTACTGATATGTTATTAATAGGATGGGAATTTTATGACATAAAAATCGTGTTTTTTGCGCATACTTTATGCTTTTCGCAGTCTAAAATATGTCAAAAATATGCCTAAGAATCCAAAAATATTTCAGCATAGTATGCATGTTGGTGAATCGGTCGAAAGAATTCAATTCAAGTGCTTATATTTTTTTTTTGAATAATATTCAGAGTAAGATACCTAATGTGTTCGGTGAACAATCTTTATCATAAAATTAGTTTGTGATTTCAGATCTTGCAAAGTTTTTAACATATCGCCTTTTGAGGGAAAATTGAATTCTGAATTGAAAACATTTTCACAATATCATCGCTCCATGCAGGAAGGTGTAATTAAAAGAGAATTTAAAATACTTATGATTTTTTACATTAAAATATCCATAACTAGAAGAAATATCAATCATACAGATTTTTCTTACACACAATTGGGAAGATTGACCAAGGACAAGGAAAAAAGATTTAACATTGTGTTCCCTATCTAATCTAATGTCTCTAAAACAATATATTATATGATTATAGTTTCTAATAATTTCTTTGCGTTATTTTTGAGAAAAATGTGAATAATGAAAATAGGATATAATTTTCATTGGTCACATTTCTCTCAAAAATAACGCAAAGAAATTATTAGAAATTATAATCATATAATATATTGTTTTAGAGACATTGTTTGATGGTGCTTAGCATTTTTTTTTCCAATTTTTTCATTATTTTTTTTATTTTAATAAAATCAATTTTTTTGCATTTACCTACTTATTTTCCTAAGCACTGTCTTAAGTACCAGAGTAACAGATGTCACCTAGAACGTGACTATTTTTCTTTCTTCGATTTACAACAACATTATTGAAAATTTTAATCTTGGAATCCATGCAAGATAGGAGAGTGTGTTTGGACTAAAATATAATAAATACAATAGAGTAATGATCATGAAAAAAGAGTGGTTGCGGATGGGAAATAAGAAGGCAGAGGTATTTTAAAAATTTTGATTTTCAAAAATATTATCAAGTAAGTTAATACAAAATTGTGTTTTTTCGCTCATTCAATGCTCTCTAGGGAACATTTACTTGAAAAGTGGGAAGATGACATTCTGATCAATATTTCGACATTTTCACGTTTACTCCTTCAGAAAGTGAGGTAGATAATTTTCTATACACGAGTGCCACGTGAATATATCCACTTACAATATGAAGGTGGCAAAAATGGGATGGAAAACTTACTGTAATTAAATGCAAAAATTATTTATTTTTTGAAAAAATTTTGCTTATTTGCAAACTTTGACTCAATTATGGGAGGGGTAAATATTAACCTAGAGGGCTGAATTTTTTTCACATTCTTTTGGGATCATTTTGCAACTACTGAACTAGGTGCATACTCAATTTTCCAAAAAAAGTGAAAATCGACCCACCCTAGTGTTTAATTCACAGCAATTCTAAGCAAAAATGGGATATTACGGAAATCCTGAAAAAATGAAAAAAATAATAATAGTAATGATATAGCCAGAATTTCTTCATTTGTATGTAACAAAATATAGCCTATAGATGACAAAAAAATAGATTTTTCAAAATTCAAAATTTTTAGAAGAAAAAAAAATCCAACATATTGAAACTCCGTGGCTGATACGGCAGATGTAAACGTAGATCTAGAATGTTGAAATTTTTTATGAGCATTGAAGTCATGATTTTCGAAAAAAAAAAAATAAATAAATAAAGTCCGCAATTAACTCTTTAATTCGACATAAACATACTAACCAACATGTTATTGTAATGATGGTTAAGCCCAAAATCGTAGTTCCCAATACGAACCATGTAACTACACCCGCATAATATCGAAACAACACGATCAGTAATATTGAAAGTCCTTAACATAAAATACACGGTGAGTCGTCAATAATATTATTGAAAACCTAACCATTCTACAATTTGCAAACCAGGGTTCAGAAATTAAGCTAATAACTTTTCAATTACATTGGGTGATGAAATTTTAATAACAATATTTTTCGTACATTTGGTCATATCTTATGTAACTTATAAGAAATAATTTTTTCTACTTCAAGTACCTATTCACTCACGTATTGCCACTGCGCAAGAAATACATACCGCTATAATACATGATTTCACATCATGAAACTCTTCGCCCTATCAACATATTGCAAATCATTTTACATTCTATTGTTTCAAAGTCGAATTACATTAGATGTCTCGTCTTCAGGGATCTCAGAACGATTCAAGCGTACATCAACGATACGGTGAAATAATAACAAAACTGAAATGAAAAGAAGAACTAGATATCGTATTTCTCATTGATGTTACCTGCTTAATAACTTATAAGCTACATAGAAATGAAACTAACCCACACAGCAATAATAACTGCAAATCCTACTAAAAATTCCACATTTGTACGTCGTCTTTTCTCCACTGGAACGTGGAATGTACGTGAATTGAGCTGCTGTAATTCGCAAGATGAAAATATGAACAACGTGAAATTCATGAGAAGAGGTGACACGTCGAAAAAAATATTAAGTGAGTATAAGTACTTTTTGCGGATTTAAGGTAATATTAGGTGTCACTGACTCATTTGAAAATTGAATGAAAGCAACATTTGTCATTGTAAACATAAGCTAATCAATATTACGATACTTTAACATACATGTTGCAAGTGGAAGGTATTCTGAAATTGAAGGAATTAGGTAAATATTATTTTCCACCATACTAGGATGTATTCAGTGGCGCCCACAGACGTGGTGCGGGGGTGTGGATGCACCAGGGGCCCTTTAGTATGCGAGGCCCCTTAAGTAAGTTTGGGCTTCAAACTTAATTTTCAAATATGTGGAAATAAAATTTAATGAGTAAAATATCTTTTCAAAGTATATATGAATAGTGTAGAGACATTTCAGTTCCAGTTGAGTTCAGTTAGAATATAAGAAGAGTTTATAACTTGATCGTGTACAGATTTGTAGTCAGATACCAATATTCATTTATTGGTTATTTGTATTATGCTGCAGAGTGTACAGTACATTCTGGAATTCGCGATGAGAGGACACATCAAAAGAAGGCAAAGACAAAGGCCAACTTGCTTCACATGAAAATTTTCATGTTTTATATAAGAAAATCTCAGTTTTAGATACAAAATTTTGGTCTATAACGATTGATTTTTTTTTAATAACTACTACGCCAATCTTTATCGATAAAGCATGTGTTTTCATCCTATTGACACAAGTTATTTCTTTTAATTCAGCAAAAAAGTCTTTTTTTACAATATTCGATTAGATAAGAACATAATCATGGTTTGAAACATATTTAGTTTAGTAAGTAAGCTGAAGTACGTATGTGAGCAAGCGATCTTAATTTTCATTTGTTTTCCTATAGTTATTCTGTTTCTGTTTATGTTGAACTAGCGGACTCTGCCCCTACACCCCCGTTGGTCGCTTGCTCGATTCACATAAACTCTTTTCACTTTTGAGTTTTTTTGTTTCAGTGTAGAAATACATATTTTTTGCTTTAACGTAGATTTATTTATTTATTTTTTTATTTTTTTTTTTAACACAGATTTAAAAGCCTTGAATTCACTTTTATTTTTCGATGAGGATTTATATACGTGGATATAATTTTTTTCTGGTTCATTATTTCAGAAATTAGCCTTTTTTTTGAAAAATATGTGGAATTTGGGGAAGAAGCAATAGTGCGATTTTTGGCGAAAAGTTAAGGAAAAACTTTGGCCCCCAATTAGTCCCGGTTATAATCATAATATGACTGGACTGTCATACTACTTTAACTTCGCCATCTTTATCTCGAAGTTTATTTATTCTTATTGTGAAATCCTCATTCAGAAGTTTGCCGCATGTTTTATTTTTTATTTTTTGGTCCCTACTGATTTCGCTATAGTGTAATATTAGTGTTGGGAGCAATTTTATAGCCCCCCTATCTCCTTCCCTAACGGGTGTACGAAAAAATTTATAAGACCCTTTTTAATAGAAAAGTTAATGAGAAATATTTTATTACCGTACAACTTTTCTCTAAAATGAATCGTTCGCGTAAAAAAATGCCAAAAACTTTTTTTAGGTGGCGCTTTTGTTACACATTTCATTTTTTTTGACCAACTTCCACCCCCATTTGGGCGGTTGGAAATATTACCATGTTGTACCTTGGGGTATGAGCTAATTATAGAAAAAAATTCAGCCATGTACATGTGCGCCCTCAAAATAATTTTTTCCAATTGAAAATTTCAAAGCCCAAAAAATTCAAGAAAATATAAATCGAAAAATTTGAAAAAATTTCCACAAATGTACCCATATTGTGCCCACCAACAGTGAAAATTTCAAAATTTTTTATCCATGCTATTCGGAGTAAAAAAATATTGAATTTTCAATACAGGGAGTTAAAAGTTTTTTTGGGGAGTTTGTTTTTATCAAGGGCAACATTTAGGACGACTTGTGACCGAATTTGGGTCAGGGGTCGTTTTCACTATCTTATCAGGAGAGACCCTTTCAAATTCTTTCATAAGAAGAATTGTACAGCAGAAAATTTAATGATGTTGAAAGTGATGTGATGTACTAGGTTGAGAAAACAAGCCTGTAAAACTTTTTCGCACTCAGTGGAAACTTGTGAGACTTTTTTTTTGAAAAAATGGGGCCCTTTTAACAAAAATTTGGGGCCCTTTATAAGTTTCGCATCCCTACTATTCAAACCTCTGGGCGCCACTGGATGTATTCCGTATAACCACATGGTCTATTTGATATTCGTAATATCGTCAAATGTCTTCCCATTTTGATATTAAACTATAGATGTTTTTGCAATATATTATATGATATTAATAATATGATATTTGAATTCGATCTTGATGAATTGAAAACATCATTATATCATTCTAAAAGGAACTCTTTCAAGCTATAATTTCGATATGAGGGTAAATCGAGCAGTGCCTAAATCCGACCACCTGCTTATCTCATCATCTACATAATGCCTCAACCAAGCAGAAATTTTCATTTATGTTCCTTATTCAACTAGACCCGAAGTCTAAAGTAAACCAGTGTACTTTGTCGGGTGCAAATCTTCGAATGATGTCGGATATCATCGGGAATGCGTTGTACGACGTACTTCTGTATTTTTATGATACATTGGACGTACTTAAGATTTACTTGAAATTTCAATCTGAAAATTTTGTTTTTATAGAATTTTTCAATTTTTTGATCACTGAATTTTTTTTTAATCATAATTTTATTGTTATTGAAGTATGTTCTGCAAATAATTTTAATGAAAAGGTATAAAAAAAAACACAGCTTGGTTTTCTTACTAGTAGTAGTAATAGTTGCTTCCGCATGCTGTATTCGGAACCCGCAAACTAGATCAACGAATTTTTTTCGCACAATGGTGTGTATTATATACCGATATTAAAATACATAACCAATCGGCGCCAAATCGTTGCTGGCGCCGGCCATCGACCATAGTGCGCCCTATGGGCCCATCCGGCACAGCATATGATATCATATTGCTATAGAATGTCATATGGGACTTTATATATTATTCTGATCATACAACGTTTGATACATCAAGACCATAATGTTGATAAATGAAACATTTGTTTTGCACGATGTGAATGCATAATTATATTTACTAATTGTAATTTTAAATTCGATGAGATTCAGCACGTGAAGTGTTAATATTGGACACGTCATGCCAAATCGATGCTTACAAGTAGAGGACCTTGCGTCTAGTATTTCTGTTTATGGGATTATTTTCCGTTTTTCGGAGAATTTCAAGAGGAACGGTTTTTTTTTCGAAAAATGCCTTTCATCGGAGAATTTCATATTTTTAAACATTTTTTCGATCAAATTTCTCTGATTTTTTTAGTTTTATGAAAGGTTTTGCTGGCTACAGCTAATTTTTAGTTAAACCAAATTTCATTTTAATCAGCTGTGATTGTTGAAATTTATGCAAGAAACTGAGTATCTTTTTCAAATATCTTTATTTATTAGAAAAAAAAAAAAAAAAAAAAACGAAGAATTTCATACGTTTCGGAGTTTTTTGCCGTTTGTAACACACGCGGTAGACTCATAAGGGTATGACAATATCTAGGTTTGAAATTTGCGGATAGCTAGGGCACGTCTACAGTCTACCCTCCTCTCTCCCCCCAAAAAAACTGAGAAAAATTTTTTATTTTACAACTTCATGCGATATGATCAACTGTTTTGTTAAAAATTAATAAGCTGAAAACTTAAATGACTGTCATTTCTTTCGAGATGATGAGTTTACTGCACTACAAACGAACGCGTTCGTATGAAATATAACACTTAATACATATTACGAAATCATTGAGCCTTTTATTTTTTCATTTTTCAAAATTTCAATATTCAAACATATATTTCAAAAAAATAATAATAAATTCAGTTTTTCAATTTTGTAATTGATAGAATTTTAGTTTATAAACTCGTGTCATCGCTGAATGTTATTAAATAAAGTGTACAATATGCTCCCAGCATAACAAATTCAATCCTGCTTTTTCGCTGCGCAGTACCTAAGCACATTATTTCAAAATATGATAACCGAATATGCTATATTATTACTTGTGTAAATTTTCATTAACTGAGCGAATAATTGAACGTTAATAATTATTAATTATTAACTAAATACTCACTTTATTAACGTACTTTCCACTCGAAAAATGGATTAGGTATCAGTAAATGAAATTTCTCGCACAATAATTTTTCTCGTGTATTTAAAACATCATGTCTCCAAAGCAACAAAAATTATGAACCGAAGTGGTTTGAACGATGCTGAAGTGCTGGTAAAAACACCCAAATGCACAAAAGCGCAACATTGTGAATGACACTGAGAATACCTAATTTCACTTCGCGGCATCACGTGTTACTAAGTGAAACATTCATTAGCATCGTTTGCAAATATAAAATTACACTGAAAATGTTTTTAATCATTAAATCCTCATTAAAATTTGACTTCAAAAAATTATGAAAAAAAATACACTCAACTGTGATTCTCCAAACATGACTCCATCTCGGAAGGCAATACGGAAGCTTTCGCATTGCACCCTTTGACTCCGGAGCATTTTGTGCTTAAATCAATTCATATGGTGAATATTTGTCTAGATTATTCAATTTTTTCCAAACGTAATTCTATTATTTTCATTTTGATGTTTCAGGTAGTTCATTGGTTCACTCATTTACACTACTAGAAAATGTAGAAGGACGTCATTACATCATGTATGATGTAATTTGCTCCGAACAACAAAACCTCTCATTCGAAGTTTCGGGCATGCATTTATAAGAAAATGTGGAAAACAATTTAGTAAAATGAAAATAATTAAAAAATTAATTTTGGTAAAAGTAATAGGTAAATTTTTCACTTTGAACAATTGATTTGCTGAAGAAATGTAGATAATGTTTTGACGAAAAATTTAATGAAAAAACTTCAGAACAGAGAAAATAATTGAACAATTATAATTTAAAAAATTCAAATGATTGGTCTTTGAATAAGAATAATGATTACTTTTTTCTTGAAAATTTTTGGAATAGGGTTAATTTAGTCCAGTCAAATTATGATTATAACCGGGGTCAAAGTTTGAAAATTTTAATAATTAAAAAAAATTATTTTTCGAAAATTTAAACACTTTTTGTGTTCAAGGGCGATATTTTGCTTTCTCAACTTCAGAGAAATAATTATTTATCTATTTTTTCAATATTCAGGGGCATTCTAACTATTTCCAATATGTATGAAGAACTCCTATATCCTGTATTAAAAATTTCTAAAATGAAATTTTTTAAAATATCATAAAATTTTAAAATTTTGACCCAATTACGCAGAGTATTAATATCAGCTCGCAGGACTGAAACTTTTTGGGTATACTTTTGCGGTTATTCCGCTATCATCAACCGCTATACTAGATTGATTAAAAAAAAAAATAAATCGCTTCACCCTAGAAGTCATTCGCGCGATGAGAACATAAAATAGCAACGTACGCGATGGTGTTCATCAAACATCGCTTTATGGCCCTATGTATAATAGAAGTGGCTCTTTTCAATGTTGCTTTCTCGCGATTCTATCAAGTTGGACAAAAATGTGTAATAATATTTTTTTGTTGGAGATCTGATCAGCTTCATTTTTTAACTAGACTTTTTCTGTATCTAGATTTAATGCACAAGTGTAATTATTGGTTTGGGGCAAAAATGTGTTTTTTTTTGGAGAGAAACAAGGCCCGATTTTTAGCGAAAAGTTGGGGCTTGTTAAGGACACTATTGGCTACCACTTCCCGCAAAAAAATGTAGGCCCAGTAGTTCCGCATATCATTTTTTTTGTCGCTTCGTGAGCGAACGAAATTATAACATGTCCCCTTGACATGCCTAAAAATGTTAAAAATTAGCTATAGCATTATGATTTTGTAGGCGGATGAAAGGGTATGGCTATCGGCTAGGGTGAAAATTTTCTAAAATCGTAGCTAAACAATAACACGATAATCAGTAATAGGAGTGGTGGAATGAATAAGCAGTGTGGCCAACAATCTCAAAAAAAAAAAAAAAAATTTCATGTCCTTAAAATTTAAGGAATCTTTATAAATCTATATACATGTAACAGAGTCGTCAAACTGTTTGTAGCATCTTTTCTCCGGAACAATCCGACCGATTTCCTTCAAATTTTGCATACGCATTCGTAACTATCCCTACATAGTTCTCAGCGCAAATTCAAGCCTCTAGTTCATTATAAAATATACTATCGGGTTTCATTTTTCACAAAAACCATTACAACATTTTTTTCATAATTAATTATAATTCGCACAATAAAAAATTAAACAAGAAAATTTTTGGTTACACCTCCTCTGCCTAATGTGGGCAAAATTCTATGCTTTGCTTATTATGCTGAGAGGATGAAGAGGATTCTCGCGAGTAAGCGTTTATTACATATAACGCTACCGTATTTCTCAAGATTATTAATTTCACCACGCGCGCAGCTTACGGGTTGAATTAAAACTAGAACTAGCGAAATAATCGAAAAATAATGAAATCTTCGAGAAAATTCGAACTATTATTGTTCTGTAGCACTTCTACCATTGTCATTTCATTTTATCGACATCGCATATAAAATTTCACAACTCAACCCCAAAACTGCAACTTGAAATCCACCTACAATTCGACCTTCATCAATGTAATTTACTTGTTTCACATCAATTCACCATAAATGTTTTATTTCAAAAATTATTCAACATTTCAACGAGTATATCCTAAAATATTAAAAAAAAATCGCTTATAATTAAAATATAAACAATATATTTTAGGAAAAAATGAAGTTTGACTTGAAAATAATGAAGAATATATCCTAGAAGACTAAACGGATTTGAAACTGTACCAAATACTTATTTATTCAACTGCAGAATCTCCAACTCTTAACACTTTGCATCGATCTTTATTAATGAAAACCTGTAGAAAATATTTAAAAATATTATATGTAAGGCCAATTTTAATAAAAAATATTTTAAATTTTCCATCAATCACTAACCATAAGTTCTGAGCTCATATAGAACGGACGTTCTCCACCATCGTTTATATCGCAATCTTCGCAAAAGCAAATGAAAATTGTATCGACAATCATCTGTAAACACGTAATCATAAATACGTGCAAGCAACGTTGACGATATTTCAAAAAGACTAAAAAATTAATACCTCGAAAGCTGTCATAAATGCATCCACTATGATCCACGCAGATAACCCAATAATAAATAGAGGGTAACCTTTACTATGAAGTTCAGGTTTATCCTGAAAAATGAAAAATAGTCACATTAATATCAGTAAGCACGTAGGTAAATTTACGAAATAAATTTCCATTTTCAATGTATCAAGAAAAGATTAAATACTCCGATAAGTAGGTTTCCAACAATAACTGAACAGAGAACAACCACGAAACGCCCCATGTACATGACGAAGTCCCCGACGGAATTGATAGTGGCTACTTTAACCGCATTATTGGTCAAAGCCTGGAAAGCTCTTTTTCCCGAAACACAGAAACCATCACCGTAAATAGCTAAAATAAAATCACCAATACCATTAGCAGTGCAAATTAAGATCGAAGAATAATTTCTCTAGTCATTATCATGATAAATTCACAATGCCTACCTATTTCAATGTAAGCATTCCTCGTTAAAAACGTGATAAATCTTTCAAGATATTTAAACACGCATCTAAACATGCAGGCGATGCATCCGTTATTTCTTCTGGTTGCCATTTTATAAATAAAACGGATAATTTTTATAGTCGTAATTATCAACGATCCTAGAGCTACGCTACCCAAATGGTATTTGTATAAATAGGTATAGCTTCTTGAGAGAGCATTTCTGACGCCCGTTTTATCCCTACAAAAACATACAAGTTGCTCATACTAATCGTAAATACTTAATATCTGCAAATAAAAATTTCAATACTTCAAATGCGTTACCTTGAGAAGAACCAGGTAGCAACCGCACCGGCAATTACCATGTGTTGGCAGCCAATCAAAAACTGACTGATCCAAAATACCGTAACAATGTTGTACAGTGGAGCGAACTAGGATATTTCGAATTCATCGATACAATAATAAGTACAATTTCAAATTAACAATCAATAATAAATATTTTCGCAGAAACGTACTAGCATGAGTTCATCTTTGACATAAACCGTTTTATTGGTGTCCGGATCTGTTTGAGGGTATCCAGAAGTTTCGATCACCATCAAGAAATATACGCCCAAAAATAGCAATACTATTAACGCAGCTAGGGTCTTGAAGAGATAAAATTTTTGTTAATATTTAACTTATAACTTACAGGTCAATATTCAGGCTGTAATTGTTCGATTATTTACACAACTTACCGCAAAAGGTTGCAATATAACTAAGGGCATAGACTGGACCACTTTGCCGCCTTCTTTGAATAGAATAATGACCATTCGAATGTTTTTTCGCATTGCATAAATCACCAGAACAATAATGAGCTGCGAACGATTTCAGAATAGTATTCATTTAACGGTTGAAAATAGAAAAGTAAAGACAAAGGTAAGCCAGTTACGTAACTAAGGGGTCATGACTTCCGTCTCAGAAAAGAACTTTATCAAGGCAATATGTACATAATAAAAAAATTAATTTTTTTCATTTAATAAATAAGATTACTTTTAACTAAATTGAATTAAATTAAATTAAATTAAAATATAATTAATTATATTTCATTAAATTTTAATCATTCAATATCTTGATTTAATAAAAAATTAAATTATCACATGCGGGCAACTTACCACAAAAATGTCAACAAGCAAGTTGATACGAGTAAGAAAACTTTATTTTACACGCAAAAAATAAAATTGTATTTCCGTCTAATTTCAACCGAATGACTTGAAATTTGGAATATAGGTGGAAGTACTTGATACATAAGCTACTGAAAATTTTCAGATGATTTTACCAAAAATTTGACCTTGAAAATGATTTTGAAAATTTCAAATCGCATCATAAGCCGCTATTTGGAAGGAAAAAGTCGAAAAAACCATATATGTTTCTCATCATGTTTTATAATTTTGAGAATTTTTGGATCTTGGGGCATTAGGTTCACTCCTTAAAAACGATTTTGAAACGCATTATGCCTCACCTTTCACTTCAACCGTCATTCCATATTCGACGAACAAGTTTATTAATAATTTGTTCTTGGTATTTTTCAAAATTTATCCTTTCTCTTGGAATCGTTTTCAAGATATATTTTTGTTATACGACGTTTCATGGTGAAAATATCCATGCTTAGTTTTTTTCTTGGTTTTAATTTGCGTATATGGCAACATAAGCGCTTGAACAGTGATTTACCATGTTACCAAATTTTGAAATTTTAATATCCTATTCATTTCCATTTCGGTACCAGAAATTTTTGTGGTTAGATGTCTAAATGGTGTACTTTTTGTCAATGCTGTCCGGTCGAAGTGAAACTCAAGATTAGAAAGTTTATTTATTAGCTCTTTCAATCTTGATATTCCTTCAATTGTCGAGATTTTGAAACGTTAATCAAATGATTAGGTATTTACTTAAAAAAAAAAAAAATCGGTTGGTTCGCAGAAATGTTCAAATCCTAATATCTCATGATTCTCATTTCAAAATAATTAAGCCTACAAAAAAAATTCGAACTTCATAGATAGATACTAGGGTGGAATGACTTGACTTTTTTTTACTTTTTTTTTTAACGTGCTATGTACACGTACGAGGCTAGAGGCACGGAAATTATTTTTCACTTTTTTTTTTTTTTCAAAAAGTAAGAGAGTTGATCACAATACTTGCTGAATGGTCTCAAAAAGACGTCATAACAATGTGATGTTTCAAGAACTCCTGCGGATCAAGAATCGAGCATATTTTTCCTGTTGAATGCGAAAAAGTCTAATTCAAGCTACTATTGTGTATTATGTATACAACCAATAAATCACCAATTTGTCGCTCATTTTCAAAGATAATCAAAATTGGTGCTTTTTGAAAAAAATTAGAACTCATAAATTTAAAAAATTGTTCTCAGTGTTTAGATGACAAAATATGCTTAGAAGGTGAAAGAATTTCGACTACTGGATTTTTTTTTATTTCAAAAATTTTCAAACTTTGACTTCACTTGGAGGCGTAAAGTTTATAAATTGAGTTAAGAAGCTAAAATTTTTACATTTTTTTGAAATTGTGATGTAACTTGTTTAATTGTTATTGTTGAATAGGAAACTTCGAAATTCAAAATTCACCATCATTTAATTTTTATACATAAAAATTAAAATTGAAAAAGTCATCAATATAAAAAACTAGCCGTACTAAGTGCCCCTGCCAGAGTGAAAGAGTAACGCTGAATCAGTTCTCAGCCACTCATCATTATTCATTACGACCAATACGTACGTGACGAAAACAAACTCCTAGTGCATTGAGTAGCGTAACCTCTAAGACTGTTTCGTTGACAGATAAACATCTATACGATAGTCGAGTGGACGGATGATGAGAACAAGCTATTTTCGCAATAAGCATTAATGTTTTTTTTTTTTTTCAGTTGGCGCTACAAACTATTTAGCAAGTAAGTACTGTGACCAACGCTCTTCACTTTTTGAAAAAAAAAAAAATTTAACCATCTTGGTTCGTGTACTCATGACTCATTAGAAAAAATTCAGGCTACTTTACTGGGGCAAGATAATTCAGCAAATGGCATATACCATCATAGATCATTACTAGTATGATCTCATTATTTCAACTTACTGTAACAATAGTGGATATAATTGCAAAAATAAAACTTCCAGAACTTCAGAATTTGGTGAATGGGGATTGTCAGTACCAGCTTTTTCGCTAAGCCACAAACCCCTAAAAATGTATAAATTAAAATACAAGTTAAACGAGTTATTAATGACGTCTGGGCATTTTAGAAACAATTTTCCATTAATTAGATCATAAATTTATTAATCATACCCACCAAAACACCAGTGTTATAAGAGTAAAAACAGAGATTATAAGTCCAATCACTAGCCATACAATCACATTCGCGTAACGGCGGAATAATATGATAAGCAACGCTGAGAAGCCTACAAGTGTGAAATAAAAAATACAAATAATATTGATGACGACAAAGTCAGACATATTAATTATGCTCGCATTTAACTCTATCGGCACGTTCACTGCGTTAACAATTCAATGCTATTTTGCCAGCTCATGAGACTGGACATCGGTTTTCATTTCTATGTACCTAGTATGATAGCACGAACATTTTTTCTTTGTTTTCATTTTCCTAGCTCTACTATTCGAAGATGGTTAATCGAACAAATCGAAGCGTTTGTATAGATAAACAAAGTTGAATGCTCAAGTCTTACCATCAAGCCATGTAACTTGAGATCAATTTTCAGAAGAAATAAATACTTTCAGACAATTTTGGCGTCTGTGAAAAGTTATTCCCTGAATGAGTAGGACAGCAATTTTATTTTTACAAATGTTTCATTAGCTCTTTCAAGATGACAATTTTATGGCCATTCTTTCAATTTCGATCATCGATGATAAGAATTCATCAAAATTTGGGAATAGGCGAATTTGAAAAAAGAAACGAAATGCGTTTCCAAAACTACTATCGAACTGAGTACATTATGTAAGCACAGAAATACCTAGAATCATTCGAAGAAAAACATTTTTTCAATGAAAGAGCATTTCATACTTCTCAAACCCAAATGCCGTCTAAACTGATGAAAACTGAACTTCGTCAATGAAGATTTTTCAAATTGACACGTGAACAGAATTTTCGTTCATTTAATTGGGAGATATGCCATGTTCATTCATATTTTTTTGAACTCAACGCAATCTATGTTAACTTTCGTCTTACATTCGTGTTTTTCGTTTCAATTCTTTTTCTTTTCACTTGAGAATACAGGCATGAAATAGGGCAAGATGAAACGTAGAATGCTTAAAAAAATTTTATGAGAAAGTTTAGGGGACAGTAAATTTATTGAAATTAAGTAATGAATTTTGTACAAAACTATTTTTTTTTTGTGAATTTAACGGGGCCGACTCGAATAGAGGGGATACAACATGACTTGATTTTGCTGCGAATAATGCAACAACATAGTCATGTTTATGCGTTAATTTTCCTATCTCTAATTTTTTTTCCTGTGTTCTTATCAAATACGCAATTGCATTATCTAATCTCCAGAGCACGTCCTGCTTGTCCATTAAACACCCCCCTCTTGGGCCATTAGTCGGTGAATGTCTTTAGAATGGTGGAATTTAAGAATTCCAATTTTTTAAAATCGTAAGCAGCCATGCTGTATTACTAGGGCTGAGTTTAATGCGGGCTTGTTCAGGTATTCAAACAACGTTGCTAACCCCTTCACGTCTACAGGCCACACACCCAGTACCAAGTCTGAAAACCCACCAACTCTATTCCTACCAAAACTCCTTGAGAAGTTAAATTTAGAAAAAATAGTATTTTTTGTCATGCGATAATCAAATGAATACATATTTTTCAAATTATAACTAGGTACTTGAGGCTCCTCAAGTTATACTAAAATTTTTACGATCGCCATTTTGAATCCATTTCGACACAGATTTAAGAGTTCATATATTGGTCACCAACCAATCCTACATAAAAAGTTAAACCTTTCAAAATTAATTTGGTGAGGAGATACGGACGATTCAAGAAATATCATGACGCAAAACTTCCTCAAAAAAACATTTTTTGCTTCAGCTCCCCTCCAAATGCACTTTGGAAGCTGAAAGGGCATAGAGGATAAGAATGTCGAATCAGGCCCGAGCCCAATTTCGATGGAACTTAGGCGGTAGGTAGGTACCATTTAGAAACCTTCATGGTCAAAGTTTCAGACCCTCGCCCCCCTCGTTTTTCAGAAATTAATTTTTAATCGAAAAACCAACTCGAATTTTTCTTTCACGCAATAATTGATTGATTTTATTAGTGGTACCTAATTTTGAGAATCACCAATAGAAGCTTGAGATAACACAAATTTGTGATTAAAAAAATCTCACAAATTGCATTATAGGTACCACCCCTTCAAACTCAGTGTGAAAAATATTGTCATAATCGAATTCCAAGACCTAGAAAACATACCATTTACATGAGTTTGTAAATATTTTCCTACGTCCCACCCCCCTCAAATGTGAAATTTGTAAAAATTTGAAATATAAAAAGTCATTGTTGTTCATGAGTAATACTTGAAAGCATTTATTAAACGCACTTAAATTAAATTATGTGATTTTTATGTGAATTTCATTAAAAATACGTGATTTTTTCGAGTTTTCTCCCCCCTCGACCCTCTTTGCCGAGCCTTTGGCAACACTATAGGGCTTGCAAACCTACATATACGGATTCAGCGCAAAAAATCATGTAATTTGACCCCAATTTTAACTTTCAGTATTTTCGGCCGAAAGTTCATGAAAATTGTGAAGTTCTGAGCTTTCGCTGTGCTTAAAAGCAGCAGACCGGTAATTTTCGATGTAAAGGTACACATATTAACCTTTGGGACCGGTTCCAGCTTTCAGTTATTTGGCCCATTTTCGACAGGTTCGGCTCTTAGACTACACCAACATGTGAACCATTATCAGTTTTAGCCATTTTTCAATATAGCGTACCCAAGTGAAAAATCTGAAAAAATTTCACGTGGTTTGGGGGTCAAGGGGCATGTAAAAATATCAATTTCATAATTGTGCCAAAGCTTTACCAGGGTTAAAAAAATTAAATAAAGTTTAAAAACGGTCTCTGGTGGAGGTGAAATCATGATGGGGGTTGCTGATTTTTTTCAAGAGACCCCCTACGGAACAGTACAACACACTAAATTTTCAATAAAATCAGTCAAGTATTGCTTGAAAGAAAAATTCGAAATGGTTTTTCAATTAATTAATTAATTTATCAAAAACGAGGGGGGCGGGGGGTCTGAAACGTTGACCATGAAAGTTTCTAAAGAGTACCTACCTACCACCCAAGTTTCATCGAAATTGGGCTCCGGGCCTGATTCGACATTTTTATCCTCCTATGCCCTTTGGATATGTTGGTGTCCTCGACTTACTCTATCATACGAGATCAAAAACGAAATTTTGAACTGTACCCGTTTCTTCAGCCCACCTTAATTTGTATGGAAAAATTAAAAAGTACTTTTTTCGTAGTTTTTCATCAAATATTTAGCAATTTTCATAAGTAATGGATGGCGCTATGTGTGGAGGAAAAATGCAGGTGTTTACCAGAAAGTTGGGGCACTTCCCAGATAACTATAAATAATCTGAAACGTAAGTATCTGAAGATCCCACTTTTCCCCCACCCTCACCCCCATATCAGATAGGTTGTAATAGCTATAGTTTTCATTACAAAATCAGCTCAAAAAAGGTAATTTCATTTCCTCATTTACTCAAGGTTCAAGTGCAAAAATTTTTGTACTTTTTTCCAGTTCATTTGCCCATTATTAAGCTAGAAGTCCTGATGCGTTGAAAAACTGTGAAATTTGGCCTACCCTGATACTCACTGCTTTTAAGATGGTTTCATACATACGTAAGTTCTCAATTTATGAATAATTATTTTTTCTTGGGTAGTGATGAATTACCTTATAGCATTATCAAAATTTATCCATCATAAAAGCAAATAACTTTTAAGCTCAATATTTACAGAAAAAATATTAAATCAATTACTTTTGAAAAAACCAACTGTCACGGTTTTTTTTTATGAGCATCATTATTGTTTTGTAGTTTTTTTCCATTAAAATTGAAAAACATCTTTCAAAGAATATAGTACTGCGCAATCCATCAAAATATATAAACACATGCTGAATGTAACTTAAAAGTATTGAAACACGTACGAAACGAATTTGTTGAGCCATATGCGTTGATACGCAACTTAGACGATTACTTCGAAATGAAACCTTAGCATTGATGGGTTAACATGCAGAATAAGCGTTACTTTTCATTATGTCATACCCATCTAAATACCCACTTACCAACGGCACAGGTGCAAGACAGATATATCTCTCCGCGACAAAGTTTTACATCTTTGGCGAAATTCTGCAAAATAAAAAATTTATTCGACGTATCGAACAGATGAATCATGATTAGAACATACCTAGCGAATTCATCGTAACGAATACATTCACTGAGTTTGAAACAATACCGGAGCAGATGATATGACATTTTGATTTCGATTGGAAAACATTTTGTACTTTTCATAAGGTCTTATTTTCGCACCAAAAATTCAGAAAAGCTTTGCATAGATTGCGAATACAACTAACCTTTATACTTTGCTCGCTTTGATCATCAATTTGCGCATTTTCTGATATATGAAGACGATTCAAATCTCCGTTCACCATACAATACAGGCATAGCAGTAACTAAAATTGAAGCGAAATTATTTTCTTTCACTCATTTCAGAAAGGTTCCTTTCATCATCTTAAATGATCAAAATTCCAAATTCTTCAATCAATTCAATACACTTACCCAAATAATCACAAAAATTCCGAAAAAAAACAAAAATTCAACATTAGTCCGACGTCTTTTTTCTACAGGTCCTGTGAACGTGTCGACAGGTTTTGAATTCTAAAAAGAGGAAAACAAAATGTAAATGACTCAATTTAAAGTAGGTAAAATCTCTGCAATCTTATACTACGCCTCATCTACTTTCAGTGACTGATTTCCATTCACCGTGAGTTTTGAAAATCAGGCAAAAAATTAAGGCACGAAAAAAGGAACTTACGAAGGTCCTAAATTAAAATACTCAATGTTCCAAGTGTGATCAAGAAGGGCTGGAGGGCTCTTAGAGGGTCAAAATTTCATCTCCTAATTACTTCGTGCCGGCAGTGCGGACATTGGTATTTCCCATAAAGGATATCTTAAGATGAAAGCCTTGATCAATGAGGTACTAGCCCCCTTCAAAGATGCGATATTTGGAACTATATTATCGATAAGTAAAGGAAAAAATTCAATTTTGACGTAGTTCAGTAAAGCCAAGACTTCATGAATGATGATTATATTATTTGCACTACCCCGCCCTTGATCACCGAGGTATTAGCTCCTCATTCGAAGATTTGACATCAACGTAATTAGGAGATCAAATTTTGACCCTCTAAGAGCCCTCCACCCCTTCTTGATCACACTTGGAGTGGGGAAAATAGGGTATTTCAGTTTAGGGCTTCCGTAAATTCTTTTTTCCCGCATTACTTTTTGCCATCTATTGAATTAAAAAAATCCGTTTTCCTGAGCACTTTTTGGCCCACAGAAAGTAGATCAGCTTACTTTTCTTGAATTCGAGTTGCTATCTTCATTTTGTACCAGAACAGCATAGTTGGGCTTCAATTTAGTATAATCCATGATATCTGAAAAGTAAACAAAAAGCTGAAAAGCCAGTCAAGAAAACGAGAAAGAGCTATTTTTATGAAGTAGGTAGGCAAACAATAAAAAAGCCTGTTCAACAAAAATTCCAGTTTGCCAGTCGACAATTTTGTATTTGAATTTAAACCACTCATCATCAAAAATACATATGCACGTTAATGTAAAATGGCATTGGTGATGAATAGGCGAGATAAAAATAAAGTTCTCAGAACGTTATCGGTTTCAAATTCACATGACGTAAACGGTAATTACATTACGTCAAGCAGTAGAATGCAAATTTTCATGTTATCAACTCCGATAAAATCAGAATAGATGGGAGAAGGAATATATTGTGCAGCGAGATCTGAACAAATGTAGTATGGTAATGTAACAAATAAAAGTATCGAAGCGAGATATGAGTAGATTGGTCTTAAAATGAACCTTTTGCAAAATCCACTTTTTTCAGTAGAGGCGAAAACCTGCCGCAGAGAAAATGAGTAAAGTCGACGCGATGGTGTTTCGTGTAATACCTTCCTATTCGTGTCCGAAAACGATTCCCTAAAAACAATTCCCTTTTTTCCCTTCCAGGAGGGAAATCCACCACTTTTTGTGCTGCAAAAGGTTCATTTTGACTCCAAGGTAAATTCCCCCCCCCCTTTAAATCAGGAAAAAAGTTGAGTCAAGCTGCATGCAATGTTTGATTTCGAGCACCTTTTTCTCCTACAACGAGGCATTTTGAGATCGCCAAGATAGGTTTATCGGATAGCCCGTATCGAATAGTAACCGAAACGATACCTAACTCATTTTCACCAAAAATGCAAAAGGTTCATTTTGAGACCAAGCTACTCAAGGTGCGTCCACACGAGGATGATCAGCTTCGTTCAGCCTGGATGATCAGCCTCGTTGAGCTGAACGAAGCTGATCAGCCCGTCATCCTCGATCGACTTGATGTCGGTCTGTTCAAAGGATGATGAATAGTGTGGATGCGACTGCATCATCCACGTTCGCTCATCCAAAAATAATTTTTCGTCATTTCACATACAATTTATTGTTCAATGGAATGAAAATAATTTTAATATCAGAAAGTTACTTTTTTTAGTCATCTGACCATTTTTCTGAAATTAAAATAATTATTTACAACGCAAAATTTACTAAAGATTATGCTAATTTTTATTTATATATTTTTTTCAAGTGTTTGTGCGAGTAGCAATGTGTGAACCCTAATATATTTTATTTACCAAAAAATTTAACATGAAATAAAATTATCATTAATGTATATATTTTTTCAGTAAGTATTATTAATTTATTAGCAACAAAATTTTTTTTCATAAACTTGATACCTAAAAACACTACAATAATTTTAATCATTTTTAGTAAATTTTTTCATATAAAATATTAATTTCGGATATTGAAGAATTATTGAAAAACTGAATTTATTTTTGATTACAAAATTAATTCCTAATAATTTTATTACATATTTTTTTAATTTTTTTTATCATAAGATGAAAATTTTTTTCATCATTTTCACCATATGGGGGTGAGGGTAGGGTAGAAATTACTCATGCTACCCTACTTTTCACCACCACCGATTGTACTTGTCGCGTATCCCTCATAATGACTGACTCGCTATTTGGAGAATAACGCGCAAAAACACTTTAAAATGTAGTATTTAACTTTTTCCTCACATATTTTCCTGGAATGTAATGTACCGATTCCTTCTGTCGATGGCAAAAAGCTGAATAAGTGTGGACGTCGACAGATGATCATCCAAAGCTGATTAGCTTAGGCTGATCATCTAATCTGAACAAGCTGATCATCCTACGTGTGGACGGACCTTCATATACTGATTCTACGCTACTGTTTCTTATACTCATCGATCTGCTGAACATTCTTCTTCTATTAAAGCTCTGCCTATCAATTTTGAGTTTTTCTCGCTAATGGTCAGTAGTGGAGAAAATTAGCGCAGTTGTAGAATATTCGTTTTTATAATACCAATAAAAAATATTTCAATGCATTTCCTTTTTTTCGTAAGCTTACCAAGTGAGGTAGTGTCGGGGGGAGAGGGGAGTTACATAAATCGTTTATATGTACTCATTTCAACTAGAGAACCTATAGAAAAATACAGGCAGAGGAATCTGGCATCTTGGTTCATGAAATATAATTTCTTTTCAATTCGTAAAAAAATTGAATATGGGAACCAACTACGAAAAAAAATGCAAGAATATAATCAGAAAGAGTTGTACGTAATTCAAATCATATTTGCGCTTTCTAAATCAAAATTATGACTGTGCAGTTGAATAGAGCATAAAATTATGCATCGAAAATAATAAGTCTCAAACCATTTTGATGATTGGCGAATCTGGCCCGGAGTCCAATTTCGGAAACTCGAATGGTAGGTAGGTAACCTCTAGAAACTACCATGGCCAAAGTTTCAGACTCCCCGCCTCCCTCCTTATTTAGTGATATTTTTTTGGAACCATTATCAGTTTTAGCCATTTTTCAACATGGCGTACCAGAGTAAAAAATCTGAAAAAATTTCACGGGCGATTTCATAATTGTGCCAAAGCGTTCTCATGGTTAAAAAAATTAAGTCAAGTTAATATGCCGTTTGGAATTTTGTATTTTTTATAATTTTTTGAAAGGAAATACCGAAAGAACTCTAATTTGACGGCCGATGTTTTAGTGACAACCTACATTCCTCCGGAAGTCGCACTAGATGCAAGCCTCCTTTGGTACTCCACATCCCAATTTGAGTCTAAACCGCCTTTTGACTACGGACTTGGACTGACTTCCTATTCAACGCTGCCCTATCACAATTATGCGTCACCTTTCAGAACGGTTCATTGTTAGAAATTAATCAATATCTTGGAAAAATTAATTAATTAGGCGTGTGAAAAAATAAATCACTATCTTTCGTAATTTAATAATGAATGAATTTTTTTGTCAAGTTGCACAAAATTAATACTGGTTCCAACATATAAAAAAAACTTGGGAATGATAGCTTGACAGGTTACGTGTTTTTTTACGAAGAAAAAATTACATGTATTTTAATTGACTACTCGACAAATGTTTCAAAAAAAAATCCAAATTGTTTCGCCGACTTGTTTTCATTCATAAAGAAATGCAGCTTATTATATTTTTCTGACTGATGACCTTGACACTGAAATAAAAACCACAACAGAACTATTCTTCATGCAATTTTCTCCTTAATATATACCATCGAATTAGTCAGAAAATCGGAAGAGGTGTTGAAAATTACTCAGTAATATCAATCGAGAAGAATTTAAACAGTCATACCACATTTGTGAAGGTGAGCTTTTTGATTTATACAGGTTCAGACTTGCAGATTATACTATTGATACTTTTACATAATAATCGTATGAGTTATTATTAATTATATTTTCACCAATTTGAGACTCTTCAATCTCTACTTAAAACCTCCCCTCAAAATTTGAGTGATTAGCCATTTCGGGGCGCATCGAAAAAACAAAAAAGTATATTTTTCGCATTTTCAATACGAGCCTCCCATTAAATTTTGGATGAATTTCATGGATACCTGCCGGGGAATAAAATATGTATAAATACAACAGAAATTTGGAAATTTTCCAGATTATTAGTATTACAAAAAACCCCCTCCCACAACCCGAGATCACTGCTTCCAAAATCAGAGCTGGAGGCGATAACACGATTTTGCAAGAATCCTCTATAATATTCAACAAAAAGATTTTCTCACTCCTAAAATGTCGATGGTACCCGCATCAGCTCATGGACTAACTAGCGTGAGCGACATTTTCATTAATCAGGTATTCTGTAGAAAAACATCTTCTGTTGCACTTCGGAGTGGATTTATCTACGGATTGGCTCGCACTAATGGTGAGTTTTTCAGCGTTATTTAAGGCGTCAAAAATCGAATTGAATTTTTCACGACAGGGGTATTTCTAACGTTATTAGAACAATATTGTGTAGTTTTATAGGTGGATTTTTCAACGATATGATTCTTCACCTGTAGGGAAGGGCCAAGTTTTTTGGAATTACCACAAAAATTAGGTACAATATGTTCACAGAAATAACGCTTTTGACGTCATATGTATTTTACATGAATATTTTACACTCGGTAAAGCTCGCCTAGTTTGAGTTTAACCTTATTTATGATCAGTTTAGAAATCAACTCGAAATATGAACATATGACATAAATTAACAATTTTTGTTACATTATGGGCTAAGATGATTTTAAATTTTATTTTAGATAGGATTATCGCAAATTTATTCATTTTACGCTTCTTTGGCATAATTCATTGATGCAAAGAATGCCAAGCGAATACCTGTTGCGTCGACTGCATAAGTAATGCATTTTAAACATCAATTAGGTATAACTTGTTTTAACAGTTTCATTTTTCTCTTTTAACGACCAAAAAAATTACAAATATAGAAATTAATACGCAAACGTAAACTAAGTGGGAATATTGTTGCGATGTTCTGATTGAGAAAACACGCGAAGTGATTTAAGAATACACTAATTTACAGAATTAATTACTTACTTTATGAGGTATTATGAGATCAAAAATATGGAAACACTAAATCAAAAACACATTAAAAATAAAAATTATTCACACAAATATCGAGCATTCAAAAACTCCCTAGACAGCTCGCATACAAAAAAAAAATCAAACGCGAACCAAACCACTTTGCCGTTCATCAATCGCCACCGAGAGTGCACGTCGAATGATCGAGTTGCACAGAGCACATGTGCATATGGCGGTTACTGCTTGCGCATTCTACGATCGGTCTATTCGAAAATTCAAGTTGAAACCGAAAAAAGGAAAATAACAGCCGTTCTTTTAAACTGGAGTGGGAGGGCAGGAAGACTGCACTGGTTTCTTGTTGCCTTTTCAAAATCGCATGGGTGAATAATTTTCTTACGTCATTGTTACATGACTCAAAAAAAAATTGGAAATTACCGAAATGCGGGAATTATAGCTTTACATTTTGAGAATTACTATGATTCAACTGTACAAAGTACAATTATGTGGACTGCATTACGCAACAATGTTCTACGTGAAATGAGGTGCCATAAACTTTAACTACATCAAGTTTTTGATGTAATGTAAATTATAACAAAGCCAGTCAATCAAACTGAACAAATTTCGCTTGTTTGTCTTTGAAATTATTTAAATAACATGAATGATTTCATTCATTACTAGTTTTTCTCATTAAAAACAAAAATAAGATCGATCAACAAGTCTATGGCGCCTCATTTCACTTGGAACATTGTTGCATAATGCAGTCCATGTATAATCCTTTTTGGCAAAGTATGTCGACACATGTCTTATACTTTTTACATTTTGATATCATAGCGATGTCGAAAATGACCGCTTTTCGAAATCATAATGACAACGACATTTCCATAACATTTGAATATAAAGGAAACTGAGGTCATGTGAGAGTTTCTGATCCCCAACTCCCTGCTTGGCTATACCTTATGTTGGAATATCGAGTCAAATGCGGGTGCATTCCACATTCATCACTTTTCGTGACTTTATATTCCAATAATCGACATCGACAATAAATGCTCAGTTGACACTCGACATCACTAGATGCATAAAACACAAATTTGAAACAAAGTACTCCATCACTCGAAATTTCAAAGTAAATTCTTTGGTTAGGTATGTAATTTTGGTAAAAAAATTTGAAGGAAAACCTCTTGCTTACAAGCGCGAAAGCTCTCATAAAGAGCATTAACCCTTCGATAGTGACATGACGGCTGGTAGCCGCAAACACGCTGAGTAACTTGGAGACTCCTAAATGTGTAGAATTATGCAACATACAACGCACATAAGTAATTTTGGTTGTCTATATAATACGATATAATTTTTTTTGGGCAGTTTTTAAAATTTGGGTGAAAATTTGGAGAATTTTGCAACTTTTTCGAGAAAGCTTTTTCGTAATTAGTTTTGGTGCATTACTGTTATTGAGAATTCGAATAAAATTGAATAATTTCTTCAAATGGTTGTTTTTTGTTTTGTTTTTTTTTTTTTTAATTCCCAAGAAAAAATTTAAAAAAAATCGATTACAATATTATTGAAAAATTGATGGAATTTTGTGTGTGTGTGTGTGTGTGTGTACGCTTAGTTGAGTAATATAGGTAATAACAAACACGTTTACACAGTAAGTATATAAAAGACGATACTTGAAATTATCCAAGTTTCCATAGAAATTTAAAAAAAAAGAAATGAGTACTCTAAAACGATTTGATGAATTTTTCATTCATGTAAAAAAATGGAACTGAATATTAAGTCATAACTCTCGCGCAAACCACTTCTAAAATACTTGCAATTACAGTTTTTGAACTGCACTGTTTAGTGAATTAATTCTGATTTTTTGTTTAGCTATCTTTACAGTCTAAGAATTTTTTTTTTTTGGGAAGCCATTTATGGAAATGAAGCGTAGACCAACATCATTTTATAAATAACTGTTCGAATTCTGTATAAAAATAATTAACAGAAATATTTTCCTCCAATATTAATAGTGCCGCTGACAGCCGTCATGTCACCTACCTTGAAACTTGAGTCACAAGGCACCTTTGAAGGGTTAACTATTTGATTCATAGGAAAATCTTTCATTAAGTATGGATAAATTTAAACGGATATTTTTTTCAGCATCATTACAAGCGTGCCAAATTATGTGGGCATTTTGAAGCGGTAAAGTAGATGTTTTAGTTTTCTTGATTTTGCTTCAGCATATACAAACAGTGATTAAAGCTACGTAAATCGAAAATACTTCTTCATTTTTGTCTATTACCCACAGTTCCACACACGCTTGAGTGTGGATACAATGTAAAAAGTAAAAACCTTAAAAAAGATAGTTTCGAATTTTTCATCTTGCACAATAAAGACACGAGACCTAAAAACGATATTTTTGAGAACTTCGTTAAAACCATTTAAAATCATCAAGAAGAGCGCCAAGACTAAAATAACATAAAATTTTTGAATTGAACGCAAAATAAGAAAATTCCAATTGTTTTGAAAGTTTGCATGCAATGAAGAAATTATAAATTAAATTAAAACTTTTTGTTCTTATTCCTATCTTCCTCAAGAGCATTTTTTACACCTTAAAATAGTGGCAAAGTGACGCAGAAATTTCAAAAATAAACAATTTTTCCCCCTTTACGCGATACTTTTTCAAACAATCTTGCGGATTTCCAACTCTCTTACACGAAATTTGAGGGAGGTGTGAATAAAAACCAAAATTTTAATTTACTAGACGGACCGAGCTAACAACAAGCAAATGCCAACCCAAAAACGGTGATACATTACACAGATTTTCTCAGAACACTCGTGACTAAATTCTAAATGCGCATGCGCAAATTTATTTCGCGCTAATAGTGCAGCAAGGAATCTTTGACTTTGACTATATACTAAATGGACCGAGTTACGTGTTAGAAAACTGCGGTGAAACATTACATGCATCAGAGTCGGAACACTCGTTGCAACTTCATATCTTGCGCATGCCTGAAGTCCTTTATCACATTCATGTTATTCTGATTTTAAGCAGTACTATCGATGTCCCTTTGCCGCACCGCACTATTAGCGCGAAATAAATTTGCGCATGCGCATTTAGAATTTAGTCACAAGTGTTCTGAGAAAATCTGTGTAATGTATGTATGTATCACCGTTTTTGGGTTGGGATTTGCTTGTTGTAGCTCGGTCCATCTAGTATATACTATATAGTCAATGACTATAATAAAATTATACTAGATGGACCGAGTTATGTGTAGGAAAACTGCGGTGAAACATTACATGCATCAGAGTCTGAACACTCGTTGCAACTTTATATCTTGCGCATGCCTGAAGTCCTTTATCACATTCTTCACTTGCCGATCGGTGCAGCAGGATTAGGTGAAGGTTTTTTCGGAAAACTTCGGAAACTATAGTTCATCTAATTTTTTGAAGCTATGAGGTTTTGGAATTAGGCTATCGACATGTTCCTTCGTTTTTTACGTGTTTATTTTATTTGTTAGATAGTTGTTTATTCATCAACTTTATATTGTAAGTTTGGTTGATACTTATTCAATAAGCTTTTGTGTTTTTTACGTGAATAAACGACTTTTTTCTAATGAATGAGGAACGTAATGCAACAACATAGACACAAACAATATAAGAGATGAAACAGAAAAAATTGGAAGTCCGAACGGCAACTGCCGAGTAGTTTCCGAAGTTTTCCGAAGAAACCTTCACCTAATCCTGCTGCACCGATCGGCAAGTCTTGTGCAACTCTAAATTATGATAATGTATTGAAAATTATTTTCAATTTATTTAATTTTTGTGTTAAAAATTCATGTCAAGTTACATTGATTTCTTTTTGTATTCAAAATAATGTAAATTCATTCATTTAAGAAACTTATACTTCAATCATTGTTTAATGATTTTATACAAGTGTCAGTTTTAGCAAAAAGCAAATATTGAGGTAAATTTCTCTATGCGTCTCAACGTCTATGCAAAAATGATTGATTATAATTTCTTAAAACTTCTAACTAGCGCCTGGGGTTTATCTCAGATGATTAAATACTTGATTCAGTGTACTGATTCTAGTGGCAAAAATGCTTTAATTTGAGTATTCGAAACGAATTACAAATGCCTAACACAACCATTATGGATTGAAATAAAAAAATCCTCTTATCAATATATTCGTTATATTACTTTTTCTCAACATCACTTCGCGTTAGCTTATCCACAAAAGTATATTGATTACAGGTTCGTCGTTCAACCATGAGTTCTCGTCGTCGATCACATTCTTCCTCATCTGAAGATTCGAGCGATATTAATGAAAAAGATAGCCACAATAAGTTCACTAATGTATTTCGTAACGATGGAAGCTTCTTGGAAATGTTCAAAAAAATGCAAAAAGCCTCACAACTAGGTAATACCAGCTCTACCTCCAACACAAGCGATAAAAATCTAACAGGCCAAATAGCTAAGAGTGACGTAGAAAAAGATGTATTTCTAAGAGAAGATGCCAAACAAAGCAAACCAGTTCCCATAGTCCGCAGAAGAAAATGCAATAAAGCTTTACCTGTGGGAAAAGTTAAGAAACTTAAAGCAGACGAAGAACAAGAGAAAAAACCTGCAATTACTGATGCTTGGGCTAAGTACCTAGAAGAGGTGAAAAAGTACAAAGAAACATCTTGCGATAGTGAAACTAAAAACCGATCTCTGGTTAAATAAGCATTTCGTTTACGTACAATAATAATACTCTTTTCCGCTAAAATTTTCACTTCATATTTTACGTATATCAATGTTGTGACTATTAGAAATCTATCTATGTTAAAAAATTTTTTAATTCTGTTTCTGTGACTTTCTGCTTATATAAGTGTTGAAATTTGTATATTCACTGTAATCAAATCATATGATTTGTATTCATTTTTTCATTTGCTTAAACATTTTAGAATATATTTTTCGCTGATGATTAAATATACATTGTAAGTTACAACTTATTGGTTCAGCTTCTGTTTTCATAAATTGCTCTTATTATGTAATTGAAAAACGATTTTATAGTTTCAAAATTTTATCGTTCACCTGAGTCCAAAAGCAGTGTTGCAGTATGCAAGTAAAACTGATGCGTTGCTACTTTCTTTTTCCTTTATTTTGAAATATGAGAATATAAAATATTTTGTTACTGTATTTGTATATAGATTTTTGTTTTCCTTCTTTTTTCTTTTTTCTTTTTTTTTTTTTTAGTTTTTGGTTATGTATTTTTTATTTCAATAAATTACTTTTTCCTACATTTTCAATTATTTTAGTAGAAATAAGTAGCATGGGGCATACATAATTCAGTTTTGATTCAGTCAATTTCCAGTAAAGATAGCAAATCATCGCAATTATAATTAATTTTAAAACATCTTAAAGAATGAGCATGTGAGCAGAGGCTTCTTGAGTGTGTATTTCATTAGAAAGTGGTTTAGGCTTCGAGTTATGAGCTTTTTTAAAAATATGGGAGGCATACAGTTGAATTACTGGTAATGTAAGTTTATAAATGTATCTAATGAAAAAAATGAATTTGGAGATTTTGAACTTTTCTCGAGTATCGTAATGTATTGATTATAAAAATGATATTGACACCGTTGAAATAAATTGAAGTTTATTTTTATTTTTTCTGGATAATGAGCAGATAAACTTTCAATTAGTTGTTAAAGCGATAAAAATGAAATACATAGGTTAGAAAATTGGAGTTGGGTTTATTGGTACACTGAACATTAGGAAATGAAGTTATTTCGGTTGATGAACAGAGAAAATAGAATGAGGGTCAGGATCAGGTACATTACGTACTACGTTTACATTTAAGATGGAGAGGGGGATGAGAGGAAACGCAAGCCCAAACTCACGATAAATTAAGCTCAAGAGCAAACTGAAAACACTTTTTTCATATGTTAACTCTGACTAGAATAAAAAATTACATTTTATAAATTCGAAGATGCATTCAATTTTCAAAGAAAAATATTGAAATTACGTTGAAGCGATTTTTGATCACATAAAAAGCTCAACATGAGATTCACACTGAGAAACATTTAAATTTTACTATATAAAATTTCATTATTTAGTTCTTAAAAACAGAGCAGTAGAAAGGGGGAGGCAAGGAGGTAAATTAGCTCCGGGCTCAAGTTTCGGAAAAAGCCAGAAATCTAAATTTTTTATTTGAAAAATGTAACTTATATTTTTTTTCATTAAATTCTTACATTTTCATTGAATTCAAGAAAAAATTAAAAGGTGGGCAACAATTTACTTTGTTCACAGGGTTTAATTCTAGCTCTCCTGAACCTGCTTGAACATATCTTTCAAAAAATGAAAAATAATATAAGTTTTTGAATTTCAACCTTTTGTAATAGGTTTGGATACAAAATTCTACATTTTAAGAACTTGTGTAACTCCTTACAAAGAATAACCTCAAATACACTTAAAAAAATTCTGAGCAAGTTTCATTTCACTCTAATAAATGAGGCCCTAAATATGCGGGGCAATTAAGAAAACCGCCAATATTAACAAAAAAAAATTTTATTAAATCTTTGGCATTAGGTATCTTAACATTACATGTTACTATAAGAACTTATTACTATTCACTTGATCAATTCGATATTAATACATCTAATGATCTTATTATGATCGATATTGAAAACACAGAGGAACAATGTTAATTTTTTATAATTCTACGTACATTGAAAGTAAAATAAAACGATCTAAAATGACTATATACAATAAATGCTACAAGTATTAAATATTACAAGAAAGTAAAAACGAGTACAAAAGTAAAAAAAAATCAAAAAATCACAAAGATTATTTTTTCGACAACCCTTCTTTCATTTCTTTTCCTTTGGTCTCAACAGGAAGTAATATACAACATATTGCAGCGAGTAAAGCGACTGCGCTGTATATGGACATAGCGTACACCAATGATGATTTCATTAAAACCTATAAACAAAATATCAATTATTAAAACAATATGAGTCGAAAATATAACTATTAATGTTCAATGAGACATACTTGCGCAATATACGGGGTTATCATGGCGCCAAGTCTAGCCATCGTGCTACAAGCACCTACGCCAATAGCTCTTAATTGCGTTGGATAAACCTACGTGAAAAAAAATATAGGAATTTTATTCCTCAGTTAGTACAGACTTGTAAACAAATTTTACTAAATGTAGTACGTACTTCTGGAGTGTACACATAAGCTGCTTGAAAAACGCCGGCAATTATGCCACGAGCGATGAACAACGTTACCGTTAAAAAGATTCGACTGAAATAATTCATACGAATTAGTTTGAGATGAAAATTGACATTAATATTGCATTATGTAGAATAAATATAACCTTACTTCTTAGTACATATAAAGAGTAGGCAAATACAAGCTGCAAATATAACGAATTGTAGAGCCATTGTTTTTTTGCGACCGAATTTTTCGATGACTAATATCGTAGCGAAAATTCCTGGAATGGAAAATATAATGTTGAAGTATACTTCCTTTGACGAAATAAATACCAAAGAGAATTCTGAAGTACAAATTACCGGGGAATTCCGCCAAAGTTGTCCACAACAAATCCATGTAATCTTGGGTATTCAATCTACGACAGTCTGCAGAACACGTCTCAACGGCTTTAAATAATCCTTGATTTTTTGAACATGTTTCAGAAGCTTCAAATAATTCAGTGGTCATTAAAACTACTCCATAGTAACAAAATGCGCATCCGGTCCTACATTTGAATTGAATAATTGAAAAAAAAAAAAAAAACGTAAGCAGGCATGACACATTACTGAAATTGAGTTTTTATTTAGGGCTTTTTGTTTACAATATTACTAAAGGTTGTATTGTCGAGTCTTCGACCATCGAAGTGTCGAGTAAACATATCAACTCCACAAGCCACATCCATCACAGAGTACAAAACCTCGATATTATCCCTTCCAAAAAGTAATCATTTGAGTTCACATTTATCAAATTTGAGCTATTTGAGACTCTTCCTGCCTTCCTTGAATTTTAGCCACCTGCTATTTTGGATCCATTTTAACCCAAATTTGAAGGGTCATATTCTAATTACCAACTAACTTCAACTTCGAAGTTTCACCTTTCCAGGTTCATGTGATGAGGAAACATTAGAAATTAAAGAAATTCTATGACTCAAACTTTCCTCAAAAAAACGTTTTTTACTATAACTCTTCTTTAATGCACTTGAGAGACTAAAATTTGCATATGTTGGTGTTCATGACTGCCAAAAACAAGAATTTTGAGTAATTTGCCTCCCCTCCAACCCTTCTCAAAATTTGAATCGCCATTTGGAGGTGCATCAGGCGCCAAATTCTCTATCAATAAACAACCAAGCGCATATAACATGTTGATAACATTATTTTCTATTTTCACAATTAATCAAGATGCATTTACAGCCAGTGATATAACATGAAAGTATTTTGAGCCATCATAAAAAGGAATTCGGTGCTTTGCTTGAATGCAGTTCAATGGGACACAGGGTATACACCAAAAAGTTGGACATTTATCATATGATTACAAATGATCTGGAACGCAAAGACATGAAATCCTTCCCCACCCCCGACCTCTCCTTCCAAAATCAAGTATACTGTAAAACCTATCGTTTCAAATTAAAAACTCGACTAAAAATCAAAATTCAAGAAAGTTTTCTAGAGTCAAATCTTACCATATAAACCAAAGTAAAATTGAGGTCATTCTTAGTTGAGGAATAAGTAAATCTTTGATGCAACCACGTTCAGTAACAACTGTGTCATCCACTACCAATCTACCTAGTAACATAGGTTTGCCATTTTCGGCGGCGACTTTCTTCAACGTTTCTAATGCCTTGTCCGATTGCCCACTGGCTACGTGGTAACGAGCACTCTCTGGCAACCACTGATGATGAAATATAATGGAAATATTTGTTTATTGAAGTTAGTACTGAATGATAAGAAAATCATAAATTACTAATATACCGGGCAAATGCAAGCAAATGCTAGTAGAGGAGTTGTGGATACCGCTAGCAACCATCTCCATCCTAATGTTGGCATAATTACCAACGCTAATAATACTTCCAAGCATGCACCGAATGCCCAAAAACACTGTAACAATAAAATGCCTTTACAAAAATGAATTCTAATATCATGAACACATATTGAACATTGCTTCAATAAATTTTCAACAGCGATTTAAATGAGTTACATCCCGACACCGAAAAGGATAATGCAAACACTCACATCTAATAGTACAACGCATTTGGCTCGTTGTTTAGACGGCAAAAATTCGGCGTACAATGTAACACTACAGAGAAATCAATTCAAAATATAAGCCATTTCGAAACAATCACAAAAGCTAAACTATCATCCTATTTCGTTGAAGCAAAAAAATAAAAATAAACTTTACTCACGATTGAGGAACACAACCGATGGCAAAGCCAACGAGTCCTCGTAGCAACAACACCCATAAATAATTAGGCGCGATTGAGCTAAGTAGTCCATAATAGAATAACAAAACGGCGCATAAAGTCAAAGCCTAAAATTCGACAAATATCAAAAATTAATTAGCATCAACAAAATTCTATAGTTGGAATTTGTGGAAACATTTCTAATACCTGTTTACGACCAAAACGATCACTCAAAAATCCCCAAAATGTTGAACTCAACATCATACCGAGAAAAACCACCTGTCCACACAAAATCATAAAAGCAAATAAACTTTTATCCATCAAAATATCGACTATCTGATGATACTAAAAAATTATACCGTTGTTGCTAAAGCTTGTTGATAACGAGATATATGCCAATCACAGTGTAATGCTAGGGATAAAATACTCAATATTGTCATTTCCATACTATCCGCCATCCAACATAAGCCAGTGAATAACGACAACTTCGCTTGAAACTTTCCGAATCCAAAAGCATTTACTGCTTGAGAAACAGTGAATGTATCTAACAGAGAAAATAACGTAATAGGCGTTATATGAAACCATCGAACATGATATGAGAAGGATAAAATATTGTAATCTATGAAAAAAGCTGTACCATCAGGAACAACAGATACAGAATTCATTTCCAATTCCTGCCCTATGTGGGATAAAGAATCGGTGCCATCGCAGAATGTTTCGTGCCTTCGGCATTCTGCGGTGTTATCCAAATCTTCGTAATTAACATCTGATTTTTTTGATACCGTTCTTTTGGCTGCTGTTAATATTTGCGACATTGTTAATCTACAAGATGGAATAAAATTAAAATTCAGTTTGACGAAAGATATGGTGCTAAATACTGAAATGTCATTACAATACCTTGTTAAAAGTTAATTTACGTAAATACGAAGAAATTAAACGAAAAGCTAACTTCAAGATTGGTTAAACAAAAATTATATCATTTTGTTTTATTCGTACAATACAAAAGAAGAATTATTATTTAAGTAGATGTAGGCCATCACGAAGAAGTGTAACACAGAACTTGAAAGAACACGTATCAAAAATACCGTCTACAATCAACAAATCACCTGCAAGAATAGTGTGTTGGTGTTTGGTGTGAATTGTGATAAAAATTTTATATCTTTATGTTCCTTTCCATTTTTAATTAGACTACTTCTAAAACTTTCACGTTCTATGAGTAGCAGCATCCAATAAAGCCTTTAATTTGAGTAAGGCGCTGCAAATGGTCATGTTTGAATAATGATATCATTTATATTAATTGTTTCATATCTTGAGCACAGTAATATATGTATTTATGTACATTAAAAGCATCAAATGAAAAAAATGATTCGCACATTTTTACGTTACCTACAAACAAATTAGGCATGTACTTGAAGAGTCAAAATTTTGGGGCAGCAATTTTTTAAAAATCCATTTTTTAAATAACATTTAAAACTTTAATCTCATCTTTGACTAACATATACCATATTATAATAATCAACTATAATGGAGCAGGCGAAAAAGTAGGGAAAATTTTATTTTTAAACGTTGTAGAGGATCTCTCCCTGCATATAAATATTCATGTTGTCGCCCTTTGTTGTGTTCTCATTTTAAGGTGGGTGAAAGTGGTAAGATGTGGACCTCTTTGAATACAATTATTTCGACTACTATTGTTCGCTAGTAAAATCTAAGGAAAAAACTTTACTCGAGAATAAAGGGCTTTGGATTTATAGAAAGTTAAGTAGGTAGCATACGAATATTTATTAGAGTAAGGAAAGGCACCTTTGGCCGTTTGGCCCCAACATAGTTGAGTGACACACATATCAGCTAAAAGAAGTACAGCAATGAATTTACGGTCATTTCGTGGTAGCGCTTCTCCTGTTTTCCGTAGCCCAATATTTGGCGGAATGCTCGAGAGGGGTTCAATTTGGGGTTTCGCGCATATGCCTACTACCATTGATTGATGGTGACCCATTAGTCTAAATTAGTCCGAAGCATAACTTAAGTCGACTACATTATAATGCAATAAAAAAAAATTTAACTGGAACGATGGGAAAATTGGAAAATTATAAAGCCGCATTATTGGAAAACTAGGTTCATCTTTTTTTTTGAATTTTTGATACCTGACTCAGTTAATTTTCATTTGATTCACAAAAATAAAAAAAATTATATCTATCATCTCCGTCAGCCTGTCATTTTAGGGAGGTTAATCCGGTTAATCAAATCCTTGGGGAGACTTTGACTTCCATTTGGACTGCATTACGCAACAATGTTCTAAGTGAAATGAGGCGCCATAAACTTTAACTACATCAAGTTTCTGATGTAATGTAAATTATAACAAAGCCAGTCAATCAAACTGAACAAATTTCGCTTGTTTGTCTTTGAAATTATTTAAATAACATGAATGATTTCATTCATTACCAGTTTTTCTCATTAAAAACAAAAATAAGATCGATCAACAAGTCTATGGCGCCTCATTTCACTTAGAACATTGTTGCGTAATGCAGTCCATTTTTTTCTTGGTTAACACTCGGTATTTTTGTGTTGAATTTTGAATACCCTAATTTTACTGGAAAGGCTCAAATTTTTAGAGGAGACTCAGCCTTTCCACTTCCATGGCTACTACCCATCCATTTTGAAAAGAACGAAAGGGACCGAATAAAAATAAAAATAAATAATAATAAATTAAATTAAAAATAAAATTTAAAGTTTGAAATCGTAGTTATCGCACTCTATGGTAATAATTTTCAACTAGTGTTTATCAATCGTTCCAGCTCCATTTTCCAAAAAAAAAAATACTGATAACAATACTTTTAAAAGTTGCATAAAGTTACTAAATTTCCAAGATTCCGACTTTCAGTAACAAAAATCAAAGATTAAATTTCGAAAATGTTACTAATAAAGCAAATGATTTGAATAAGGCTCTTCTCGGCAAAAATGCTGTGAAAAATACTTCCAAGAACTAGCGAAATGTTCTCATTACAGAATTCATTCAGTGGTAAATAGTCATAAAATTAATATCCAGCTATGCTCACCCCAACGCCAGGTGTTTCCAGTGAATTATCTTTGTCCCAAATATCAGAAATGATATTTGCGAACGTAAAAGCAGGGTAAGTACATTTTCAAATCCTCCAATCATCCTCTTAGTACCATCTCTCTCATCTTTGCAATTTCTGACTTCAGAGACATTTCCAAAATCGAATCAATAGTGCTAGAATTTGGCGCAGAAATTTTAAATGTTCGAGACGAATGGGGCTATACAGTAGCTCACTGGGCAGCCTTAGATGGCAATATCAAATTACTTCAACTATTGGTCGATAAACATATACCAGTGGATTTATCATGTTTCGGTACTCAGGGACCTAAACCAATTCATTGGGCATGTAGGAAAGGTCATGCCAGGATCATTGCTGTATTACTTCATGTAATTATTTTTACTAAACCTTATAAGTAATGTTTGCAGTTTGATCATCGTAGTTCTAGTATTGGCTACTTTTCTTTACATTAAATCTTAGCATCGAAAAATAGCCAATTTAGTGGTTAGAGAATTTTAAATGTGTGTCTTTGTGTGTGTGTTTTTTGTTTTTAATTTATATAATTTATGGAGATAATTTAGCCATATTTTATATTTCACGCTGCATGTGGAATTTACCTAAGGCTGGAGTTGATATAAATGCGGTCGATTTTAAAGGATTAACGCCTTTAATGACTGCATGTATTTACGGACGTATAAATACATGCGTATTTTTATTAGGCATGGGGGCTAAACATCACCTAGTAGATAGTAATGGTGATACAGCCGCTCATTGGGCAACTTATAAAGGTGTGTATGTGTATAAAAAGTTACTTGGGTAGTTTACTCGGATTGCATAGTTTTAGCCATAGAAATATTTTTATAGTATAGTCGTTCTTGATGGAAGTAATTGATTATTGTTTTCATGTTGCAGGACATGCAGATGTAATTAGAGTCCTCATTAATGCTGGAGCTGATTTACAAAAAGCCGATAATTTCGGATCTACGCCATTGCATTTGGCATGTATTTACGGTCATTTACATTGTGTAAAGTTACTCTGTGAATTGGTAATTTTTTTAATTAATTTATGTTTATTTTTACTTTTTTATTTTCTAATCGATAATCACTTTTGCAGAGAAAATTAAATTTAGAAATCCGGGACAGAAATGAAAAAACACCGCTTATGTTGGCTAGAAATCATCAGCATCATGAAATTGTTAAATTACTTCAAACAGAAATAAAAAAGAGAGGTCGTTATCAAGCTGTACAGCCTGTAATAGAAACATGGTAACGTATCTAATTGTGTTTGAAAAATTCTTTTTAATTTCAAAACTGAATAACATCTTCTATTGCAGGAATGCCATCTGTCAGGGGTTTGGAAAAGGGAATAGTAAAGGACCACTATTTCTATTCGTTGGTTCAATATTTTTATGGTGTTACCCTATGTATTTTTTAAGAGTAAGTAAATTCATTGCATTATATTTACCATCATAGTTATTATTATTATTTTTTAGTAATAATTCTCCAACTTATGTACAGTGTATTCCTTTGACGTGGAACGCTTTGAGCGGAGTTCACTATTGTTTTTTCTATTGGAATGCGATGATGTGGATCAGTTGGCTTATATCGGTGAAAAGAGATCCTGGATATTTACCAAGAAATACCGATAACTACGCGCAAATTATTCGTGGAGTGAGTGTTAATAAAATTTGAGTATTTTTGAAAAGAAATACGTTTTTTAAAAATTTTACAAGCCGTAAAGAAGAATCGACATTGAATCTTACATCTGTATTTTATAATTGCGATTTGATATCGTGAGATACGCTTTCATTTTTCAAGGATTTGAGTCTTTTATAAAGAATTTAGAGAAAATAATAATTTATAATCAGTCTTACATTAACGGTATTTAATGATTTCGTCTGCGAACCATTCAATATCTTGAATATTGAGACAAACTTTTCAAGAAATTCCTTCGCCAGTGATTAGATATTAATTTGAATATTCAGATGAGTATCGTAAAAAGTGATGCATTGTTTCCCTTGAGGATTTTCAATGAGTAGTTATTATTGTACATATTTAATAGCATCTACTTTTTTTTCAATATTTTACAGATACCTCACGACGAAAAAAATAAAAAGCAATTCATTCCGTTTTCACAATTATGTCACACCTGTCGTTGCATTCGACCCCTCAGATCAAAACACTGTCGTTTATGTAATCGATGTGTTGCTTACTTCGACCATCATTGTCCTTTTATTGACAACTGTGTCGGCATCAAAAATAGGTAACACCAATAATACGAAAGAATAAAAATTTTTCATATTATTTCGTCATCTAATTTCAGTTTGTTATTCGTAGAACTTGGTTTTTCTTATTTCTTCTATGCCTAGCTGTAAATAGCACGTTCAGTCTATATTTTAGTATATATTGTATAATCTATGCCGGATTCGAAGGGTTATTAATATTATCTTTGATCCAGTCGCTAATTATGGTATGTTTTAGCTGGGTCCGAACAGGCATATCGGTAAGGAACAATGCTGTTGAATTTTATTCATTCGTATTTACTTTGTACATCTATTTTATTAATAATTTCGCCATATTTTTCAGCTTTTACATGCTTGCATGAATATTACCACTAATGAGATGTTGAATTACAAACGTTATCCTTATTTGAGAAACAAAAAAGGAAAATATCATAATGGCTTTTCTAGGGGACCTGTTTGCAACTTATTAGAGTTCTTCACCACGTATAAGAAAGTTGATGAAGCGGTGGATGATTTCGCTTGAATAATGTTGCAAAATGAATAAGGCACAAATGTAATATTAAGATTATAAATACACGTGTAGACATATATGGTATTTATACATATTTCTATATCACTTTATTATTTCATATATTTTTAATACTTAAAGGGGTACAATAAACATTTTTTACCTATTTTTTTTCATATTCCTTCGTGATGATATCTATTAACATTGGCTCAAGAATACAATGTTTAAAAATGGTCCGAACTCCGAAGTGCATTTTTTATAAACTGCATAATGTTTTTTTTTTTTTTAATATTTCTTTTCATAAAGAGGGAGGCGGACAACTTTATTGTTAACTACCTTAGGATTTATATTTTTGATACATATATATATATTTTTTATCCCACGCGTAGCGCCGCCGAGTATTCATAAAATTCGCTCAAAATTTGGTGAGGAACTCTTCTTGAAAATGCGCAGAAGTGCTTTTTTTGTTTTTTCGAAAAATTTCAAAATGGCGGATCACTCAAATTTTGAGGGGGCTGGAGAAGAGGAAATAGCTCAAATTTTTCGTTTTTGATCTCATATGAAAGAGTGAGTCACGGACACCAACATATTTAAATTTCAGCTTCCTAAGTGCATTCTGAGGCGAGTTAGCAAAAACCTGTTTTTGAGAAAATTGCGTTTTTTGTGTCACTCACTTTGCGCAGGCGGTGTGGATAAAATTCGCTCAAAATTCGGTGAGGAACTCTTCTTGCAAATACGCAAAAATAGTTTTTTTTTTTTTCGATAAATTTCAAAATGGCGGATCACTCAAATTTTGAGGGGGCTGGAGAAGGGCAAATAGCTCAAATTTTTTGTTTTTGATTTCATATGAAAGAGTGAGTCACGGATACTAACATATCCAAGTGCATATTGAGAGGAGTTAGATCAAAAAACGGCTTTTTGAGGAAGTTTTGAGTCATGAAATTTCTTGAATCTTCCATATCTCCCCACCAAATCAAGTTAAAGAGGTCAAATTTTGTGTGTGAGGTTAGTTGGTGACCACAATATGACCTCTTGAATTTGGATCAAAATGGATTCAAAATGGCGGATTATCAAAATTTTGAGTAGAGCTTGAGGAGCCTCAAGTTGGTAAAAATGTAATTAATATGAATTCATATGGTTATTGGGGATAAGTTGTATACTATATCCCGAATTCACTTCCATACATGATGTTGGAGGGGGAAGGCGGGGTTACCAACCTAAAATAGTGGTGGGGGTACAGGAGGGGTCGAAAATTTTTTATTGCTGTGTCATATGATAAAATGAGCCCAAGTGACAAACGTATTTTGATTTTAGCTTCTCAGTGATTTTGGAGGGGAGTTAGAGCAAAAAACGGCTTTTGGAGGGGAAATTGCTGCAGGAAATTTCATGAATCTTCCATATCTCATCACCAAATCGGCCTAGAATGGTCAAACTTTGTGTGTAGGATTAGTTTGTGACCAGAATATAACCACTTAAATTTGAGTCAAAATGGATCCAAAATGGCGGATTTACAAAATTTGAAGATAATTTGAGGACCCTCAAATAGTTATAATTTGAGAAATATGCGTTCGCATGATTATTTCATGGCAAGAAATACTACATTTGTGTCAAATTGAACTTCTTAAGTGTTTTTGGAAAGGATAGGGTAGGGGTTTTCAGACTTGGTATTGGGTGTGGCCTGTAGTAATGAACAGTTGAGCGTGGTTATTACTAAATCAAAAGAAGCCCCAGTTAAAAACTCAGCTCCAGTAATGCGGCATGGCTGCTTACGTTTTTTTTTTAATTCCTTTCTTTTTTTTTAGATAAAAAATTCTCTGTTATAATGTATTCATCTAGATGAAAAGAGGAAAAATGCCAACATTATGTGATACTTGCATTTTTGAGATATCATTTATAATTTGATCTTTTTTTCCATGGTCAAGGGTCTATTCTACATACACGATTGCATACTGATTTGCCTGCTAAATGGCCATTTTCGTACATCTTTGATTCTCAAATACTACTCATTTGTTTCACTTGAAATTTGAAATATACACCTATAATAAGATTCACAGAATGTTTTTTTGATTAAGTGATTATTTGTCGAGAAAAACGCAAAAATAAATTGGCTTTTGAGGCGGCCATATTTCACAGCTTATAACTTTCTTATAAATTAAAATTTGAATTTTTCGTTGTGAACAAATTAAAGAGAAGTGTCTTATCTTCTTTATTTTCAAATTTCAAAACTTTTCATAAGAAACTCACGAAGAATTTTACTCTAAAAAATATCACTTTTTTAACGTTATCAATTTTGGTTTCCATATCATAGATAACATTGTAGTACCGTGTAACATAATAAAAGTAATACCGTGTAGTAAAAGATTAAAAGTAATACCGTGTAAGGTATAACATATGATAACGTTGTTCTTACTTGGAAAAAAAACTCTCGATTATGATTGGTCGTTGTAATTTCATGTTTCCATATAAATATAAGTGAATGTTGTTTATCAACTACAGTTCTTCTCTACTAGCCACCCGAGTTAGTTCATTCCTTCATTCTTTCTTGCGATAGCCTCGGCCGTCGCACACTCTTATACTACAACCTCGACGCGACAGCACAAGCCGTCGCTACGCGAAAGCTTCGGCCATCGCGCACATCTTACTTCACTGCGACAGCATACGCCGTCGACATATTTTAATATTGCCGTCGTTTAACTAGCGACAGCGACAGCCATTTGAAATTAATATATTAATTCGCCCGTTGCCTACCAGTGAGCCTTATTCTCGAGAATAAAAAGGTAGCAATAGACCTTGCGGTGACCGGTCGCAACAATCAGTGCTACCATATAGTTGCGCGTGAAATGTGTTGGATGCGTTTATCTTTTCATGCTAGTTCGACTCTATTTAGTTGCATTATGATGGTGCTTTGGAAAATAAGTAGATAAATACGGAAAGTTGATTTTAAAATTAAGAAATAAAAGAATTGGAAAAATAAATGCTAAGCACCCTCACACAGTCTTTAAAATAATATAATTATTATAATTTCAAATCATTTCGTTTCGTTATTTTTGAGAAAAATGCGACCAACAAAAATTATATCTTATTTTCATTGATCGCATTTTTCTCAAAAATAACGCAACGAAATGATTTGAAATTATAATACTTATATTGTTTTAGACACTTTGTTTGAGGGCGCTTAGCGTTTCTTTTCCATTTTGTTCATTTCTTATTTTAAAATCAACTTTTTTGCATTTACCTACTCACTTTCTGAAGCACCGCCTTATATGTATATGGTCAGTTAATAGCCTACTTGATGCATTTTTTGAACATTAAACCTGAGTTAGGTATGTAGTTACATTATACAGATATTAGATATTAGCTGACTCAATGAATTTAAATGTTGCACCAAGTCAGTTATTAGCCGACTGTGTCTCTGCTGTATAGTATTATTACACCGAATTGGTTAATAGCCAACTCAATACTTCTAAAGTTCTAAACATGTCGGTTATTAGCCAATTCAATGCATTTCAACACTAAACCAAGTCGGTTATGAGTCCACTCTATGCAGTTCTATCAGGTACACAGTGTTATTCATTAGCCGATTCGGTGGTTTGAAAGAAGTTGGTTATTAGGCAAAGAAGCCGATTCAAATACTCCACGCACTGAGAGCTGTAATTTGTTTTGTTAAACTTGAAATTTTTTACCTTTTTAAAATATTTTTCATTTTCTTACTTGCATACAGCTTGTAAGTTGCAATAGTTGCACTTTCCATTTTAAATTAGCAGGTAAATTATTGAAGCAATATTAGGGATCTGAAATAATATGAGTGCTCAGATTTGGTAGAAAAGACTACTGTTTACCAGCTAGTAATGAAAAAAAAAAAAAAGTAATGGAAAAAATCAACAGGAATTTTTGAGCCTCAAAAATTTTCTAACCGTTGATGGAAGTAATGGGAAGTCTAAAATTAACCAAATATTACACCTACACTAACATTTTCATAATTTTGTGGTACCTACCCAGGTATATAGCGGGGTTTCACCCCTCATTTAGTTGAGAGAGCAAATTGGCAAAAAGTTGGTGAACAAAATGAAAAGAAAAATTATGACAACACAACGAGCTGTCATTTATGTACCTGTTTTCAACTTATTGCTTTTTTAATTGAGAAATTTTTTATTAGTTTCCTCTCTATAAGTTAACTTTGCCATAGGTATGTTCCTGTATCTAGGTCCGATTTCAAGTACTTGCACTTTTTAGTATCGATATAATTGTAGTTTTTGGTTTTTTAAATAGGCCCCTTGAATTGGAATTATAGTTAATATTAATTCAATTTTCGTATTCGTAGTAGGTATTATATATTTTGATTTCTACCTACCTACCTACCTACCTACCTACCTACCAACTTATTAACCACACATACTAACCAGTCCAACTGGTAAAGTGTTCATTGAGCGTGCTTTTTTAAGGGACAAAAAATCAGTTCGTTTTTTTGTATGTATGGGTGTCACAGTCCCAAAAAAAGAGAGAGCTGGAGCCTAAAACCCCAGTTTTTTCCCATTTATTAAATTTAATTAAAGACAAAAAATGTTAATACAGTCTGGTAGCGGACACTCCACTTACTTCAAATTTATGTCAACTTCCTTAGACAACGAGCACAATGGGGTGTTAGCGCCCTTGATGCGCGATTTTTTTCTCAGATTCAGCCATTTTTAGATCAAAACAGGCTCTGTAAGTGCGATTAGCTATGCGGGACAAAAAAAACGAACTCAATGCATATGTAGATTCATTCCACACCCATTAAGCTGAAGTTCATGGAAAACTCAAAAGTGCTCAACATTTTTTTGTTTCATATTCTTTTAATTTTGACAAAATTCTACCCCACTTTTATTGGTCAAAATTTGCTAAAAAATATAGTCAAAAACTGACATGTGCTTAAAATTACCAAAGCTGTTTAAAAATTTTGGTTGAAATTGTTGGATTTTTGGTGGAATTCTACCCAACTTTTATGAATCACTCAAAAATTGGACAGCACTTAAAATTCTCAAAAGTTATTTAAAACAAATTTTCGTTGACATATTTGAATTTTTGGTGAAATTTTACCGCACTACCATAGGTTGCATGCCAATTATGTGAAAATACTCAAAAATTATCCTGAGCTCAGAATTCTCAAAAATTTTTCTGGTAAAAATTTAGGTCATAAGCCAATTTTTTGAACTACTCAAAAATCGATCTAATTTTGGGCTCAAATTGCATTTTCACCAATTTTATTGCTTGTGAAATTTTAATCCATTTTGATGGGTCACGCAACAATTTTTTGAAAATACTCAAAAATCGACTTAATTTTAACTCAAAATTGCTCAGAAATGCTCAAATTACATTTTCAACAATGTCTTTATATTGCTCATGAAATTTTAACTCATTTTGATAAGTCGCAACCCCAGTTTATAAAAATTTATAATTAGTAATTTGTGACAAAAGAGGCAAAATGGCAAAAATAGTATTTTTACCAGTTCGACTGTGGACTGAATTGGTTACAGTTTCGATATAGGTAAATGATATACCTAACGCTGCTGTGATTCGTGAATTATAATGAAAGTCAATCATTTTTAGACTAAATGATTATATTGAGTATTTGTGAATCAGCGGTACACTCGTACGTGTATTAATTAGCATTATACAAATGAAGCTAAAGAGTTATAAAAAAATTATAGAAGATGATGTTAAATAAGTTTTAATGGCTGGTTTAATAAAATTTACATCAGTATTCTCTTTTTTGCAGACATCTGTTGCACGACCCCAATATCTTTATGGTAGGGGTGGAAAACCTAAATAAATTAATGAGCGGTATTAGTGAGAGATTGATTTCTAGAGGTTATATCTACCTATTATAAACCTGTCATTGGAGGTACCGATGAAACACGACGATGTTTCTGCCCCAAAGAGGTTGTGAATACGAATATAAAATCCAATTCATTCAAATCATTAGAAGAAGGCTGTAGATTGGAAAATAGCGAATGTGTGAAGTGGAATGGAGTAATAAATTCCAAAAATATAGGTAGATTAACATTTTGAGGATGATAAAGTAATCAGAATGAAAAAATTACGGCAATAAAGTAATAACGGTTCATCTCTTAATAAAGTGATAAGTACGTATGTGACGCTATTTTCAATTGATTAATTATTAATTTATCTATGCTCTCGCAAGACTGGTCATTGGTCGAGAGGTGCCCGCAGTCACAAGATTTTGGACAGGTGTTCTTAAATTCTTAATTCTTAAAATCACCCAAATATTGTATGTTCAATGTTCATCTGTATTGTATTAACTAGACATTTATGAATCAACTCATTCATCAAAATTTCATCTTTCTACGAGACAAATTTTCCGTATTTATCCTCTTAACCCAATCGGATAGTTTAGTCTAGGCAAAAACCTACAAAACCCTTTTTATACCAAAAAAAATCAGTGAACATGTAGCGAAGGTTGCGCATTGATAGGCTACTATTGTAAATGCGGTGTCTGCATAACACACACAAAGCGCGACGAACAATTAAGAAAGCGGATGGACCTGCAATAAAACGCGAGCTATTGGCTTTTTTAGAGGAAGCATACAAAACGCTAATTCATTTACAAGTTTAAGACGGTGGTTGACTCGGCGCTTCGAGGTACGGTATTTGTGTCACAAAAAATAAGATTTTAAAGCAAAAAATAAACCTTCAGACGTTTACTAGCCATTATTCGTTTAATAGATTCTAGCGAGCATGAAAATATTGAAGATATATTCGCAATTGTAAGCACGTCATTTCGCAGGTTATGAGTGGTGCCTATAAGGCTATAAGTAGTGGTAAGTTACGCGGGACAACGGAAAAAATTCCAATATTTCGGGGTTTCAATTATTTACGGATGACTACTCTTACAAGATAGGATATATTAATGCTAACTTGTAGGAACGCACTAACTTGCTACGCTTGTGCTGAAGTACTGCATTTATGCCCTATTTGTATAGAAGGCATTAAAAGCATAATGCAAATTTGTTTTTAAATATATGATTAAGAATGGTAAAATCTAACTAAAATTCGGAAATCATTTTTCTCGACTTTAGTTTTTAATTAATGAAAAACAAAATAGGTCAAATTCAATTCTTTTAAGCCTAATCGTTCATCTCGATGGTGGAGAAAGTGTAACTTTTGCTAGTGATAATTTTTTTTTTCATGAGATGTGGTTTTATAGCAATATAGTATGATAAGGTGTATATGCATTTATATAATTATACATAATAAACCAGCCCGATGTTTTTTTTTTTTTTTTTTTTTTTTTTACAAAATTATGGGTACCTAACTGAGAAGGATTTCTTCTTTGGGTTTTAGATAGGTAGAAGTACCTAATCACTATATTTATAAGAGGAGAGTAGAATGATGTGTTTCTTCTTAATTGTATTTTCAATAATTGAGTTACCTTTAATTTGGATTGACATTAATTTAATCTGAAATATTTATCCCATTTTTTAATAATAAATTTAAATATTGAAAACAGATACTAGTTCCCAATCCATTGTTTACTTCAAACATTGTTTAGGAGTTGAAATCGACTTATGTTAATGAATAGGGCTAGGATTTATATGCGCTAAAAAAACAGTTATAAGCGCTTATAAAAAGCAGTTGAAAAGTGTCAAAAAAGCAAAAATAAGCGGTTTAAAAATGCATCATGCGGCATATCAAAATACAGGTATTTTCAACCAGAATGCAAAAATCCGATTAAATTACCTACAAAGTTCAAATTGAATTATTTAAGTGAGAAAAACATCAAAAATTGTTTGCCTATTTCAACAATTTTTTTAAACATAACATATCAAAATTCATTGATATTAGATATCATCTTATCAATAACAACAAATAGATAGAAAAAACTTGTTTAAAAAACTAACAAGTCATTTTTTATCAAACAATGGAAATTTGAGTTTTTATGTCGATTTTTTGTCTTTTTTTGTTCAAATATGCGCAAACCACTTAAATAAGCTCTAAAAAAACGTTTATTAGCTATTTTTTGTCAAAAATAAGCATTTATAAGCCTTTATGGTCATATAGACAAAAATATGTGCTAAAAAATTTTGCAGTTCGGCTTTAAAATGCATGAATTGCAAAAAAAAACGCTGATATACTGTATCTGTCATAGCGCATTCAGATAAGCATTTGCATATAAATCCTAGCCCTACTAATGAAATACTTTGAAATACTTCAACGAAAACGAGGAACCAATGTATCTAATCAGACTGAACTCAGTGATAGTTTGATAGGTAATACAGAATCTATTAACGCGACACATACCTAACTAAATCAGACTGAAGTTTGTGATAGGTAATGACAGAATCCATCTACTCGATCATATTATACTTAACTCATGAAGTCCAGGAAATAAAGAAATAAATATTAGGTACTAAAGTAGGTACCGATATGTAGGGACTGGAGCATTTGTTTTTCCAATTTTTTCATTTCTTTATTATAAAATCGACTTTTTCGCATTTACCTGCTTATTTTCCGAAGCACTGCCATAACCAACTATGTGATGTACAACTAAGTACATACACATAGGGTGGGCTAATAATCGACTTATTTTGAAGCACTGAATCGGCTGTACTGAATGTGTGAGACTATATTAGCCGACTGGGTTGAAATGTGTATAGGAAATTGTAATTATTTAATAACATGAAGTTAGCTCAGTAATAAGTAACAGATTAGGAGGTATAATTAGGCTCAATTAATACTGATACTAATCAGTGAATAATTTTTCGGTCAAAGATTGCTGCTGGATTCACAAAATGAAAAAAACTGAAAAATACTCTTTTTTCTTAAGGCTCAACACCAACTTAATAAAAAAGAGGAAATATATTACTTATTTAATTTTACCAAAATTATTTTCACATGATACATTAATACATAAATTAAATTTTAACGTTGGATATACATAGTCACATTTTTACAATCACAAAAATGGGATGTAAACCAGTAAACCTAATCATTGAAAAATGAAATTGGAAAAATAAAGCCCCTGCGCTTCATTCTTCATGATCTGAACTTGATATTATGCATAAAAATTAATGAAATCGATACATTTTTTATTTTCAATGTTGAACGCACTGCATTACAATCCGAGCGACCAGGTCGCGCAATAAAAATAAATAATGAAATCGATACATTTTTTATTTTCAATGTTGAACGCACTGCATTACAATCCGAGCGACCAGGTCGCGCAACGGGTCCAGGTTACTTTTTTTTTCTCGAGACTCAGTAAAAATCGTTGCCTACAACATAGAGTGCCTGCAAAGCTTAGTTATACTAAAAAAAAAATCCGAGCGACCAGGTCGCGCAACGGGTCCAGGTTACTTTTTTTTTCTCGAGACTCAGTAAAAATCGTTGCCTACAACATAGAGTGCCTGCAAAGCTTAGTTATACTAAAAAAAAAAAACACGTGTATGTGAAATATACCCTTAAGTATAAAGTATTTGAGACTATGAAATTATTTCTTATTGTAAAAAATTTTTCCTTATGGAAGGAATTAAAAATTTCTTCAACGCTTGCCTTCGCCCAAACTATAATTCTTCAAACATTTCAATTTAATTCAGTGTGCAATATAAACGTGCATGGATATTCGTAAAATCGTTGTTCGTGATGATTATAGTGATTTTCTTCAAAATAAATCACACTGAAGAAAGACAACTGGTGAGAGGTACACATCCACCCTTATAACTATTGGACATTGTGGAGGAACTATCACGCAGTATTATCTACGCTTTCTAAAGTATCTCAGCACCAAGAAATCATCTCAAACAACAAATGTCGTCTCAACACCAACAAATGTCGTCTCAACACCAACAAATGTCGTCTCAACACCAACAAATGTCGTCTCAACACCAACAAATGTCATTTCAACTCCGTAACTTGTCATACCAAAACTACGTATTATCGTCCCAAAACTATTTATTGTCATCTAAATCCTACGAACTGGAAAACTTATATTCAGAATGCCATGAGCAAATTACTCAATACCAATGTATGTTAACGTACAGAGGTCTGAAGGATTTTATGAAAGAAGTCCTTATTGAGCAGCATGGGTATGAGTCAAAGACTAGAAGCCAAAAAGACAACATTTTCGGAGTCGCTTTCATGGATTGTTATAAGGTATTCCTTGAAAATCCTGAAGATTATGTAAATAGTAAGTTGGAACCTTACAACATACAATTTGATGCAAAACGCAAAAGCTTAATTACACGGCCCCCATCCGCTATTACAGATGAATTCAGACCAATATCTAAAAGCCAAAGGTATCCAACAGATTTTGAAATTATAATCTTTGTTACGCAGTACGTAGAACAGACTGTCATAGATTCATTACAAATGCCAGAGCTCAAAAAATTGAAACTTTTTTTAGACAAAATGTATAACCAAAAAGGCAAGAATTTCATCCATTTTACCCAGGATATCATAGCAGGAGTGATAGCTTCTAATCTCCTTTTCTATAACAATCCATCACAATCACCAGAGACATCAACAGATTATAGCCATAGTTTTCCTCAACTTATAAAGTTATCAATTTGTTTACAACGAATTGAGTGTTGAAAAACTTCATACCCAAGGCTTGTTCCATTTCGCCTAAGAACATATTTTCCTTAGTTATCCCTACCCAAGCAGACTACGAAAAAAAACACAGAAATCACACTTCCAAAAGATCTTCCAACATGGGATGATAGTTATTGATCACGATTATGTAAATTCTTATAAAAGTCATTAAACAAATAAATTCCTCATTAAACTTCGCACATTTATTATCATACTTGAAAGAGATTCTCTTTTCAGGTTGAAGAAGTTGAAGTTAGTTAGCATTATTAGCTTTGTCTTAGTAAGTATTACTCTCGTTGAATTCTAGAAATGGAGTTGATATGTTCAAAAATCTTCATAATGTTTTTTAGGCCAATTATTAGACCCTTGAAGCCAGTACATTCACTTGTCAATAATGGAATTTTGCCTTCCTTATCAAATGATAGTCCTTCAATGTATTCAGTAAACAGTTGAACACACTCCAGAAGCAGTTTCTTCTTATTATTACACACTACTTTTTAGTGGGGTTTTTTGAAGAATTTACTTCGAACGTTTAGTATGTCAAAAATGTTGTTGAAAGTTTTACAAAATTTTGCGGTAGCTTGACATTCTTTGAAATTTGGGTGTAGCATGCCATCCTTCAGCCACATCAGCTCATCGCCAATGGAATCACTGAGTATCTGCACTGCTGAATGAGTATTCATTTTATTCTCTTTAAATTTTAGGTGACGATCATATAATGGTCTTTTTTCGCCTGTTGTATTCCTAACCAATTTTATCATGTTTGTATGGTCTGGATAGATGAATATTATTTCATTTGTTGAAGGGTGTTGGAAACGAGCAGGTTCTCACACATCATAATGTTGCATCCTATGCCATATCAAATGTTAAAGCAACAACATACACATGAACAGCAGCTAATTCTTTCAAACATACAGTAACCAGACTCGCGCGTTCAGCTCCAGATAGAGATTTTATGAGGAAATAACCAACAGGAATCTTCCATCCTTCTTTAAGATTATTTAACAGAAAAACTAGAGCATTAGTTGCCTTTGGTACTTGATCTGAGAATTCGCGTATCGATGTTCTTAGCTTTTCATAGCCATATTACGATCATTTTCAACATATTCCTTAACCCTCACAAAGCAACGCATTATGCCCAACATGATGTCAAAAAGGACATAATTGTTCAAAAAAAAAAGAAATTGACAACATAATGTCGAAAAAGACATATATAATGATTTGAAAATATCCAAAAATGTCGTTTTCGACATTATGTAGCGAAATAATTTCAAATTTTTACATTTAATGTCGTTTTTGACATATGTTGTGATATGAGGGTTTTAATAGAAATTTCATCTACCAACAACACACAGCATACAAGATTTATTTCAGTAACTATTTTAACTTCACAATTTTCATCAATTACTTCTCTGCTTAATTCAGTCTTAGCTTTCAGAGCCGTAAATGACTCCTTCATCCGTTAGTCTTGGAAAGTCATGAATTCTACCATACCACTTTCCGAGTGTTGAGTCCCACATCTTCCAAACATAATTATAAGCTTTCGCGCTATAAAAGTGAAGAGTGAGTGCAAATCATTGACTTTCATATATAGACTGCTAATGACTGCATAAGTGTAATGTAAAACGGTGTCCCCGACATACAACTCAATATAAGTCTCGAAATGCGTAGTGCGCATGAGCGGAGTTTATAATCAGTTATCATATGGTTGATTATAACAGATTATAACCAATTAAAACATATTATGCAGATGTTATGTTTATAAATTCAAGACTCGCGCATGCGTATAATGCATATCGCGACTTGTAAAATTTTAATGTCGGGGACAATTGAGCTAATGTGCATTAGCAGTCTATATATAAAAGTCAATGGTGCAAATGCCCTAAGCTCCTTAGGAAACGTGGCGGATAGTCTTTCTAACTGGTGCTCAATCTGCTCCTTCATAGATGATGGGAAGCATTCCTATAAAGATGTATAGGTATACTGAATGTATGTGTAGTATCTCATTTCTCAAATAAGAAGAAATACAAAATACAAAATAGTTTAATGTATCTAGCATTTATTCAACTCACTACAAGTAAAAAAAAAAAAAAAAAACGTAAGCAGCCATGCCGCATTACTGGAGCTGAGTTTTTAATTGGAGCTTGTTTTGATTTACTAATTCATAAAATTTCCTGCAGTAAAATTCCCCTCCAAAAGCCATTTTTTGCTCTAACTCCCCTCCAAAATCACTGAGGAAGCCAAAATCAAAATACGTTTGTCACTTGGGCTCATTTTATCATATGACACAGCAATAAAAAAATTTCGCCCCCTCCTGCACCCCCACCACTATTTTAGGTTGGTAACCCCGCCTTCCCCCCTCCAACATCATGTATGGAAGTGAATTCGGGATATAGTATACAACTTATCCCCAATAACCATATGAATTCATATTAATTACATTTTTACCAACTTGAGGCTCCTTAAGCTCTACTCAAAATTTTGATAATCCGTCATTTTGAATCCATTTTGATCCAAATTCAAGAAAATTTGATCTCTTTAACTTGATTTGGTGGGGAGATATGGAAGATTCAAGAAATTTCATGACTCAAAACTTCCTCAAAAAGCTGTTTTTTGATCTAACTCCTCTCAATATGCACTCAAGAAGCTGAAATTTAAATATGTTAGTATCCGTGACTCACTCTTTCATATGAAATCAAAAACGAAAAATTTGAGCTATTCGCCTCTTCTCCAGCCCCCCTCAAAATTTGAGTGATCCGCCATTTTGAAAGTTTTCGAAAAAACAAAAAAACTATTTTTGCATATTTGCAAGAAGAGTTCCTCACAGAATTTTGAGCGAATTTTATGTATACTCGCCGGCGCTAAGCGTGGGGAAAAAAATATATCATATATATAAAGCTACAAGAAAAAAAATAATAACAAAAATAGGGCCAAAAATATGTTGTTCCAATCGCCCAGCCTCTCCTAATGGACGGATTTCGATAAATCTTTTTTAAAAAAATCGCAAAAATTATGCAGATATGTCATCAAGCAAAGAAAATTGAAAATTCTAATCAGAGAGTTAAAAAAAAAAAACAATTTTTCTCTTTTTTTATTGCATAAAACTTAACGCGTTTGTTATGCGTTGCTATACCCCACTCCACGTCTTCCTTGGTTGTGGGCGTGGCGTTTGCCGTGTCGCATTAGTTCGTCAGTTACACGACACATATCATCCATTCATGTTATGTTGTTCGAAGAAGTCACATCAAAATGGCAATCCGAGTGAAGCGAGGAATGCCCCGGGTTTGGGCCGCGAAGCGGCCAGGGGACGAAGCCCCCTATATGGGATGAATCTGGTGAATTCTTCTATTTTCTTTCATTTTTGAATGAATAAATTTCGCAAGTAACTTAAGCAAAATTTCATTTACTCCATCCTACTTGTTTTCAAAGAGGCACTAAATAACTTTCTTGCATCTCGATTCTCGAATAGATTTATCCTAACCAGTTAACAGCCTTCTAGTTTGAAAATTCTGTTCTCAATGAATTATTAAATCATTTTAATGACTGATTTCTTGATTCAGTTGAGAATGTCGGAGACGAAGCAATTTATTTAATTCAATGAAATTATGAAAAATTAATATGAATATTAAATAATTATGAAGCAATGTTTATTTTTTGTTTTTTGGTCGTAATTTTTTTCCCAACTTGAAAAGTTTTTCGTAAAAATCCTATTATCCTGGCTCCGCGCTTGGATTTGAAAATTTGAGTGATTTCACATTTTTGTGGGCCTTAATTGATTTTCAAAAAAAGTTGAGAAAAAAACTCAAAAGCTTGAGTACAAACAACAACTAACAAGTCGGGCCTAGTACAAAAATGATTGTTATGATACAATAGCAATAATTGTATCATTATTATTATTTATTACACTTATAGGTGTAGGCGTATAGCTTATCAAGCTGATCTTACCTTAGTCTTTATCAAGAAGAAGAAGCTTCCCAGTTCCCAAGCAAACGCCAGAAATGGGCTTCAAGAGACTAAGAGTTCGTTTTTGAGAAAAAAATTAATAAAAACGCACGCCAAGATTATAATTTTATAGTATACAACATGGAGTATCCTACTAGTAGTCTAGTAGCTCTCTTTATTCTGATTCGTGTATTTTTAATGTTTTATCCAAATAGTGTTTAACACATTGGAACCTTTTGACGTGAAGTCGGAAATCATCCAGAATTTTTAACGTTTAAAACATCAATGGTAACTAGTCATTTTCTCTCCGCCTCTCCCCTTTTCAATAATAAACAGTTTACTCAACTCCGACTCCGCCTTTATTTCGCGAGAAATCAATCTTGTAATCATTTTTTTTCCGTTTGCGGCATCACAATTTGTATGCATGTGTACTTCTTATCTACTGTATAATTGGTAATGAAGTAGTAAATACTATTTCGTCATCGCGAAATAAGCACTCATCGGATCGATAACGGAAATCGTTTACAACTCATCGTTGTTGTGTTCGTTTAATTTCTCATTTATTTTAATGCCAATAAATGACCATGTCTTCAGAGTCGGTTAAAAGCGTAAGTTTAATTTTTGCTTATATTTTAAAAAAAATTCATTTATAACCTTCACCCATGTAATCTCCTCATTACAGTTTGCTACCCTCGAAACACCTGGATATGTCGGTTTCGCCAATCTTCCCAACCAAGTTCATCGAAAATCGGTTAAAAAAGGCTTCGAATTTACTTTAATGGTAGTCGGAGAATCAGGCTTAGGAAAATCCACCCTTGTAGACAGTTTATTTGACACGGATATCTATCCCGAAAGAATAGTCCCCAGTGCAAGCGGTAATAAATTTTTCCCACGTTACAAAATTGCGATAATTTTTCTAGATGAAATTTTCTTTCATATTTAGAAAAAACTAAGAAAACCGTCAAAGTTGAAGCATCTACCGTTGAAATCGAAGAGAAAGGTGTTAAATTACGATTGACTGTCGTCGATACTCCCGGTTATGGTGACGGAATTGATAACTCCGACAGGTTAATTAATAGAGCAATTAATTTATAATTATTGCCTTTTTTCAATACATCAATTAATCGTTATCATTTTATAGCTTTCGCGCCATTATTCAGTACATAGACGACAATTTGAGAGGTATTTAAGAGACGAAAGTGGATTAAATCGTAGAAATATTACCGATAACAGAGTTCACTGTTGTTTCTACTTCATTTCCCCTTTTGGACATGGGTAATTTATTTTCACTACTGTGATCTCTTAGGCGTGATTTTATGAAAGTTATATTATTCGAATTAATGTTTAGGTTGAAGCCTCTAGACATCGAATTCATGAAACAACTCCATAACAAAGTCAACATCGTTCCCGTCATTGCAAAAGCTGACGCTTTAACCAAAAAAGAAGTTTTAAGACTGAAAATGAGGGTAAGTTTCCATTTTATCTCGATCATTTCCTCGAAGTAGTCTCTTGATTGCCATCGATTTTTAGGTGATGGAAGAAATCGAAAAGAACAATATTAAAATTTACGCTTTACCAGATTGTGATAGCGATGAAGATGAGTATTATAAGGAAAAAGTGAGCAGTTTTCTTTATCATTCATTTTCCTCCTTCGTTCGTTTCTATCATCTTATTTGTATATATTCCTAGATACGTCAGTTGAAAGAAGCAGTACCGTTTGCTGTTTGTGGTGCTAATACTTTGATCGAAGTGAAAGGTAGAAAGGTTCGCGGCCGTTTGTATCCTTGGGGTGTGATAGAAGTCGAAAATCCCGAACATAATGATTTCATTAAATTACGTTCTATGCTAGTGTAAGTACATTCATCTTGAGCAGTTCAACGCCAAGCCTAAAAACTTGGGGGCTCGGCTTAAAGTAGTACATAAATTATTCGAGGATTACCAATCGTTGTGTTATTTCATCGTAGCACTCATATGCAAGACATGCAAGATGTTACGCAAGAGGTACATTACGAAAATTATAGATCTGAAAGACTGGCTAAAGGTGCTCCCATACCAAAGAGAACAACGTAAGTGAATTTTCCAATATAAAATATTTATACCGTAATTTCTTTCAATTTAATTACCATCTTATTATTTTAGGTCTTTACCCGATCACGAAAAAACCAATGGAACAATCGAATGTATTTCGGACAAAGATCGTATATTAAAAGAAAAAGAAGCCGAATTGAAACGTATTCAAGCGGAACTGGAGAAAATACAGGCGCAAATATCACAAAAAGCCGCCTAGTGGATGACGCATAGAATACTTAGATCTTGCCATTTTATATACTTTTTACCAATTTACTTTTTTTTATTTTTGTATTTTACAAGAACGAACATAATTTCGTTATCGCTATAATTATTTATTTAAGATGCGTGATTCGACTATTCTGGTATGTCGCTAGTTGGACCGCATGTTTGTATTGTAATTATCATTAAGTGAAGGAATTTTAAGCTTCGACTTTCTCATATTTTTTAAAATTTTTGACTTTCCAAATCGTGGCATTTGTTTTTTAAAATGTAATTTTACGCTATCGATTTTTTTTTTAAATTTACCATTTTGATAATGAACGTATAAGTCGGTGTGAGCTTAAGAACAGTGATGGATTTTCTTTTTATCAAGCTATGTATAGATTTTTATATCGACAGATTTTACGAATGTCAGGATTTTTATACGAAAACTTGTTTTTAAAGTAGTTTTTTACATTACGCCTATGTACTATTTTATACGTAGAAGTTAAACATTCGAATAAACATATTACTGGATACATTGCCAAGTCACTTTTAATGGAGTTTTCAACTTAAAAATGATAGCTATTGCAGCCTATCTAATTTGGAAAGAAGGGATCTATGGAGAATGGAGTCCTTGAATTTTGGCGTTTCAAAACATTTGTAATTTTATAGAAAATGTCCAAATTTTGTTGCATATATAATATATTTATATAGTATGTTTAGCTACAGTACTTTGTTACATCCGGGTTTTAAAATGCCATTTATTCACCTTGGTCTTTGAATGTACTTGTTGCACTCAATAGAAGAATAAGGATACCTACTTGTTGCACCTACCTATTTAGAAACCTACATTACTGCACGTGGTAAAAGGTGCATATATATCTATGTACTCGTATACGCCACCTCTTACCTCTAAAAAATTTCATAAATCCCCACCTCCAGCAAAATAAGTACCTTCGCCTCTAATCTCCACAACCTTTGTTTGGAAGAGAGAACAAAAAACAGTTTTTTGAGGAAGTTATGAATCATGAAATTTCTCGAATCTTCCATATCTCCTCACCAAATGAACTTACAAAGGTTAAACTTTGTATGTGGTGTTACTTTGGGATCAAAATATAATCTTTTGAATTTGGATCGAAATGGCCAGGAAAGCTTGAAGAGCCTAATAACTAAAAATATAGAATATGAAAGTTTTTAATGTGGTGTCATCATGCTCTAGTATAGCTTTTCAAGTAACTAGGAGAATATTTAAAGCAAAAAACGACTTTAGGAAGGGAAATTACTTCCAGAAGTTTCATAAATTTTCTTCATCTCCTCACCAAATCGATCTAGAGAGGTTAAACCTTATATGTAGGCCGTAGTGTTGGTTGTTGACCATAATATGACGTCTTGAATTTCGGTCAAAATGGATTCAAAGCTGTATCAAAATTTGAGGATAACTTGAGGAGGCTAAAATTTGAAAAATAGGCTTGAGCATATTATGATTATTATAGGCAAGACATAATACATATTCTGAACTCAACTTCTCAAGTGGTTTTGGAAGTTTTCAGACTTGGTACTAGGTGTGCGTGTGGCCTATAGACGAGAAGAGTTTAGCAACGTTGTTTGCAAACTTGAACAAGTGCCAGTTAAAAACTCAGCTACAATAATGCAGCATGGCTGCTTATTTTATTTCACGTATAACTGGTACCATCTTAATTTCATCGCTGATCGGAAGCTTCATGTATCAATGGAAATATTATATAACGATTTGCATGCTCTGACCATGACATTTATTTTCAATGTGTAACCGCAGGTATATCAGTATCCAAAAGAATGCTGGAGGGGAATGATTCATATCCCACTATACGTATTTATATGATAGACTTTATTTGACTAGCTATTAAATACTTTCACTTGTTAAGTTCGGTGTTGATATTGATACGATGTTTTATAACGCAATGCTTCCTCAGGTGAGTTCATTCATTTTCAACGGATCATTTATAATGTGGAAACATTTCCTAAATGCGCTTCCCCTTCATATTTAGATATTAGTTTTAGTAACTATTTGTGCTGTACAAGCGCAGCAGTATGAAGAGAGCACCACTTATGAGCCTCAACCTTACAGTTTCTCATTTATTGCTGGAAGATATCCTGGTCACGTAGATAGGACCAGAGCTGAATATGGCGATGGTAATGGTATTGTGAGAGGTATGATGTCATTAATAATGAATCAACGACTTACTATTTTTCCTAAAATGTGAAGTTTAGCTTGTTGCTAACATTTCCAATTCAAAAAATGTGATGATTTTTTGCGATCGATTTACTGAAAATATCGTTATGAAAAAAAAAAAACGCAAATTAAATTATACGTAATTTTTCTCAGAAATTTACTCGAACGTATTTCAGAAATTATCGTTATTTTTGTTCTTTTATTCGCGAATAATTCACAGATACGTAATACCAAGCTTCCCATCTAGGTCAACCAGTTGATCGTAGTAATTATTTGTTGCAGGTTTATACACATATGTAGATCCCAGACAAGAAATTCGAGCCGTCGAATATACAGCCGATAAAGAAGGTTTCCATCCTATTCTCAATATACCAGCTGCTGTGGATACTCCAGTAGTTGCAGCTGCCAAGTCTCGTCATTTGAAGTTGTTTAATAAGGTAAATAAAAACGTATATTCGTTTTAATGAAATGAAAAAATATCTTTATGACCAATCTATAACCTATCTATTATATCGTACGGGTAGACTGTAATCTCGGTAATGGGTAATTATAGTCGTTGAAAAAAAATTATAATTGATTGCAGAAAGTACCTAGCTAATGTTCGTACTTTCTTTTATAATAACAAATCGGTACAATTTCACCTACCTATACGACTTCCAGTTATTTCGATTATTTGATGTCAAACATTACGTACTTTTAATATAGCGTTGAATACTGATGATGAAATAATTTACAGATCGCCGAAAACAATAAAGTTTACGAGCCTAAAGAGACAGCATCTGTTGCGGAAGCTAAACGTCAGCATGCAATCTTATACGAACAAATTGCCCAACAGCATGCGCAACTAGCAGCCGAATTAGAAGCCGCCAGAATCGAAGCGGAACGTCAGGAACTTCTTAGAAAGCAAAGCGAAGAAGCTGCAGTTACTCAGCCATATGGATTATTACGAGTTCTACTAATTAAATTAAGAATCGTATTCTGTTGAATCGATGAGCAAGATTGAACGGCATTTATTAAAACATATCATTATTAATTTGAAAAATATCATGCATTTCTTTTACTTACGCATATAGTTAATACCTGTGAATATGAATTATTTTAGTAATTAGGTATACAGAAACATTTCATTATTTACGTGTTACACTTCAATAAATAAAACTATTAGTCTGTATTGTTTTTATTTCATATCACGTAATCAACATTCGCGTTTATTTATTATTCTACAATCGTGCTCCTTTATCCCATAAGTGTGAATTACTTGGGACGAATATTATAACGATGAATTTCAGACGACCGCGATACAAAACAACGCGAAAAATAACAGACGATAAACATTTTTTCGTAATAATTATAACGTTCATACGTATTTAACAAAAGAATGCCTAGAACGAGTGCTGATACCAACCACACGAGTCGGACATCTTCAAATTTTATTCTAATACAGAATGTTTCATTTCCGGCTCAACACCCACAAACCATAACAGTAATTCAAGTTACATACGTTCGTGTATGGCGGTCTGCCCGCCCAAGGATTTGAAGGTGCTAAAATATGCGAAGTTGGAAAGGAATTTAATTAAAACAATACTCAACTTTAAACATTTATTTCTCGTGAGCTATGAATAGTAAGAACGTGGAGGTTGCCAAAATGTGAAGCATATAATGTATTTCATTGATGAAAAAATGGTGAATGTAGAGGAAACTGAAGGGAAGATGTATGAAGATAAATACCAAAAAAACATTGTGAAAAATCGTCATATTTTTCATTTTTTTTTGTGAATAACTTTTGAAATTAAATTATTAAGGGGCCTATCAAAAAATGCCTTAGTAACTGTAAATGTATCTTCCATACATTGTAGGAGGTATTCGATAACTAAATAGCTGGGATATTGAAAAAAAATCCTGTAAAAGACAAATTTTGCGTTGAATTCAAAATCTTTGAAAACTTGGGTATTTGAAACAATTTTTTATCTATGTTACAAGTTATAACATTTTTCGAATGTTTCAGGTAGTGCTTCAAATATTAATAATTTTAAATATAATATTAAATAATAATATTGATACAGGTTGAACACTTCATCCTGCATTGTCCAGCTCGCACACTAGGGAATTCCAAGTACAGGTATAGACCTCATTGATTTGGGTGGCCCATAACCTCTTTATAAAGATGGCGACATAAAATTAAGATAATTTAAATTGGAAAAAAAAAATCGATGGAAGTGAAGGAATAAACATGACATTAATCATCATTTATCCTTTCTTCATATTCAACATTTAGTAAGTTCACAAAGCCCTCTATCAAGCTGATGTATTCTTAGATGCATATAATAAATGGGAAAAGAAATAGAATGAGTAGACCCAGTGCAGCAGTAGCGTACCCAAAATAGGCCTCCAAGAGGGCCGAAAGCCGCCATTTGACCTTATTTTACTTTATAAGCCTCAAGTGGAAATTTAAAAGATTATTTTACGTGGAAAATTACTGAAAACAGCTAAAAATCTTCAATTATCTATTCTACACAGTAGCCCATTTTTAAAAGAAATTTCAAATATGCTAATGCCGGTCAGTCGGATATGGAAGTTTCCTTTCGGACTTGAGATTTTTTTGAGAACACTTATAGTTGTTAATACCTGAAGAAAAAGCAAGATGAACTAGCAGTTTCAAGTTCAAAAATTCTATGTATCTATATTATTGAATTCCAAATAGGCAAAGCACTGAATTCCTTTTCAATCAACAATCATCTAGATATAATATGTTGGTAATACTAATTTCTATTTTTACCATCAGTCACAATTCATTTTACAGCCAATGATGTAATATGAATGTATTTTGAAGTATCATATAAGGGAATTTACTGCACTGTCTGTATGTGGTTGAGTCAGAAGTACAGTATAAGGTATAGACTTACAAAACCAAAAAAAATACCTGTACCTATTAACATTATTTATTAATATTGCATTGAATTTAAAAATTTTGATGTTTTTCATTATCATAAATTTTTCTCAACAGGGTCTAAATTTTCTCTACTCGATTTTAGTATCACTCAGGAAACGTGAGAGATGAAAAAAAAATAGCTTACGTTTATTCTAAGTTATTGTGTTTTAAATAAGCTGATGTAGCAAAAATAGAAATTCGTTATTTCTCCAAATTAATATAAAAAATAAAAAAATATGTAAAAATACGTAAAAGTTGAAAAAAAGAACCATTGAATACCAAGGCCCTTGATTTTTTTTTTAATTTTATATTTTTCAAATTTTTAGAAAATTAAAAAAATTCATTTCTTTTTATTTTTTTGCATTTTCTAAGATGTTGAAAAACAATTATTTTACAGTTCTCGAGTTCTAATTTACAACACTTAGTTACGCTGCCAACTAATGGAGTGAATTATCTAGTTCAATAATTTTTTTTCAAATAGTAAAATATCAATTTGTGCGACGTTTACTACGAATCATAACACCAAACCACTAAAAATAACCCAAATATTAAACAATGAAATACTAGAAGATGCACTTTCTCACCACTAAAAATTCAATACATTCAAAATTTCCCATAATCTCTATACGTAGAACAACACAAGAAATAATGCAGAATAATATATTTTTTCGTAAAATAACGTTTTATATTATACTTTAACAACAAATTAATTCCAAGTACATATGCAATTAACATTAATAAAGTGTATCAATCGCTTAAAAGACCGCAATAATAAATTTTCTGTAATCAACAAACATGTTGCAGCTTCCATTATAGTATCTAGCACAACTCAACAAAATTGCTTACATCTCGTTTGCTCTTTACATATAAATGAGATCTAGTTTTTTTTTGTTTTTCAAAAATAGAAAAAAAAATGACAAAAATTCAACGCGATTTTTTCAAAAAAAAAAAAATTAAATAAAAAAGATGTAGTTTTTTACGTGTTTACATTACGAATACAAAATCATTCGGAGAAAACATAAATACAGATCAAATTCGAAAAATTTTAAATACAACAGAAAATTACAATATATAAGGTAACTGAATGTGGTCATATCTTCTACCACCAATCAGATATTTTAATCGACTCTTAAAAATAATTCAATTATACACAAATTTCAAACGAATGATTTCTCGCTTACGATTAATCTTTTTTATATTTACATTAAAATAATTACAAATTTCAACGCAATTTTTGATTTTTCCCTTTTCAATCTTCATCAAAGCTGAAACCATAATTCGTCGATTAGAGTTCCTCGTAAGAACCCTCGTAAAATAATTTTCATATGGAATTTTTTTTTTACACACGATCACAGCGCAGATTGTTAAAAAATTAATGAGGTAATTCACACTATAAGTATATTCGCGTTACAATCAAAATATAATCTCGAACGTCGTTTCCAAATAACCTACCAGTTCAACATACGAATTTGACTAGGATAAACTATGAAATACTATCGTATACGTTAACGGTTAATCAATTCGATTATTTTCAATTATAAATGTTTAAAATCAAGGTGTCAATACCTATTTAACATTTCGCGGCAAATGCGCATTAATTACTTTTTCTATCGCGAAAATTATTCCAACGTGTCATCGTCATCGACACTCGTATTCGTAAGCTAAGTCATTCAATTTTTGATGAGAAAAATACCTACGTTCGCCTAAATCAGCGTTATTACTTAAGTAGATAATAGACACCCTGTGTTTAATATTTTAATATGTCTGTCGTCTGCATACGTATACTTTGGCCGATTGATGAATAAAAAAATTTCCGCACAATTTGTTTTCAATTTCCAACGAATTGAAAAAAATTTGTTTAGAAAAAAAAAGACCAATATGCTTTTGTGTTCGATCACGAATTACATAATCAAGTAAAACAGGCAACTACTCGTGTCATAAAACTACGAAACGATTTTCATACTTTTACACATGAGTAACAATCTCGCAAGTAAAATCGAGTAAAAAAATGAAGATTATTCGAAAGCCGAAATTCGTTGAAAAAAAAATATTATTCGCTAATAAAAAATACTTTAATACTTCATATTTAAAAATCGTAATAACAGCTGGTTCCAAACACGAAAGTGATAAAGATCATAAATAAAATACTCATTCCGTTAATTTCTTCAAAACGAACATGTAATCAAACGAACACGAATGTTTAAACAAATCGTTTTCTATATTTACTCGAAAATATTGCCTCGTACGATTGTTCGTGAAATAATACTTTTGATTGTTTATATTATGGCTTTCATTATCGCGATTCGTAATTCATCAAAAATGAATACTTAAACTGATGGAATTTTTTTTTTTAATAATAATTAATTAATAGTTAACGATTATAATTATTTTTAATCCAAATAACCGCCCATTTCTTTCCAGGCACAACCACTGTAACCCGAACGAATACGATTCTCCTCGGTAACGTATACAAATCGACGACATACAAAAACACTGTAAAAATAATAATAAATCGACTAAAAAAATAAAAACAGCAAAATCATATAATCAGCACCAATCTATCCTCATTGATACACTCGAACATGGCCATTCCATGACGTTCGAATAAGAACAAAATACACGAAATATCAAACGTATAAACGTTAATATTCGCTTTACACGGATAGAGCGCTTATAAATTTCCAAGCGTTAACAAAAAAAATATTCGTAAAGTAACTGTAATTTTTCAATTTTATAAATTAACAAAACAAAGGAAACATTTACCAATAAATACTTACACAACTACAATATACACTTTTTTTATACATAATGTTATAAGAAAGACGAAAATGGTAAATTAATATATTTTTTAATTCGACAAAAAAAAAAAAAAAAATGCAACGATTGTTTTCAATGATTTAAAAAATTGATTCTCAATTTGAACATCGTGTAGCATCTTGCGTTCTACTCTGTACATGAGCAATAGATATACATAATTGATTCCCTATTTCGAAGATTAAAAAAAAAAAAAAAGGGACAATAAATAAATAAGTAAACGATATAAACTGTATATAAACCACATGCTTTTAAAATAAAATTCAAATTTCCCCACTTATCGGCAATTTATCATTAGTCAAAATTATACCACAAAATTCATACATATTATAAATCATTTGGTATTCGGGATTAATATCGCAAAAAAACTTAAGACAGACAGGAAGCGCATATTACAACGTATAACGTTACTAAAACAAAATTACTCGGTAAAAACGATACATAATAATACTCGCGGCCAATGACCACGCCGTTGCGACGATAAGCGATTAGAATTCTTTCTTTTTCTAACATATAACATTCGTTTATCATATGCTATTTCTTAACTTTAACGCGTTTAATTTCGAAATTGCAGAGAAATTATAAAAATCCTCAGTTCTTTTGTGTGTAAGACACGACATTAATTTTTTTTTTTAAATCAATTATAAAAAGAAAAAAAAAACGAATAGAAAAACCACAATCAAACGTAAAAGCTTAAATAATAAAAACCATTCATTAAAAAGTAGTTCTTTCAGAACAAACATAGCTTATTTCGCCAATATAACCCTAACCTACACGATTTGCGCAAATGTACGATTTCTCTCAAAATTTACACACACACAAAAAAAAAAGAAAAAAAAGAAAAAAAGGAGAGGGAATATCGTTATGATAAATTTTAACGCAATATTCAACATGAAAAAGGTCTTTAAACGAGTATACATAAATACTGTACAAACAGCCAATTAAAAAATTAATTATTTCATATCGCCGTCGTTTCATTTACCGACGTAGTATTGAACCTTTTTATTCGCGTTGGCCACTTTGGAAGATGCGAGATTTTTGACCACTTCGTTCCAATCTGTAAAATAAATATAAACAAATACGTGTTACCTCGAAAGTATCGCAGTAGGAGGAAAAAACCTATTTTAAATCCGTTTCGTTACACGTGTTCTATTTCACTGCTTCTATATATTTTCAATGCTCGCTCAAGGGTATACTCTACGTTCACATTTTGATTAAATAATTTGAACCGTGTGATCTTTTCATACCTAAATTCGTGAATTTTGACCGATTTCAACGAAAAATCTCATTTAATTTCTTTCCCGATACTAGTTCTCTCGTAAGAGCCAAGTATCATTTACAAATGCGGTCTAAAACGAAACGAAAAAATTCAATTTCACAAAAGAATCGATTTCCCAACACGTGAGCTTCGTAACGACAGCCAAACATGGAAAATTCTCTCGAGAAAAAAAATCGATAAACAAGCGCCCAAACATCTCCGGCGAAGAAAACTCGCTGAAATGTTCCCAAATACCGAACGCACGTTAAATCGAAATAGTAAATTTCCCAAGGAAAAAATTAATTACAACTAAAGCAGAAAACTTCGAAATTCCGTTCTCCTCTATTAAAACACCATTATAACTTCGCTCGTCAAACTTCAACTTTGTGAGAAAACAGAAAAATAAAATATCTATAACGATCGATATTTCTAATTCTGTATACAGGGTGCTTCACCTTAATCCGAGTTCCTTCATACCGTAAGTAGGGCTACTCATATAACACTCATGTATGAAAGTTTGTCCACTCTATTCGTTGAAGGAGCTCAGATACAAAAGTTCGAAATTTTTAGCTGAGTTTTTAACTAAAAAACGACAGCTATTACAGCCTACCTGATTTGGGAAGGGAAGGTCGGGGGAGGGTGGGGTCTTCAAATCTTTGCGTTTCAGACCATTTGTATTCATCTGGCAAATGTCCAACTTTTTCGCTTGTATATATTTTTTTCCCACGCGTAACGCTGGCGAGTATTCGTAAAATTCGCTAAAAATGTGGTAAGAGACTTTTCTTGAAAATGCGCAGGACAACCTTTTTTTGTTTTTTCGAAAATTTCAAAATGGCGGATCACCCAAACTTTGAGGGGGGCTGGAGAAGAGGCAAATAGCTCAAATTTTTCGTTTTTGATCTCATATGAAAGAGTGAGTCACGGACACCAACATATCTAAATTTCAGCTTCCTAAGTGCATTTTGAGGAGAGTTAAAGCAAAAACCTGTTTTTGAGGAAATCTCGTTTTTTGTGTCACTCGCCTTGCGCAGGCGGGTGTGGATAAAATTCGCTCAAAATTCGGTGAGAAACTCTTCTTGAAAATACGCAAAAATACTATTTTTGTTTTTTTCGAAAAATTTCAAAATGGCCGATCACTCAAATTTTGAAGGAAGCTGGAGAAAGGGAAAATAGCTCAAATTTTTCGTTTTTGATCTCATATGAAAAAGTGAGTCACGGACACCAACATATCCAAATTTCAACTTTCTAAGTGCATATTGAGAGGAGTTAGATCAAAAAACGGCTTTTTGAGGAAGTTTTGAGTCATGAAATTTCTTGAATCTTCCATATCTCCCCACCAAATCAAGTTAAAGAGATCAAATTTTCTTGAATTTGGATCAAAATGGATTCAAAATGGCGGATTATCAAAATTTTGAGTAGAGCTTGAGGAGCCTCAAGTTGATAAAAATGTAATTAATATGAATTCATATGGTTATTGGGGATAAGTTGTATACTATATCCCGAATTCACTTCCATACATGATATTGGAGGGGGGAAGGTGGGGTTATCGGCCCAAAATAGTGGTGGGGGTGCAGGAGGGGTCGAAAATTTTTTATTGCTGTGTCATATGATAAAATGAGCCCAAGTGACAAACGTATTTTGATTTTAGCTTCCTCAGTGATTTTGGAGGGGAGTTAGAGCAAAAACGGCTTTTGGAGGGGAAATTGCTGCAGGAAATTTCATGAATCTTCCATATCTCATCACCAAATCGGCCTAGAATGGTCAAACTTTGTGTGTAGGATTAGTTTGTGACCAGAATATAACCACTTAAATTTGAGTCAAAATGGATCCAAAATGGCGGATTATCAACATTTGAAGATAATTTGAGGACCCTCAAATAGTTGTAATTTGAGAAATATGTGTTCACATGGCAAGAAATACTACATTTGTGCCAAATTCAACTTCTTAAGTGTTTTTGGAAAGGATAGGGTAGGGGTTTTCAGACTTGGTATTGGGTGTGGCCTGTAGTCATGAATGGTTAAGCAAGGTTATTAGTAAATCAAAACAACCTCCAGTTAAAAACTCAGCTCCAGTAATGCGGCATGGCTGCTTACGTTTTTTTTATATCTCATTGGCTTAATCTAGTTACAATCTCCGCCAATGGGATTACAGTATTTTTAAACGCTTCTCATTGGCTAAGGGTTTTTAGCCTTTTAATATAAATAGAAGTAATTTCGTTTATTTCACTTGTGTATCGTTTGTGTTGTGTTAATGTTCTTTCTTAATAAAGAAATCGAAAAGTTTAGTGTTGTTGTTCCTCAAGAACTGAAGACAGAACAGTATCAGTTGTGAAAAATATATTTTCATTAATTCATTCCAAAGTAGCTAATTAATTTTGAGTTAATAATCAAAATTAATATGATAGTCCGTAAGTACTACCTTTATCAGATAGATGTTTATCATGGATAAGATCGCCAAGGGTGGTCATTTGTTATAGATATCTATTTTTCAAAATTAAAAATTTCTTCAACGCTGTGCCTTCGCCCAAACTATAATTCCTTCAAACATTTCAATTTAATTCTGTGCAATATAAACGTGCATGATGATATTCGTAAAATCGTTGTTCGTGATGATTATAGTGATTTTCTTCAAAATAAATCACACTGAAGAAAAGACAACTGGTGAGAGGTACACGTCCACCCCTTATAACTATTGGACATTGTGGAGGAACTATCACGCAGTATTATCTACGCTTTCTAAAGTATCATCTCAGCACCAAGAAATATCATCTCAATACCAACAAATGTCGTCTCAACACCAACAAATGTCGTCTCAACACCAACAAATGTCGTCTCAACACCAACAAATGTCGTCTCAACACCAACAAATGTCATCTCAACACCAACAAATGTCATTTCAACTCCATAACTTGTCCTCCCAAAACTACGTATTATCGTCCCAAAATTATGTATTATCGTCCCAAAACTATTTATTGTCGTCTAAATCCTACGAACTGGAAAACTTATATTCGAAATGCCATGAGCAAATTACTCTGCACCAATGCATGTTGACATACAGAAGTCTGAAGGATTTTATGAAAGAAGTCCTTATTGAGCATCGTGGGTATGAGTCGTTATCTTCAAGGGAAAAACTAGGCGTTTTCGGATACTTTTACATGAAGTGTTTAAAGGCATTTCTTGAAAATCCTGAAGGTTGTGTAAATGACATTTTAAGTCCTTACAATATACAATTTGATGCAAAAAACAAAAGGTTGATTACACCGCCCTCATCCACTACTACAGATGAATTAAGACTAATATCTAAAACCCAAAGGTATCTAACAGATTTTGAAATCATGATCTTTGTTACGAACTTCCTAGAACACATTGACATAGATTCATTACAACTAGTAGAGCTCAAAAGCTTGAAACTTCTTTTAGACAAAATGTATAACCAAAAAGGCAAGAATTTTATCCATTTTACCCAGGATATCATGGCAGGAGTGGCAGCTTCTAATGCCCTTTTCCATAACCATCCATCACCATCACCGGAGACATCAACAGATTATCGCCATAGTTTTCCTCACCTTACAAAGTTATATACTTGTTTACAACAAATTGAGCTGTTGAAAAACTTCATACCCAGGGCTCATTCCATTCAGCCTAAGAACCTATTTTCCTTAGTTTTCCCTACCCAGCAGACTACGAAAAAAAGAACAGAAATCACACTTCCAAAAGATCTTTCCAACATGGGATGATAGTTATTGATCACGATTATGTAAATTCTTATAAAACTCATTAAACAAATAAATTCCGCATTAAACTTCGCACATTTATTATCATACTTGAAAGAGATTCTCTTTTCAGGTTGAAGAAGTAGAAGTTAGTTAGCAGTATTAGCTTTGTCTTAGTAAGTATTAGTCTTGTTGAACTCTAGAAATGGCGTTGATATGTTCAAAAATCTTCATAACGTTTTTTAGCGCAATTATTAGACCCTTGAAGCCAGTACATTCACTTGTCAACAATGGAATTTTGCCTTCCTTATCAAATGATAGTCCTTCAATGTATTCACTAAACAGTTGAACACACTCCAGAAGCAGTTTCTTCTCATCACAGCTCTAGTAATCAGCGATCGGAAAAAAATATGAAAAGACGACGATCCGAAGGGTTCGAATCACAGATCATCAAATTTTTTTGAATCTCAATATTTTTGAATATATGATACTGATTAAGATTTTCGAATCATTAAATTCGATTCGAATCTTGCCCAACCCTACCATCATACATGAATCTTATATTATGAGCAATCCTACTTACATTAAGAATGAACTTAGACTGAGGCCAAACCAGGAGCGTAACCAAGGAATGATGACTAGGTGGGTCAAATGAGCAGGATTCAGCATTTTAAACCAAAGTGTTTGAAACAAAATTATGTTCAAAACACGTTTAAAACTTTTTTTTTTTTTTTTTTTCTTAACCTCTGATGGCACACATAAAATTAATTGTGCCGAGTGACTCAAGAAATTGAAATATAATATGTTATTGTGCTCGCTGAAATGCAGAACTTTATTACAAAAAAATTGCATAATATCAAAATTGAAGGAACAGCATACATAGGATAAAACAGAACAATTTTTGAAAATATATAGCTCCCTCAATATTGAAAATAGACAATTTGTCCATCTATGTTTTTTTCTCGCATATCGCTCAAAGTACAACATAGCATGGTTTTATTTTCAATTTTTGCTACCTGAAAAATCCGATAAATAATTTACATAAAAATTTAGAAGTAAATCTGCCCCTTCATAAATTGATATATGCAACTAACACAGATGCCCAAATTGAAGGAATTGTGGCAAAGTTCAACTATAAAGGGTGCACAGGGATGAGTAACCGGTTACGCCAGAGCCAGCGAGGTTGTATTACCGATGGGTGAAATTCACCCATGTGTGCCAGCTAAGAGTTAAACATGTTTTTTATTCTCCTCATTTTTTCTTTAAATTTACAGCATTTAACCGAAGAAATATAAGTAAACTCAAACGACGCAGAATTTTCTATCCGCGAAGGCATCTTCTAGATTTAGAAATTTTTTTTAAATTTCCATTTTCAAATGTTTTGAACTTTAGAGAACTTGAGAAGTCAAGGGTATAATGGGTAGCTAAATGTGAATTTTTGAATTTAATTTTTATGGCATGGAATAAGTTGACTTATTTGAATTTGGTCAAGACTCGCGACAGTTGTTAGACGACAATATTATTAAACGAACGGAAATGCTTGCTGGGTTCTCCATGCTCGTAGTGCTTAGTGCTCAAGTGAAAATTAAATAATTATGGTTCTTAATTTTTTCTTATTCAATTATGAAGTTATGGTGAGGAGCATACATTATAAATTTAGAACATTTGAATACCTAAAAAAAAAAAAAAAAAAAAAAAAAACAGATTTATACCTGTTTAAAACTAGTTTCAAACACGTTCTTTCTTCATAGACGTTTTTTGTTTTAAAACGAAAAATTTGTTTTTAAACAATAAAAAACCGTTTTTTGTTTTTTATTATAAAAACGGTTTTTTAGCAACCCTGGTAGGGAGACCTCTCGCTGTTATAAGGAATTATTTAAGCGAAGTCAAGGTGGATGGAATCATTTGACTTATTTGAATTTGGTCATGACTCGCGACAGGTGTTCGACGACAATTAAATGGAAGGGGAATGTTTGGATTCTTCATGCTCGTAGGTCGTAACTCTTAAGCAAAAATTAAATAATTATTATGATTCTTAATTTTTTCTCATACAATTATAAAGTTATGATGAGGAGCATAAATATTATAAATTTAAAACAGTTGAATACTAAAAATAAAAAAAAAAAAAAAAAAAAACAGATTTAAAACTAGTTTTAAACATTTTTTTTCATGATGGTTTTTTGTTTTAAAACGAAAAATCTGTTTTTAAACAATAAAAACGTTTTTTTTAGCAACCCTGCAAATGAGGTCTAAAAAAATTTCAGGTGGGCTAAAATAATCAATTTCAGTTGTGTGTTTGTGGACGATGAAGAGGTGGTGAAAATGAACGGATACTCCGAAACTGTTGTTGTTGTTGGTTTTTTTACAAGGGCATATTAAAAGATAGCTGTTACAGTATTCAATTACATGAAAATATAAAATTTCAGTGGGTACAGAGTACAGACGTATAGTTTTTTTCATTTTTTAGCAAGGTAGAACAGTACGGTAGGCCTGCTCCACCCATCCCCTCGCTGGTTACGCCCCTGAACCAAACACCGTGTAAAACATACGAAAATAAGAAAAAAAAAAAAAAAAAGCGTATAAAAACCGACGCTATATACGCCGATACTCACTCTTATTCACGTAATCGATAAGGTCATTAACGTTATATTTGGCGGATCTTTCGATGGTTTCTTTTTGAATCTCCAACTGTCTTTCTTTGGTAGCGTTCGACGGTGCATTTTGCAAAACTTGTTGGGTCGCGTCGAATTCGACGTTTTCACTAGGCGTCGAATTTTTCGGACGAATATCATCTAATAGTATTACAGTTTGACCAGTCTCATTATTAATAGGTAACGAATGTGAAAGTTTATCGACAGATGTCTGCGACTGCGAACCATCAAAAGCGACGCCGTTACTTTGGTGGCAATTCGGCACGATAGTTTGTTCGACTGCCGCCTCCTTCCAGCCGTTGGAATTGTACCGGTTGCAGGCGTTATTTTTCACTTCGACTGTTTCCAGGTCGGTCTGCGTTTCGCTACTTTTGGTCGTGGCGACCGGCGCGCACTTCATCGTGAACTGCGCGAATACCTCTTCGTTGGCGTTTTTCGACGCGCCGTCGCCCTTTTTGCAGCAATTCGCGTCGTGATGATTATCGTTAGCATCGCCATCGTCGACGTTCGTATTATTGGTTTTATTCTTTTTGCTTTTATTTTTCTTAATTTTAGCGACATTAGGGTTACTATTATTACTAATATTATTACTGTTACTATGATTAACGTTATGACTATTCGTATTATTATTACATACGGTACTAGAATTACTGTTAGCGTTGGTGTGATAGTCTTTCGACGATTTGCCATCGATACCGTTCGCATTCGGCGTATTATTGTTGGTATCGTTTTCGGCGTTGCTCTTGGTCACGCTAGTCGATTTACTCTTACGTTTCGCGTTCACGTCGACGCCGTAATCGGTGGACAGGCTACCGGTGCTGCTGTCGTTCACGCTGCATCCGCTATCCTTTTCGTCGACGAAATCGTCGCCGTTGTGGATGAGGGTGGACGGCGAGGCGGGCTCGTTAAACGCGTTACTATCGTTCGTTATTAATAACTGATCACAGCTGTCGTCGGAACCGACGTTATGGTGGCCGCTGTCGCGCGACCTAACAGCCACACTCGAGACTAGTTCCGAATTATCCGAATGCTCCGGAGTATCACCCGTATTTGAAGAACTGGCCGACGTCGACGAACTGAACGAACCGGTCGTCGTGTTCTGCGCGGACGGCGGCGAATTGGAAAACGTTTTCAACGAACTATGCCACTTGGTCGCGTCGCCGTTCAACGTCGTCGAGCTGTTGCACTGCGGCGACTTGGCGATATCGGCGTACGAGGCCTGCGGCGTGCATCCGCTCGACGTCGACTTCTTCTTCATCTTACACTTGGGCGTAGTCGACGACACCGGTAACGAGTGTATCGAATCCGAATCGCTGATTTTATCGGACGGCACGACCGACGATACGGATTTTCGGCGACTACGGTGACGATTCTCCGTACTACGCGTCGAACGTTTGCTCGCGAAATTACCGTTCTCGTTTCGATCCGTATAATTATGCGGTAAGAAGTTATGCGACAACGAGCCCTTCTGCTCCAGCGTCGCGCTGCGCGACGTACTGCGTCGCTTCTTCTTGCGCTGTTTTTTGGTAACTAAATGGAAATCCGTTTCGGTGTAGTTGTCGTCGTCCACGTGGTCCACGCTGTCGTAGTACAAATGCGACGAATCGTCCGACAGCGTTTTCGTCGTCTCGTTCGAACGCTCGTCGATCGCCTCTTCGGCGCTTTTCGCCAAATCGCTGTCGTCCATCGAAGACTGCTTCTTATTCGGCGCCTGTTTGTGGCTCTTATTATGTCGCAAATCCTCCAAACTGGTGCTCTTCTTTAAGCGATCCTTCGCCTTGTTCGGTTTCTTGCTGCGTACGTCGTCGTCCGTCGACGCTCGGTTGTTTTTACCGGCGTTGGCGCGCGTCGCCGACGTACTCGATTTACCGCTGCCGCTCTTCACGCCCGCGTTTTTCGTACCGCCTTCGCCGCTGGACTTCGTGTTTTCGATGTAGTCGACCAAGTACTCGACCGATTTGTCGCCGCAATACCCTTCGATGTTTTCCGCCAGCACCGAAGTGGTGTTTTGTTTCTGTAACAATCGAACGTACAAGTGATTAATTTGCGCGCTGAATAAGGCCAAGGAAATCAAATCGTATCATTTTATTCGTAATTTACCGCAGTTGGGCCTCGACAACGCCGTCGAGACAATACCACGAATATACGTGCGATGGCGAGAATTAATCAGGGAAAATAACGCTGTTCAGAATGACATTTAGGAGCCGCCTATTGATTTGTCCGTAGAGTAGAATACCCCCTCCCAAATAATTATCAATTATTAAATTGATTTTCAATTCGAGATGGTGACTTTATCCTGCTACACATACTGTATCACAAATTTTTAGCTGAATTTTTAATTTTCAAAGGATAGCTATTACAACCTACCTTACTTGGGAAGTGGGCATCTTTAATCTTGGCGTTTCAGACCATACGTAATCAACTGGCAAATGTCCAACTTTTTGATATACCGCACGCGTAGCGTCGGCGGGTAATCGTGTAATTTGCTCAAAATCTGGCGAAGGACTCTTTTTACAAATGAGAAAAAACTACTTTTTTCCGATAAAATTCAAAATGGCGGATCAGTCAAATTTTGAAGGGGGGCTGGAAAAAGGGCAAATAGCTCGAATTTTTCGTTTTTGATCTCATCTGCAAGAGTAAATGTCACAAACATAAATATATGCCAATTTCATTTTCTTAAATGCATTTTGAGGGGAGTTGAGCAAAAAACGATTTTTCAAGGAAATCTTGTTTTTTGTCCCCCACGCGTAGCGTCGATTGGTAATCATGAAATTAGCTCAAAACTTGTTGAGAGATTCTTATTGAAACTACGCAAAAGTATTCCTTTTTGTTTTTTCGATAAATTTCAAAATGGCGTATCACTCAAATTTTGAGGGGGCTGGAGAAGGGGCAAATAGCTCAAAATTTTCGTTTTTGATCTCATATGAAAGAATGAGTCACGGACACTAACATATTCAAATCTCAGTTTTTTAACTGCATATTTAGAAGAGTTGGAGTAAAAAACGGCTTTTTGAGGAAGTTTCAAGTCAAAATTTCTTGAATCTTCTTTATCTCCCCACTAAATCAAGTTAAAGAGGTTAAACTTTGTGTGGAGGGGTTAGTTGCAGACCAGAACATGACGTCTTGAATTTGGATCAAAGTTGATCCACAATGGCGGATTATCAATATTTGAGTAGAGCTTGAGGAGCCTCAAATTAGCAAAAACATAATTAGTAAGAACTTATATGATTATTGAGGATAAGGTGTATACTATACTCCCAATTCACCTCCATAGACGATGTTGGAGGGGAGAAGGAGAGGTTATCGACCTCAAAATATTGTGAGGGGGGGGGACGAAATGTCGAAACTTTTTTATTGCAACGTCTCATATAATAAAATGAGCCGAAGTGACTAACTCACTTCAATTTTGGTTTCCAAGTGAACTTGGAGGGGAATTGGAGCAAAAAACGGTTTTTAGAGGGGAAAGGCTACAGAAAATTCCAAGAATCTTTCACGCATCGCTAGAAAGGTCAAACTTCGTGTGTAAGGTTAGTTAATGACCTGAATATGACCTCTTCAATTTGTATTAAAATGTATCCAAAATGGCGAATCTCAACAATTTGAAGGTAATTTCAGGAGTCTCAAGTAGTTTTAGTTTGAAGAATATGCGTTCATATGGTTATTGCGTGGCAAGAAATACTACATTTGTTCCAAGTTCAACTTTATAAGTGGTTTTGGAAGGAATAAGTTTTGCGATTTTTAGACTTCATATTGGACGCAACCTGCAGACATGAAGAGGTTGGCAAGTGTCATTCGTAACCCTGAAAAAGTCACAGTTAAAACTCACCTCTAGAAATGCGACATGGCTGCTTACGTTTTTTTTTTTTTTTTTTTTTTTTTCTACGATCATAACAAAGATCGGAAAAAAACAAAAAATTTAATAATGCAAAAATAAGGCAATGAGCGTCTCAAAATTGTTTTCTTTTCAAATTAAGTAAAAACGGGTACTCGAAAAAATGTCTAAATTTTAAACAAACAATGCAAGTATGCAATAGAATGGAAAAATTCTCAGGAATAAAGAAAACCATCAAAAATGAGAACACAAAAAATTTTGGAAAATATAAAAGAAAAAAAAAATTATTGAAAATGGAAAAATTTCAAAAACAAAAAAATTCAGCAATGAAAAAATCACGAACGAAAATTCAAAGATAAGAGGAAATGTTCAAAAATCGAATTTATGTTTCGACATCAAGTCATCTCAAAAATAACGAAAAAAAAAAAGAAACAAAAAGCTAAAAAGTTAGGGAAGATATAAAAACAGATTTAAAAAATGCGAAAAAAAGTTATAAATAAAAAACGTAAGGAAATGAAAATAAATGGAGTAACCCTGAAAAAAAGGAAATGCCAAAAAAAAAAAAAAAAAAAATAGTAAGATGAAATAATCTCCAAAAACGGACAAATTCCAAGATAAGAAAATCGTTAATCTTTGAAAAAATATTCAACAGAAAAAAAAATGAAATCAAAAATATTTTGTAAAATTTCTTTTTTTTTTTGTTGTTAAGAACTGATAAGTTGTAATCACGCAAGCAATTGAGCCTCTTCAATTTCCATTTTTCCAGCATCAATTGTAGATGAATTTAAATCATTAAAATCGTGACAATATAAAATGAAATCTGACTAAAACAATATTAATTTTAATGGAACCCCAGTTTCTTATTGATACTCGTAGCATTCGTTATCGATATCCAGCATCACCTTTTCAGACAACAACATTACTGTTTTCGCCTTCGGTCAAAATTCAGATTCAGCTTTGCTACACTATTCGCAATGGAACTAGAATTCCGTTTCCCTACTCTTGAGAATGGCGTCATGGTCTCTATTATAATATGTAATCCAACAGAGCTACGAGAGTAAACATTTACACTTTCTCACAGATGTTTCGACATAAAAGATTCCTACATTCATGGGGTTGCCACGATTTCCACAACCATAATTTACTGGAAAAATTCATATTAGACCACAACCTTCTTCCCGCTTGAGATGGCGGCCGAACTTGCGAATAAGTAACAGCGCGACCTCTTACGATCCATTGAGCATTCTGTTTTCTTCATACTACTACATAACGACGCTACCTCTTCCGCATTTGTGACACCGCAATCACTGCAGTTTGATCACATATGCAATACACAAATCTAAGATCGAGATTAAAAGACAATATCATTTACCCCACACTCCGCCCCTAAAAATCCGTATCCAGTCCACTACACTAAACAACGTAAAACTTTCGTACTACAATTTGCACCATCACCCCCCTTAAAGTATTCCTATATTTCCCCGCGATCTCGATTCGCCCACAAGGTCAACTCTCCGTTCCAAAATTACACAACGACGTGAAAACCAAAACAGCCGGGTGGAAATAACGTTCGTTTAGGCCCACCCTCGCCCCTGCTTCACACCCCGCAACCCGAATATTCAACAGGAACGTCGAACCGACGCAACGTTTTGCAAAGAAGCGCGCACAAGGTCAGTAAAACGGCGCTAGAAAGCTCGACATAATATTCCAACGGTATGGTGCCTTTTCTTCGTCGTTACGCTACGCATAACACGCGTACTACTCATTTCCATCCTCTGCCTTCCCTTTAAACTGAAGCGAAATTTAGCGCTTTTGTAACGAAACTCGAGCTTCGCAAAAGGTATTGTTTTACCTCGATTGCATAAAAGCATTCGGCTGGTGTACTTTTTCGTTTTATTTTAAAACTCCCTAGAGCTGAATTCTAAATCTGATTTTGAGAGGTCTTTTCACCATCAAATAACGAAATGGCACGATGCCACGAATGAGGAATTTTTCGAATGAAAATTTGCGATTTTCCTTCCAAATATTGTTAACGGTATTCATTTATCAATTTTTTATCATATGATATAAAGTTAACTACAATTTGACTGAATATTTAAACGTACATAGATTATATTTAACTCGTTAATCAATTTTCTCTAATAATATAATATGTAGTTCTACTACAATAAATTTCATACATTTTTTTTTTCGGCGGAAAAAAATTTATCTTGGTTATATTCGTTTCATTTTCTCAAACTAAAATCCCTCATGATAACATGTAGGTATTAAGAGAGCCGAATTTTTCATTTTTTGCGGTCAAACATGTATGCTGAAAAGCATTTACATTTCAGTTCTCGTGTTATGATATTTAGAAAATTTTTTCAACAGGAAAAATTAATTTTTATATCCATTTTTATCAATAACTATGTACATCGATTTGCGATATTCCTAAATTATTTATTGGTTCCAACCACTAGTATTCTAGTATTCCCTACTATCTATGATTAATGTTTTTTTTTTTTTTATTTTAAATCTACATTATTATTGTATTATCAGCTGATGCTCCTATAGGCCCCTCATACAGAGATGATGATGAGTTGTGGCGTACAATGGATTATAAATAGTCCAAGTGCAAGGTCAATGTACAGTCCAGTAGGTTGAATTTAATTTTTTTTTCAATTTCAAATTCATCTTTTCCAATATCATTCATTTTCATTTAAAAAATTGTAGCTCATAAATTGAAAAAAAAACAAAACAAAACAGAACAAAAAACATAACGATGGGGGTTTAGCGTATCGAGTTGAAAAATCGGAGTTTCCTTTAATATAAAAATTACACCAAAAATGAAGAAGTGGCGTAATTACAAAAAAATTGAATCATTATAGAAAAGAAAAGTGATTCTGGAATACAAAAAAAACATTTGGTAGGTATAATTTGTTAATCTAAAACAACAACAACAACGTAAGCAGTTATGCTGCGTTACTGGAGCTAAATTTTTATTGGGGCTTGTTCAAATTTACAAATTACATTCATATCTACAACTACACCAAATACAAAGTCTGAAAACCCCAAACCTATCCCCACCAAAACCACTAATCAAGTATTTCTCGTCATGCGAGAATCATACGAACACATATTTTTCAAATTATAATTATTTGAGGCTCCTCAAATCATCCTCAAATTTTTACGATCCACCATTTTGCATCCATTTTGACTAAAATTTAAGAGGTCATACACTGGTCATCAACTAACCCTACATACAAAGTTTGACCTTCCTAGGTCAAGTTGGTGAAGAGATATTGAAATTCATAAAATTTCCTGTAGCAATTTCCCCTCCAAAAGCAATTTTTTGCTCTAATTCACCTACAAGTTCACATATGAAACTATAATTAAAGTAGTTTAGTCAACTGAGCTCATTTTATCATATGACCTTGCAATAAAAAATTTTTGACATCTCGTGTATCACCAACATTTTGAGATCGATGAGATCGATGACCCCTCCTTATCCCCTCCAACATAATGTATGAAGGTGAATTGGGGATATAATACACTTCCTATCTCCAATAATCATATGAGTTCTACCTTTATTTTTGAAATATATTAATTTTTTTATACTATATATTAATAATTATTTTAATTTAAAATAAAATAAAAAATTATAATAATATATTTGGAATTTTTGATCCTCTAATAATAAATTTACCTTTAAATTGAATTTTTAGATTAATAATTTTTTTTTATCAAAAAATATTTACTCATATTAATTAGATTTTTACCAATCTGAGACTCCTCGAGCTCTACTCAAATTTCGATAATCCGCCATCTTGGATCCACTTTGATCTAAATTCAAGAGGTCATATTCTGGTCTGCAAATAACCCCACAAACGAAGTTCGACCTTTCTAGGTTGATTTGATGCGGAAATATGGAAGATTCGAGAAATTTCACGTCTCAAAACTTCCTCAAAAAGCTGTTTTTGTTCTAACTCCCCTCAAAATACCCTTGGGAAGCTCAAATTTGGATATGTTGGTCTCCGCGACTCACTTTTTCACGTGAGATCAAAAACGAAAAATTTCAGCTATTTATCCGTTCTCCAGCCCCCTTCAAAACTTGAGTGATCCGCCATTTTGAGGTGTATCGAAAAAACAAAAAAGTATTTTTTTCGCATCTTTCAGAATAGTCTTTCACCAAGTTCTGCGCAATTCTCATCGAAAACCGCCGTCGCTGCGCGTAGGAAAGCAATTGGACATTTGCCAGGTGATAACAAATGGTCTGAAACGCGAACATTTGAACACCCCCTCCCCCACCCTCTTAAATTGGGTAGGTTATAATAACTATCGTTTTTATTACAAATTCATCTAAAATAATTTTTTCAAGTATAAGAAATTTTAAAGAAATTGCAGAATTAAACATCAATGCGTCACCACATAAAATTATCTTTTTCACGTGAAAATTTATGCAGGGTTTTTAATGTAAACGGAACATTTATTAAGATTACGAGCAAAAAAAAATACGTACATATATTTTGAACCATCTCAACCACCCAGCTAAACCTAAATTTTATGTAACCTAACGTACAGCTGCATAGGCCAAATGAGTTTTTTCTTTCTTTCTTCAAACCACTGAGCAAATTTCAGCTCATTTTCTAATTACTTTCGAATAGCAAACACATTATTACTATTTTACTTGCATCAAATACGAATAAATATTAATTTTAAATAAAAAATAAAAAAATACAAGTCATTTAAAATACTGGACAATTGGTCATCCCAAACTGAGGTCTCAGATAAACGAACAGCCAACTAAAATTTACCTTTTGTTTGCGCACTTTATGTTTTCTTTCCGATCCATTATCCAGCCTTTCTCTGTTCATCGATGCCGGATTGTTACTCAGATATGGATAGCTCGCATTTAAGGTATTCGTATTCTCATCATATGATCTCTACAAGAAAAAAAATAGTATAAATACATGCGTATCGATGAATATACACATGGAAATGAAATGACCATCACACAGCAATACCATCTCAAAAAAAACAACGCATGAAACAGATTGAATTACTTTACGTTCTCAAAATACACGTTTAATTACCATTCTCAACTCGAGCTGATTAATGAAACAATTGAAATATCAACACGTTCCGGCGAAATCTCAACATACTTAAAACTCAAGCTCCAACCCACAATATCGTCGCATCCATCCACAACTATTTACAACACAACTCGAAATCGCCATTACCAAGATAACACGCGTCTTATGATCACTCTATATTTATCAAATATCAAATTCTCCTTCGTCTTCATCCAACAGAATTACGCCATCGCGAAAATACCCATTCGCGTCACTTTCTCGCAATACCGTTGATATTTCAAACGTCGAATAATTACCATCACAGTCAAAGGTCAACTGTCGACGCATACGCACGGAAAAACACGCTACATATTTAACATAGGTATATTTATAAACCTACGTACCCTTGATTCGAGAGATTCTTTGGTACAATAACCACGTCCGAGGGTTGCCATCGATTCTGCAACCACATCAAAATACACCGTTAATCAACTCGTATCGATAATACACTACAATATAATTAATCAAAAATAAATTAAATTCTAAATACTTGACGACTCGTACGTAAGTAAAAAATTACGAATTTTTATCCTCCAGTGATAAATCAAAGTAAAAAATTGCCAAACAAAGGCGGTGATCAAACAACTACCTACTCTAGCTGTGTTTCCAAATACAATAAGCGCCTATACGTGACTCGCATATGATACTCGTACTTCTATAATTCATCGACTCAAATTTTTTCGCCGCTAATTTCCCAACCTCGAACTCCCTTAAATAAATTACGCGCGTATCGATGCATATTTAAAATACCGTAATAGAGCACATGCGAACCTCCTCCACCCTCCTTCCGAATAACGCGAATTTAACGACTCGAACGAAACCGTAATTAAATCCGTTTCGTCTCTGTTTCCGCCTCCATTGGTATTCATCTTTAAAACCTAATTTAGCTCGGTGAAAGAGTACCCTATCTTTATGGACATTTTAGCCGCACTCCGATAACCGATTACCTCTTTCTTTGGCTGCTTTGCGAAAGCTTATTCGAACGTGTAAATTTTACAATGCTCTTTTCATAAATGTACTCACGCTTGTTTAGCCCTGGCGCGAATTTACTCTTTTGTAATGAAGTAATATTCGCTTCGACATCAAGGCTACCTCTCGCGTAGTTCGTTTCATTACTCACACTTTCGCCACCTCCTCACCTCCTTAAAACAGGAATATCAATAGGACCACTTTCGGGCAATCTCAACATAGGGCGAGTGCTTGCCAAAGTTGAAAGTTGAAAAAATTCTGAATACACGGCTGGACATTTTTTTCCTTTTCAACAGTCTAAAATTAATACATGAATTCAATACGTTACTTGAAGGACATTATTTCAAGTATAGGCACATTTTGGATGATCCGTTTTCTATTTCTTCTATTTTTCATAAATTTGGAACCGACTCCTCCCTCCCACTCCATCCGTGTATTTTCAACGGTTGTTACTCATTTGCTTTTCAAGATAAGGAATATTCAATCTATACGAGTATCAGACCGACAAACATTTGCACTAGGATCGAAAAATTAGGTAATTGATTTTTCAAATTTTCTTCATTTTTGGGCCTCTATGAAAAGCAAAAAGATGAAAATCGGGCAGAAACTTTTTTTTAAATCGTAATACCAGTAAATAAAACCGAAACTATTTTCTAAACTATTCAGAGTTATTCTGACCTAACTCTCATTGAAAATACTATAGATTAAGAACTCGCCGAAATGGTTTGAAGTGGTGGGAAAAACTTCGTTGGCTGCAATCCTACTTCAAGTTCTTTTCCCACTTGGAAGTTATGAAAATATATGTTATTACAAATTACAAGATTTAGATTTTTCCTCCCAGAAAATGACACATACAAACTGATTTAACAACTGGCATAGCAAAAATAATGATTACAAATGAGTGAAAATAAGTGATAAGTGGATATGTGCTCGTATGTAATTATTATCTACTTATTTTCATCAATTTGTAATCATATTTTTTTAAATAGCGCTATGCCAGTTGTTAAATCAATTTTTGAGTATGATTTAGGAAAAAAAAAAAAAAAAACTCAAAATATCGAAATGAACAATAAAATATTTTTTTATGACTTAAATTAAAAGAGAAAATACATTCAAATAGAATTTTAAGCAAATAGAATTTTTCCCACTATTTCAAAACCACTATCGGGGGATTCTCAAGATGCACTACATCTGATTTAGGTTGTGGTCAAAATGATTCGGAAATAGGTTGGATAATGTGTTTTGGCTCTAGTAAATTAGATATATTTCCATAAAAATATATTTATTACCCATTTCGAGATTTCAGTTTTCAGCCGAGTTTCTAACTTAAAAACGATAGCTATGACAGCCTATCTGATTCGGGAAGGAAGGGTCGGGGGAGGGGGGTCTTCAAATCATTGAGTTTCAGACCATTTGTTTTTTTTTTCAGAAAATTACGCTCAAAAACTGATTTAACAACTGGTATAGCAAAAATTATGAATTTTTCTTAATAGCTATGCCAGTTGTTAAATCAATTATCAAGCACGTTATCATTATCTGGAAAAAAAAATCGAAATCTCCAAACAGACAATAAAGCGATCTAACGACTTGAATTAGAAAAGAAAATACTTTCAGGAAGAATTTCAAGCCGAACCAATTTTCCCCATTCTCCGGAGTTCTCAAGCTGCAGTACACCTGATGGGAATTGGGTCAAAATAGCTCCGATAGAAGTTGAAAAAAATATTTTCTCTTCAGTGACGTATATTATAACTGAAAATGATGCTTTCCGCGCAATTTGCATACTTATGTCTTTCACAGGAGTCCCAAAATAGTAAAAGGTGAAAAAATAAATTATCTGAAACTTTCGTAAATTGAATATTCTATACAATATAGCTTCAAGTCACGAACAGCAAATGAATGACAACCGTGAAAAAGGGACAAAGGTGTGTGGGAAGGGGAAGCTATAAATTTTTAAAAATAGAAAGAAAAACTCCATGCTTTAAAATGAGCTGATTATTAAAATAATATTCCTTTATTATAGGCCTTTGAAAAGAAGAAAGAAAAAATATTCAATTGGTTCGAAAATTTTTTCAATTTTCCTCTTCTACACTTCTTACCCTTAATAGAATATAACTTTTGGGCTGAAAAGTTTAGTAGTACGAGGGCCCAAAAACCAGCCTTATTCACTCTTCGTTAATTTCAATCTCACAGACACCTGATACGTATCAAACACTCCGACGTGATTTTCCACCGTGTCGTGACACAATATCGAATAGAACGAACGAGGTTTTCTTCGCTTCAATTTAAATTTCCCGCAACGTGAGACTTTTCACCAGGCGATGACGTTAATTCGCTCAACAGCCGAAAACCCATCTTTTCTCGACGCTCGATAATACGAGGCCCGGATAAGCGTCATCGTCACCATCCGACCCGGACAACGTGTCGCCTAATTTTATCCCTAGTTGGAATCTCCATCGCTATGATCTCGTCGACCTTTCTCGAAAAAATTTTCACTCGATTATTCTCCAGACGAACATAAAATTTCCAAAATAATTTTTCAACTCGTGAAAAAATTTCCTCTTTCAGTTTCCTATCAAAATGAGAAATCCCTCATTTCTAACTACATTACCTTCCGTTCGAACGTTTCTTCCCATTCGTCAAGGCACGCAATACGATACTCCGACGCGTACCGAGATACGTAAATTATACTCGTCCTCCTTCCTCGCTTCATACACTCTGCATGGCAGCGTTTCTCGAGCCATTTAAATCGTTAAAATTACTTCAGAAATTGTCGACTTTTACAACAGTAGCAGACCTTTTTTTCGTGATTAAAAAAAACAACAACAAAATCATATTCAAAGGCTGGAAAAAAACAGCGAACGCAGAGGACGAAGGTATAATTTTTTTCCCCCTTTTAAAAACACTCGGCGTAAAATTTTCAACTTTTTTATCAAAGATGTTTTTCGTATTTTTAAAATTAATACAATTAAAAGAAAAAAATTATTCGCTCCAATTAGAACTTTTCAACATTTTATGCGACGACTTTCTTCTAATCATTTTGACGCCGGTAAAACGTAATTCCATTACTATAATTTTCGCTACGCGTCCCGGGTTCATCCTAATTACCATATTTTAAAGTATTCACCCTGAAGGAAAACATCACAATGTTAACGCAGATAAGAATGAAAAATCACCAAAATCTACTCATTCGCAACCTCACCAACTCTCAAATCACATTACAAAAATCCAAGACGCTCAAAGAAATACATAAAGCTGAATGTAGCGTTACGAAATTATTAAAACAAAAAAAAAAAAAAATGAAATACAATACAGTTACATTTTCATTTATTAAACAAAACACCGACCAATTAAGCGTGAATTTCTTTCCTGGTTATAGGTTTTAATTCAACACTAAAAGAAATTTTATTGACCTCCGGTTAAAACGTTAATAAGGAAAATTATCTCGTCAAAATATAACGACCAAGATAAAACCTTCCATAGAGCGGGAGCTACCATGGTATTATTTACATTTTAGAATGGATTTTTTTGTGACTTTCAAAATATTACAAAGAAGCTTCTCGTAAGCATAAACAATGATGTCGTATTCGAGGCTGAAACCATTATTTTTAAAAGTATCAAATTTGCAATAAATTGGATAATATTATTTTTAGGTAGACTTGCTTTTTTCGAGGATGGCTAGAAGAAGAAAAAGGTATTTGAGCTTTGAAGTTTTTGCGAGCATTATTTCAACAAAATGGAAAGAGTCGAATTTTTAATGCATTAAGAAGAAATCATTATTCTCAATGATCTATAGTTTTAACACTTCGCTGTTTTGAGAGCAATTTACATGGCATTCGCCAGGGTAAGCCGAATTTCTTTTTTTTTTTTTTTTAAGTCGAATGGGTAAGAAGAGTAGTTACAAGGAAGGAGGGAGTCACAATAATTTCTAAATGATCTTAGAAGGGCATTATGAAAAATTTTCAATTTTCAAAAAATCGAATTTTCAGAAATTTTTTCAGTCATGAAATCGTATCATGTCATCCATAGACTAAAAAAATTTTAGCATTCAATTTTTGTAAATTTAAAAAAAAAGAACATAAATTTTAATAATTTGCGAAAATGAACGACAAATGGATAATTTATTGATCGTGCGCACAGTTTCGACTTGGCTGAATTTAAGCTATTATGGACTCAAAAAGTGAAATATGTTCGATTTTTGTTTCACAGGGGTTCCCAAAGTCTGAATTTTTTTACATTATAACATCTACACGATGTCATTTCAAAGCAAGTATACATTTTCGAATCCCTGGCCACAGGAACAATGAGATCACCCCAAACAACACATGCTCACAGGAAAAGATCAACATGATTCAGAAATCAGAAGAAATCCATCCTTAAATGTTACTCGAACGCAAGCCAGCTCCAAGTCTAACAAGTACATTTCCGTTCTCCATTTAAATCATTTTACAATTCAGTTAGATAATTAATTTTGTTAGTATTCTCCGAGGGAATGTTCGACATTTAGGTTTTTTAGTCGGATTTCGGTTAATATCAAAGCCTCGTTCGAAGCGCCGCCGGCGTAATTCGACCAAACTACAATTTCGTATTACGCCGAATTCTAATTTTTCTCTGCCCATTACAACGTGAAAATAGCGTACATCGTCGATTACGCTCGGTGCCAAATTCCATTATTTTTACGCGTGAAAAACTCCGTTCAATTTGCTCCGAAAAGAAAAGATCTCTTTTTAATATGTTTTAATTAACCGTGAGACGATTACCCAAACACCAATGCGCATAGAACTAGAGAATTCTTCATTCGTGAGCGTTATTGAACCGAAAGGAAGCTGAGTCGTTTCAGTTTTCCTATTTCGCTTTCCTTCAATTCGACAATCCTATTTTTAGAGCCAATCAACTTCCACGATGAGATAGATATTTCATTTTTTTTTCAGTCTTTCTCAAAAAGAAAAATAAATAAATACCTAAATAAAAAAATAGAAAAGTTTTAAACAAAAAAATTCGAATAAAATAATATTTTTTAATATTTCATAAATTGCATTTTAAAGTTATTTTATAAGTTTCCTCACAATAAAAGAATAGTTCTTACAAAAAAAAAAAAAAAAAAAATTAAAAAAATATTAGTTAATATTTCATAAATTACATTTTAAATTCTTTCATAAGTCCCCCCCCCTCTTCCACCACTAAAAACAATCAGAAAAGTACTCGCAACAAAAAATAAAAATAAAGATTTCTTACCATTTCATAAATTGTATTTAAAATTATTGTATGAGTTTCTTAAAAAAAAAAAGTAAGCAGCCCCATGCTGCATTACTGGAGCTGAGTTTTTAAAAGGGGCTCGTTTACATTTAAAGGTAACATCGTAAAGTAAACTTTTTCATCCCACAGGCCACAACCCTTATGGAGTCCGCATATTTTTTAAATTTTAGCATCAGGGGCTCCTCAAGATTATCTCAAATTTCCGTTATACGTCATTTCTTTATCGATTCTGATTCAAATTTAAGGAATCGTATTCCGAACCTCAACAACCTCACATATACATTCTGACCTGTCTAGGTCAATTTAGTGAAGATGAAATTTTTCATCATGATTTCCCCTCCAAAAGCTGTTTTTTGCTTCACCTCCTCCCATATTTACTAACTGTTGGAAGGCCAAATTAAAATGCGTCTCAGTTAGCTGTGCTCCACCATAAAGAACATGTCCAACCCTTCGTTCAGCCTCAAATCGTTTTGAGGACAATAAACCCTCCTCCTCTCCTTTAAAATCACTCGTGAAAATAAAATTCGCACACAGCGCACTTCTCATCTCTGATAATTATATAAGTCTAAATTCATCAAACCTAAGCCCCTCCCGTCTAAAATCTCGTGTGAGGCTGAAATTATCATACAGCATATTTCTCATTACTACTAATCATGCGAGTTCATCAAATCTGAGTAATCTGAAGCTCCTCAAGCCTTACTTAAATTTACGTCATTCGCCATTTTAGATGCATTTTGACCTAAATTTCAAGGGCCATATTGCGGTCTCTCAACTGACGCCTCATACGAAGTTTGAGTTTTCTAGGTCGATTTGGTGAGAATATATAAGTAAGTATATACCACGAAGATGGAAATATGCCACATTACTACAAGTGATCTGAAAGGCAAGATATGAAATCCCTCCTCCTTCGACCTTGCTTTCCCAAATCAGGTAGGCTGTAATAGCTATCATCCTTCATTAAGAACTCAGTAAACAAAAAACACAAATCTCGACTTCAAAAGAAAAAATCTGTGATTAAAATCAAAATTCAATGGTTTGATTTCACGTTTTAAAAATCTTCATTGAATTTTCCACGTAAAATTTTACAAAACTTCACCTGTCTAATGAATGGGCAGAGGATCGGCTAACGGGCTATATCGGTTTTTTTTCAATATTCAGATTTTTTCCGACTTTCAAACCAGAGAAGCAATCAATTCGGAATAATTTTCTCTCATTACTTTATTTTAATTCTTCCAAAATCCAATCCTCGGTTCACGTAATTTTAAGACCACTACAGCCGAGAAACACCGCCGTCGACGAATTACCACATTTCCTACTTCACCGCGTTCGTAAATTACGTATGGAAAAAATGTCTCATAGGTACACAACGTGTTACACAATATACTTACCACCAGTCAGCGTTACGATTAAATTAGGAACGTGCCAAGGATAAGAAGAGTAACTAGGTTCGGCGTGATATTTAAAAGCTGAATTGTTGGCGGAAGAATTTTGCGCGGCGCTCTTTTGCAGCAGGGAAGTCAGTGTCTTAGGTTCGTCTACGGATGTTGCGAATAGAGACGGCACGACGTTAGTATCGTTAATATTATTTGAACAAGGGGCTTGTTTCGTATGGCCGTTGTGGTGGTGGCTCCTCTTCTTCGCATCCTTATCTTCCTCATTTTCTACGGTTTTCATAATTTTGTTTTTGTTTTCAAACGAGCGCAATTCGAAATTTACGTAAACAACGATTTTTACGATCGCGTGGCGTGTGTAGTGCGTCGATGGACAGCAGCAACCGTCGCAGTTTTTAGTGTTACAAAGCGAACAGAGGTAAAGGAAACAAGCATACAAAACCAAAAAAAAAAAGAAAAGAAAAAAAAACAATCGTTAGCTCACTCGTTAAACAAGCAAAAAAAAATAATAAAATAGGTGAAATACGTATACGCAATATAAATAAATAAAATTAAAAAATATATATATTGAAAAAAAAAAACACCGGTTAAAACGAAAAATAAATACAGCGTCTTGGCGAAGAAAAAAAAATACCCATTCTTCGATTATACGTTTCCAATTACGTGCCACCTTACAGTCTAAGGGGGTTCATTATACTAGGCATAACTCACCATCCGTTCGGTCTCGCAATACACGACACGAATCGTCGAAGCGATCGAAATTTTTCGCCTACGTAACTTAAATCCGAACCAATACCGTCAATTCTTCGACCAAACGTGTCGAGTTATTTTGAGTGAGACTCAAGACGTGAAAACGAGATGTTAGGAGTGTTATCGAGGTATTAATATCGCTCTGTTAATATTTCGTTCGAAAAAAAAAGAAGAAAAAAAAATTTCTCGATAAGATAACGAACGGTTAATTATTCCATAGACTGTACGAAAGGCACAACGGTTAACAGACAGGGTTTAAAGTGTAAACCGAGTAACAAAAAAGTTTCACCTTGTTTATTTCTTTTTCTTCATTCTTTCGCATTAGGTTCTTAACATTAAACGTGTACACCGCCATGGCGACCCGTACTCACCGGTATTATTGTTACTACTACTAACGACGCCATCGAAATCTTCTTCCTTCTCGTCCAGCAATTCGTTCATCGATTTCGGAAAATCCATCGCTCTATCCGCGTTACCGTTCACCAAAGCGCTAAAAGAATGCTGCGAAATAAACAAGCGAATCAATTAAGAGTCGCCAACGTCACCTCTTATCGCGTTCACGTTATTAAACATTCCGGCAAATATATGACCGCATCCGCGTTCCCATTTTTTACACGCGCCTCAACACGCACGATAACTTACGCTGTTCTCATTTATTTCGAAAACACCACCTCTCCACGATCAACCCTCGACGCGGTACCAATCAATGCCTTCATATGGATGTCATTTATCTTCTTTAATTCAGCGCTCGCCCATCCCGTCCGATACATGGTGATAAGCTAAGTAAGCCCCGACGACTGTACAAAAACTCGGCACACACACACACACACGATTCCAAAGCGAGTACACGAATAAGTCATTTTAAGCTTTCCACCGTAGCTGGCTCAACGTGCACATATTTTCAAGTTATCGCCAGTACGTACATTATAAGAAAACAATATATCGTCGTGTGTTTGCGGTTAACCGCGCGAGGGTTTTTAATGACGTCAACTACACCCATACGAAATTTCCGTTCGGTCGCGTTACGCCGAAAATATTCTTGTTAAACAGGTACACTACATATAGACTGTAGCGGTAAACCACCGCACATACGACATCTAGCCCAACTGGTTGGAGATGTACAAAGGTCACCCGCATTACTTATACGCTGCAATATCATTTTGCTGGGAATGTAATGTTGTATTTGGGACTGAAGTTTCATCTAAAAGTATGTAAATGATTTGGGAAAAAAATGAACATGGTTGAAAGGAAGATGGCTGAAAGAAAGGAGGGAAGGAAGGAAGGAAGGAAGGAAGGAAGGAAGGAAGGAAGGAAGGAAGGAAGGAAGGAAGGAAGGAAGGAAGGAAGGAAGGAAAAGGAAGGAAAGAAGGAAGGAAGAAAGAAGAAAGGAAGAAAGGAAGGAAGGAAGGAAGGAAGGAAGGTAGGAAGGAAGGAAGGAAGGAAGGAAGGAAGGAAGGAAGAAAGAAAGGAAGGAAGAAAGGAAGAAAGGAAGGAAGGAAGGGAATGAGGAAATAAAGGCATGAAGGAAGAGGAGGAAGGACGTAAGGAAGACTGAAAGACCAAGGCATGCAACATTTTTTTTTCAACTTTACCCTTATATTTCATATCTTTCGTAGAATTTTATGAAAAATTTCTTAGAAAAATATGTACTATGATAAGTAAAAAAAAACTGAATTTTTGAATTTTGTTTTCAATGCAATATATCCAACATTTATCCGCTTTACTCCCTCCTTTTCTTTTTCCCTCCTTTTTCATATTTTCAAGTATCTTGGGCTATATTCTCCAGAAAAACTTCGGAAGTCTAGTTCTCACCTTTTTATGAGTTAAATTTTAGCAAAAAGTAGAGGTAACATTACAGTGCCACAAAATCAACATTTCAGCTGTTGTCGTCCATTTGACAAGAGAGTTTTGAATTTTTCAATTTTGTAGCTCACTGCATAATTACAACTATTGCATTGAAAAATGATGAAATTTCACAAATTGGACATTACGGGTCCTGGTCAAAATTTGCCACTCGAATCAAGATCTCGGTTATCCAACCCTCAAAGGCAAATTTCAGAGAGGAGGGATCTAAAATTCCAAAAATAAAGATATAGAGTTCCAACGCAAAACTGCTACTAAAACGTCAAAACTTAACATTATAGCTTTCCATTAATTATACAATTTCTGTTGAAATTTGTGCACTGGACAATGTGTGAGTAAGTAATTCCTCATAAAATTGAATATTTGCAAATTACAATTTTCACAAATTCAACTATCAACTTTAAGAAGATAGGAAGGAAAAAAGAAAGAAAGAAAGAAAGAAGAACGAAAGAAAGAAAGGAAGGAAGGAAGGAAGGAAGGAAGGAAGGAAGGAAGGAAGGAACACAGGAAGAAAGGAAGGGAGGAAAGAAGGAACACAGGAAGAAAGGAAGGAAGGAAGAAAGAAAGGAAGAAAGAAAGAAAGAAAGAAAGAAAGAAAGAACGAAAGAAAAGAAGGAAGGAAGAAAGAAAGGAAGGAAAGAAGGAAGAAAGAAAGGAAGGGAGGAAGAAAGGAAAGAACAAAGAAACTCTCAATTCTATGACTTAAAACCAGTGTTGAATCTTCATTCATGTTTCTTCGCACATTTCGTTATTCAAACTCAGAAGAACTAAATAAAGTAATATACCTAAAGCGCTGATTACCTGAAAGGGGAAAACGACAGTCGGCGGGATATTTTCGGCGTCTTCTTTATCGCAATCTTCGCACTGTTTCACGCATCCATCGACGGCACTGCCGTTACCAATTTCCAAAGAAGCGTGAGTCGTGTAATTATACACCGAATCGTTATCACCGTGACCGTTGTTCTTACTACTCTCCAGTATTTTCATTTCGATCGCATCCTGCTCCTTATTGACGTTGGCCGATTTAGGCGACAACGCTATAGCGGCCGCCATATTGGTATCATCGGCGACGGCCGACTTGCCATTTTGATCGGTTAAACCTAACGTGATGACATCGGACGACGATTTTTGCGTACTGGGCACCAAGGCAGGCGTCATTATCGGCTGCTTATTGTAAGTAGTAACCATAGGTATATCTATATTCGAGGAACTAGTGGTGAGTAAAGCGGCCGTTTTTGCATTACTGATTCGGCTAGTGAACGGCTGTTGTTGCGTTCTCGTTCGACTGCTGCCGTTGTAAGGAAGGTCATTGCTGCCGTTGTACGACTGCGGATTGTGACTGATCTTCAACGAATGACTGAATATAGGACGTTTCTTCTTCTTCTTCTTTTTCTCCTTCTCGCAGCCGCCTAATATATTATTGAGAAACGTCTTATCGGGGCCCTTATCGTGGCCGTTTCCGACCGCGCTCGCAGAAGCGTTCGCCTTACCGTCCGCGAAACTGTTACTGCGTTCGCTCAGCTTCTTCTTCTTGCCGGCATCATTTTCTTCGACTTCGTTCAACAGCACCTGTCGGGGCAAATTCGTCCTCGTTAATATTTCCACCATACACCGTTCATTACAAAATTGCACAAATTTTTCGCGCAGTTTTTCGCCTCCCTTCCTCTCTGATCTACTCACCGCGTATACGAACGAGTAAAACGCGAAGATAACTACACTGTCGAAACCTTCTCTTATTCACTCAAGGTCTGCGTGCACGCAAAACCCACCAATGCAGCTTACGCGTATAATCAACTTTTCGACTTCCTCGTTGTTAAGACTTATTATTACAGCGGCGTTACGTAGCAACCGATAATACAGTTTTTTGCTGCAATTCGCCAACCTCGTCCAACCGATCACTTACTCGCAACGAGACAAAAAGCTGGAAAATCGTACTCCACTTCGTACCACCCTTTTACATTCGATACCACGAAATCGTTTACTACTAATTTAAACGCGGCATTTTTTCTTTCCACGAATTCTTCGTCGCTCGTTTCGAACGCCCGCCAAAATAATTACCACCGGTCGCAAGCGTTCGCTCGTTAGCCCGTTCCAAGGTAATTAAGCGACTACGCGAAGAATCGCAGGTGGACTACGCGTCTATTGAGAAAATTCGAGTGAACTTTTTCTTTCTCGTTCACTTAATGAGCTGATTATGAAAAAACGAACGGCCGAAATTGCTGCTCGTTTTGGAAAACAGATAAAACGTACGTTTACCCCTTGACGCTATGCTTTCGACGACCTTGAAAATTATTCGCGAAATTTACGATAACGTGTCCGTAAAAAAATGTCTGTTTGAAATAAGAAATTTTTCGACTACTTTCGATTGGCGACCACGCTTACAGTAGTCTGAATGTACGTGAGGTCGAGCGAATTTAATATTTTCCTTATGATACAACAACCGAAGTAAACCGCAAAGAAATTACTTAAAATTTTAAAATGTCGCCACTAAATGATCTGATATTTCAAAGAAGTCTAAAGCTAAAAGGGTACATCGAAGTTGAATTGGCGTGACTTTACACGAGCTCGTATTTTCTTCACATACTCGACTACTCGAGTGAAAGTTGATGAGATGAATTCAAATTTAGAAGAGATCTAAAATTACAATACTTTTACAATGGATTATACGATGAACTTCATTACATACGTGAGTTCGCATGCCTTTTCATGAACTTGCGTTTTTTTTTCAATGTCATTATCGAATATACTGAGTCGAAATTTCGAGAATAAATGAAATGTACAAATAAATACAGTTCATTCTCAAGATACTCCAATATCCTTCAGTTTTCTCGATGAAATATTTTTCAAAATATTTTTCTTTATCTAACCGATTCCACTGGTTTACGTGACCGAAATGATAAAACTTTCAACCTCAACAATTCGGTAAGTTAGGCCGAACAATGCGCTATCAGGTCATCACTCCAATAAGTAACAATTGACCTCTTTTAAAACCCTAAAACCGCATCCTTCGATAACACACAAAAGCATGGCTCGACTATTTATGAATATCGACTCGAAAAAACACCGTATATAAAACTGCTGCGCCTTGATAAATTTCTCGAACGTTTCGTATCGAGTATAACACCACACACGGTAGGTCAGTAGTCAGTACTCTTACAAAGCAGACTCCCCCTGTCGCAAATAGGTACTTATGATTCACAATTACACGTCGTTCGAATCACTGCGACGCTCCGTACCGATCGTTGTACCACGTCGGTAACAAATTCTGCTTAATTAATTGACCTAAAAAACGCAATTCGTGACTTTGCGAATTTGTACGCGATGCTGCAGTATACCTTTTCCCTACAGCTAAGTCGAAGTATTCGAGATTCCTAATAATAAATTTCGCGAATTATCAGCTTTTTAATATATTTTTTAAGATGACGAAACTAAAAAAAAATCATACTTTCACTTCTGTAATCACTTTTTGTAACATATATGGGTACGTGTATGCGTTGTTACAACATTCAAAAAAAACAAAATGAGCTTCATGACCTTCATTACAGAATATTACAAAATTTTTAATTTTTAAGCATTTTTTTTTTTTTCAAAAATACTGGACTCGATAGAAATTATTTTTTAAATCGTTGATCAATACTTTTTTTAATTCAAATTCAGGTAGACAGACAGAATATACCTAATTGGATTTTCAAAAGAAGCAATAATTACTTTTTTTTTTAAATTCATGGCCAAAAAAGTTAGCCCAATTTTCAACTGGAAAAAAAACTACTTCGACTTCCCTCAATTTCTAAAGAAAAATAGATTTAAATAATTCAAAAAAAATTCGAAAAAACTATTTTCATTTCCATAATCGCTTTTCGCTCTACGCTTTACCAACCTTCCAACTTTTAAGAACTAATGAATCAACTTCCGATTTCTGTTCGATTCAGCGGAATACCTACAAATTACATCATTAGCCCAAAAGATCTTTCGAATAATCCACTATAAAAGTATGGTATATTTACACGTGTGGCAATCATATTTCAAATTACAATTTGTGGTAACATACCATCGTTGAGCCATTTGCGCGAATATTTTATCGCTCTCATAAATAATTGAACGATGATATTGACATAAATCGATAAAATTCAAGTCAAATAGAACAGTTTTTGCAGTTTTATCTATCGTTAAATTATCTTTTCGATAAGTGCATCGACGCTTCCAAGATACTATACAGTATTCGAATAATTTTTCATCATTTTTTCCCCATCCATACGCATAAGTCATCGTTCGAAAATAAAAAATTTATTACGAGGAAAAATATAAATTTACGAATTTTCATGCCAAAAGTCGAGAACGACAAAATATATTTACAAAAAATATCATTAAAATTTCATCTCAACATTCGAAAAAAAAAATTAAAAATCGAAAAAAAAAATTGTATCAAGCTCGAAATAAAATTTCAAATAAATCAGCTTCAAGAAAAAGAGCCATCAAGATAGTAATTTTACCACCCTTCGAAAATTCTATGAGATACTTCAAACGATAACTAAATCTTCTTTAGGCTGCAAAACTCCGAGCCATAAAGTATCTAGGTACTTTGAAGTACACACGCCAACGTTATAAATTACCCGAACGACATTTTCCATTACACTTGAACACGATTCCGTCCAAATAGAGGCGCATAAACCGTCGCGTTAATCTTTTCGACCGTAAAGCCTACCACAAACGTTCCTAATAAAGTAGCCGACAAAGGACAATTTCTTCTAATTACAAAACCAACAAAAAATTCGGCTAATGCAGCGCTCGGTAGTAACGTGAAAATCGATATTTTTTTGCTCGATTTTACAATACTACTTACGTACTTACGTGAGATTTTTTTCATTTTTCAAGGTCGTTTCAATTTTTATCTCGAAGAGATTAATTTTCCATTGTCGACAAAAAATTTCAATTTCTTCATATTTTCGTTCCATTCTTTACCGAGTAGTGCAGCGTAACAAAAATTAAAATTCTCTTATGGCTTTTAATATCACATCCGACTCCATAAACCCTATGTCCGGAGCCTATTAACCAGATGGCTCTCAAGTCAAAAGTTAACGCATTCACATTGACATGTAAAGTGTATAATAACAGCATTTCACGTTAGACGCCATTTTATGATAACATTCGTGGTTGCCAAAAAAAAAAAAATTGAAATATTCAACTTGGCAGAAAAATGTCATTTTTTTTTAAATTAAAAATTTTTAAATGTAATTAAGTAATTTAGTGATGTCAATTCGAAGGGTTGAGACGCTTTCTAAAATATTACTGCTATTATACCATCGATTTGCGAAAGAGCGTAAATTGATTTGCTTTACCTTAGTTTCAACACTTGAGGTCGGCAAAAACTAAATTATTTGTTTCTCAACTTGAGGAAAATAGGCATTTATAAATTGTCAAGACATTAAATTTAGTCAGCAGTTACGCCTACGCCATGACGTATTAATAGAGCTGAGCTTTTCAAAAGGGGTAGCTTAAGACTTGCAGATAATGCTGGTAATCTCTCTATAGTTTACACCCATCGCCAGTAGAAAGAATGGAAATACATTCCTCTTCCCTCCAAAAACACGAACTTTGAATTTAGAATACGAATATGTAGTACTTCTTGCCAACAAAAATGAAATAACTCTATAACCATTTAATTTAGGTTAAATGATCGCCTTATGGCTCAATAGCAATGCAATAAGCCAAATTGTATCAAAACTGGTTGAGAGGGAGAGGCTGTAGTCGTGTCGAAAAATTTCTAAAACGTCATGCAAAATTTCGATGCTATGCCTGCGGTTAAATCAAGAAAAAAAATGCGTAAAATCATTAAAATAATTTAATTAGCTGTGGGTTAGTAATTAACGCGTGAAGTGAGGCTTAGTCGTTGTGTTTACTCTCGAAATCAATTATAATACACTACTAGTGCCTACTCGCCCCTTCGGGGCTCGCAATAAAAATTAAATGAAGAAAAAACAGTCATTTTATCAGATGAGTATTGCTGCATTCCAAACTGCACAACCCAATTTATTCTTATTTGTTACCCCCACCAAGAGTTTTTCCTTTTAGGATGGGCTTGCCCCTTTATACCTTTGTATACCTGCCATTTTAAACAATTTTACAACTTTACCCTTGCTCTCGCCTATGTACAAAGCTTTTATTAAAATACGTTTTATACCTGCTATTCATAACAAGGATGCGCGCGCATCTCAAAACCGATTTCATTTTGATTTTAATATATAGAGAGACATACATTATGTTTATAAAGAAGATTTTAAAGTTCTCTGGACATCAGTAGCAATGTATGAACTAGGGATATTTTGATAAGAATTTTATTGCAAAAAAAAGTACGAGATCAGGTTGATGGTAAAGTGTAACGACAAATTCACTTCCAGTAATGCAGCAAGGCTGCTTATGTTTCTTTCTTTCTTTTTTTTTTTTTTTTAATTCTCATCAAAATGACAATTCACCTCAAGTTCTGGAGGGGATGGAGAAGCGAGAAATAGTTCAATATTTCGTCAAAATCACACCGGTAGTTGTGGAGGAAAAAAGTCATAAAAAATCAAACCATGCAGATTCACATATACAAATATAATCGATATACGAATCAAATCAAGTCCACATCATGTATCCTTGGATCGTGCAAACGTTTAATTTTCGAAAATTCCTCCAACGACCATTTCAAACGGCTACCGCGAATTTACGCGATCGTTTCAACCGCCTCCTACAAGGTTGCTAAATACCGTGTCGTTCCACCATACTGCGACATCGACCGCAAATTAATACTTCCCCACAATTCTTCGTCCAAATAAACGTCGTTTTTTTTTTCGCCATATAACTAGAAAAAAAAACCGCGACCTCGGTCGTCGCTTAACTTACCTGAAATAGACTACTTTTTCCCAAACGATCTTTCGGACTTTTGTACGAATATGCTTCATCTAACAACGACTTCAATCCAGCTTCTTCGATTTCGGCAAAGCTCAACTGATCCACCTGGACGAAACAGAAAATTACACAATACATTAATCGTCGCGTATTTTCAACACTGCGGTCGCAGGCAGGGCAGCGAAACGACATCGCGATACTTTCCAATCATGTTGTTCGCGACCGTGTTATTACAGTACGAAACTCATCTTCAGGAAATGTCGCCAAAGCGAAAAAACATCCCGATTCCGTCACTCCCACCATCGCCACAGCCACGCAAACACCACTATATGTATACTAATCGCTTTTTTTCTTTTTTCTGGCGCGGTTTTATTTACTAGCCCGTGTCGCATTCGTTACAGTAATAAGAGAAAGTGTGAAGACACCGGTCGAATTTATAAATATACGAGTAAAGTAGCTAGCTACACCATAGTATAGTAGCTTCCGTATTGTATTTTTTTCTTCTTTTTCTTTTCCTCCAGACGACTATTTCAGACGACTCGTCTCCGCCAGTCGAAATTTCTTCTAGCATTCGACGACCATTATAATAACGGTTCCACTCTTATTATTCGCCGATATATTTCGCTACATTGGTACCTCGAGAGTCGAGACGAGTCAGCCGTTAAATTCGAAAATTCGCTATGACGTTATTCCCTTTGTGTACGCGAACGCTGCGACCGTTACATGGTATATTAGGCGAAACTGAACGATAAAAAACGCAGTGCAGTCGTCATTTAAAACTCGATAAATCGAGTTACCGCTGCCCAGCGAGTACGGTAATGTCGAATATGTATATACGATGCTACAGGCACGTGACGTAAAAAATCATCGCGAATTTTTAGTACTTGAACGAACAACGTATATCAATATTTCGTACGATGTTGACGACGATCACTCGTCATTAAATCTTTTGGATAATTTCTTCAATTATTAGCCGAATTTTCAACTTGAAAACGACACCTATAGTCTACCTGATTTGGGAACAAGATATTGTGGAGGGTGGGAGCTTCAAATCTTCATTTTTCAAACCATTTAAAATCGTATGGTAAAAGTCCAACTTATTAGCATACATTTTCTTATACCTATATAAAATTCTCGTGTCATAGTGTTTATAACAAAACTACTCCGAAATGGCTTGACCAATTTTTATGAAATTTTGTGAGTACATTCAGTACGTCTGAGAATAGGATATAATCTATTTTCCATATCCTTAAATTTCAAAATGGCGGATCACTCAAACTTGAAGGGGAGCTGGAGAAGAAGCGATTAGTTCAAATTTTTTGTTTTTGATCGCATATAAAAGAGTAAGTAGCGGACACCAACATATCCAAATTTCAGCTCCTCAAGTGAGTTTTTCAGGAACTTGTATTAGTGAAATTTTTTGAATCTTTCACATTATCTCCTCACCGAATCAACTTTAAAAGATCAAACTTTGTGTGTGAGGTAAGTTGGTGACCAGAATATGACTTCTTGAATTTCGATCAAAATGGTTGGCCTTTTGAGGAAGTTGTGATTAGTAAAATCATTTACTTACGCGTAGAGCCGAAGGGTATTCATGAAATTCGCTCAAAATTTGGTGATAGACATCTCTTGAAAATGCGAAAAAGGTGCTTTTTTGTTTTTTCGAAAAAATTCAAATTGACGGATCACTCAAATTTTGAAAAAGGTTGGAGAAGGGGCAAATAGCTCAAATTTTTCGTAAGCGATGTCATATGAAAGAGTGGGTCACCGACAGCAACATATTCAAATTTGAGCATTTCAAGTGTATTTTAAGAGGAGTTGGAGTAGAGAACAGTTTTTTGAGGAACTTTTGAGTCATAAAGTTTCTTGAATTTTCGTATCTTCTCACCAATTCAACTTGGAAAAATCAAAATTTGTGTGTGGGGTTAGTTGGCGACTAAAATATAACCTCTTCAATTTCGATCAAAATGCATTCAAAATGGCGAATTATCAAAATTTGAGTAGAACTTGAGAAGCCTCAAACCATTAAAAATGTAATTAACATCAACTCACATGATTTTCATCGTTGATAAGAAGTATACTATATTTCCAATTCACCTCCATACATGATGTTGGAGGGAAGAAGGAGGGGTTACTAATCTCAAAATGTGGCGGGGGTAAAATAGACGTCGAAATTTTTTTACTGCGGTGTCATATGACAAAGTGAGTCGAAGTGACTAAACTTCCTTGATTCCAGCTTTTCAGGAATACAGTATAGGAGCACACAACTAATTAAATTTTCGATCCTCGTCTCTCAGCATATACGTGAAATGGACATTATCTACAGCCTATACATAACGATTAACGGATACTTGGGAGGCGAATAACGTGGCAACAACGCGTTCGAATCGCAGTGGAAAAACATACGATAAGAAAGTCTATACATGAGATATTCGTGGCATGGAAAAGCCAAATGTGCCAAAGATAGGCGTACACGTAATCTCGACTGACATTCTCTACTCATTATCGCAACTAAATTCGTCATATTCGTTGAGTAATTCAGATGAAAAAACATAAAAATTTGATAATACGCTATTCCCGTCGACGGATTTCATCGCTTTTCGCACTTTCATTATATCAAATACGAGTTTTGAGAGAATAAACAGCCTTTTCAACGTAAAAAAGCATCGTACAAAAATTTCACTCTCATAGGTATAGTTCGAACCGCAATCAGCTTGGCGATGGGGTGGGGAGATTTTGCGCGACGAAATAAGAAGTTGCTTCAATTATTCCGAATTTCTTAAACCTGATCAAATACACTCGGAAAGTTCAAATTATATATTTAGAGTGAATAAAAAAATAAATGAAAAAGAATATTGGATTTTTAAACATTAATTTAAAAAAAAAAACACTGAAAAATAATTTTAATTTTCGATTAAATAAGCTAAAAATTAAAAATTTAATTTTCGTTTCAATTTTCAATTCAATAAAATTTTATAATTATAATTATTTTAGTTGAAAATTATTGGTAAAAAATTTTCATTTTATTTTTATTTTTCAATATTAAAATAATTATATTTAAAACAGAATAAATTACAATATTACATTTCAATTTAAATATTAATTTAAATTAGAATTAACTCTGTGATGATCAAAATCATTGACAAAAGAGTTGGAAACAATTTCAAATTAGGAGAATTATACAAAAAAATAATGATAAATTTCAAAAAAGTTTATTACAGATACTCAGACACTCAAGCGTTAAGAGTAAAAAAAAAAACTATTCAATTTCAAAAATTGCTAAAAAGCTAAAAAAAAATGGTTTAATTTTTAATCAAAAAAGCTGAATTTGATTTTCAAAAATTGCTAAGAAAGCTACAATAAGGCTAAAACAATTTACATCTGAAAACAATTTTGAAATAAGCTAAGACGAACAAATAAACAAATCTAACATAGGAATGGAGAAAATTGCAACACTGTATGTAGTTCAGTGATGTGGCCCAACTGCTCGGGTTTCATTTTACGAAATGATTATTTTTTTCACAATCTTTTTTTATTTTATTCATCTTCATTAACGTGCCATGTACTGCAACAAAGGCCAGAGACACGGAAGATTAGATTAGATCTGGGATAGGAGGTTAGTTTTTCTGAGGAAGAGGAACAGCCCGACTATAGTGGATTCGTCATCTCGAAGGAGGTGAGCGAGAGTGGTTGGAAGAGAGAGCGAGCGGTGTGTATGTTTGAATTTTTGACAGTCTTAAAATCTATTTTAAACGAGAAAAATTCATAATTCAACACATTTCTATAGAAAAATTTTTCCATCATAATTTTTTCTATTCATTCCATTTTCTCAACCATTTCATTTTTCGGCGGAGTTTTTAACGAACCAGTTAAAATTCATCATTTATTTTTATATTTCAACGCTGATAAAATTTATCCCATAAAAAGTGCGATAAGTTAGCTTAAAATCATTTTCCAATTTTATACATTTTTCTTTAAATTTATTCAGCGACTTTCACTGATAAATTCGATCGTTCCGAAGGTCAAAAAGAAATCATCAAATATTTGCATCAACAAGCTCAGTACCTAAAAGATTTCAACATCCGCTCTTCCTCCCGCGCCCATTTTCTTCATCGTTTCACAACGATATTCACACAATTGTCACTCAGCAATGGAATATTTTACATATTCTTCTCCACATCACGATATAGCAATAAAAATCCGACAATTTTATCGCTTACCTTACGAACGAGCGGCTCAATTCTCGCTCCAAATAGACCACTCCAGTTAATACGAAACGGTCTAGCAAGAATTATACCATTAATCACCGTCAGCACCAACGCTCTGATTCCAACGCCGATATAAAAAAGTCACACTACGCGAGTTACACTCTATTTAGAACTCTTGAGAGATCAACTCGGCTATCAACATTATGTAATTCTTATCAAATCACCACCGTCGGAACACGATCGAAAAAAACAAAAAAAACAAACAAATCCAATCTCAAACTCCGCCGAATCCGCGAACACAGTATCGCTTGACTAGCAATCACACCGACACCGATATAACAACTCGCGTTCGCCCATCGAAATCAACCTAATACCGCTTATCGCCACTGTTTTTCCTCGTTATCGCTTATTTAATTACTAATTATCGCGCCGGCATAACGCGAGAACGCGGGCGAGTGCGTTGAACGTGTTTTTTTCTTCTTTTATGTACTTTAAAATTAGCTCGAATGGTCCGATATTACGCTAGCGGGGGTTGATGCGGTTTATTACGATCGCATCGGTGACGTATACGGACGCGCTAGTTTTTTCCGCCCGATTCCCTCCTCTTCGCCGCCACTGCGGGCGAAAAAAATCGTCCACACAGAGACGTTGCCAAATATACGCGACATCTACGTTCACCGTTTCGTCGTTTTATTATTCGTTACATAACAATCGTATTTATGTGTACATTCCTATACAGTATACGAGTATCTATGTACCGCGATGATAACGCGTACGAGGTACGAGTATTAAAGACGAGCCACAATTTGTCGCGTGTATTTCGAGTGGCGCCGTTCCAGAAAATCGTCGGCTCGGCCGAAAACAAAAATACGACCGAATAATCGTCACCGTACACTCGGCTCTTTTCACTCGCTGGAATCGTCGAGTTTCGTCTTCTTTTGATCTAATGCACGGTTCTCTTTCTCCACGCAACTGTTGCGCTTTTCTTTCATCGTATCCACGGAGCAGCGCTCGAAAACAACAGAAATACCATTTCGACGCGAATTCGTCGAATACCTCGCCACTTCCTAAGTTTTCAAAAGCGGCAATTTCCATCGCTTTTAATTAGATCAAGAATGTCAGTCGTGTCGTTCGTATCATCGATATCTCACCCTCGTCAAAGTTCGAAAAACGGAACCCGTCATCGGTTTTATCTCTTATCACAACACAACTTATAACCCATCTATGAAGTAAAATTACATCCGAGCTATTACAGCTGTTCCTCGTCGCTGCCATACTCCATGCAACACTCGTTTCGCTTTCGCTGAAACGAATTTTACTTTCATTTTCTTTCTTCGCCCTATTCCAGATAAAATTGTAAACAGTCATGCGCATTACTGGAGCTGAATTTTCGATGAGATATGCTCGAACTTGCAGATAATATTGTTTACCTCTTCACGCACCGACACCCAGTACCTTTGACTATATAATATGGACCGAGCTATACGCCATTAGCCGCTGTATAAATGGGAACGGGCCACCATTATCATTTATTGGCGAACAATAAGCCGGTATGAACGTAATGCGCATGCGCCAACAGCTCGACAAGTGTGTTTTGCACAATACGAGGACAATGGCGTCGCCAGGATTAAAAATTAAGGGGGCACAAAAGGGGCCAAGAATTTAAGATTTTTCTAGTCTTTCGTATTAAAAAAATGTGTGCTTTTTTTTGGGAGTGGGTCTAATAATTTTTTTATGTGAAAAAATCCTACAAGGGTTAATAAAAACAAATTTATTATTTTCTTCGAACTTGAAAAAACCTAAGTAAGCTGGTATAAATGGTATGGTATGAAGACTCGAATTAATTTGCAAACAATCAGACAGATAGCGTTTTGTTATAAAGGTCAAGTCTCGTTTTATTTTTCAGTCACACTAGAATTTTCAAAGTAGATATTTTGTAAATGTAAATAATGGAAAATTTCAATTTTTTGGTTGGGGGGCCAGAGGGGGGCCAGAAATTTTTTGGGGGGCCTGGCCCCCCCTTAGCGACGCCACTGTATGAAGATGAGAAGAGTAGTTGTATACGAAGTTCGCTTGGGCGTATAAGTGTAGGTTTAGAGCTTCGACTATACCCGAGCTAACAACAAGCAAATGACAACCCAACAGCGGTGAAACATTATACAGAATTTCTTAAAACACATCTGGCTAAATTCTTTATGCGCATGCGCAAATTTATTTTGCGCTAATATTACGACTTCAAATCAAAATAACACGAAAGTGATAAAGACCTTTGAGCATGCGTAAAATATAAAGTTATAACGAGTGTTACGACCTTTCACTATATACCCATAGACCGCTCGAACTCATTGTTTAGAATAGCACAAATTTCTGTCGATATGAAGTGAACGCTCTCAGACCAAAATGCGTATGCGCATGCGCGAATTCAAAGTTATCAATATTATTTCAAGTATAACAAGTTCAACTGATATCAGCTGTTCCTGTAGTTATCTTTAAGTAGCGCATGCGCATACACATTATGATCTGAGAGCGTTCACTTGATATCGGCAGAATTTTTCTATACAGTTCAAGAGGTCCAGGGGTATATAGTCAAAGGTTACGACTATGATGCATGTAATGTTTCACCGCAGCTTTCCCACAAATACCCTTCGAGTATTAATAAAAGATGATATGGAGAGAGAAAAATGTAGTTTCCAGTGGAAGATCTGTAGAGCGCGCTAAACTGAGGTAGTTGGCGTACCCTAATCTTATCAATATTGAAATGCACTGGTTGCCGATTTTTTACAGTACTGTTATTATCAGTCATAATGAAACAATTCAATCTTCAACTGAAGAACAACAAAAAATTACATCATTCTCGTTCGTGTTTTCCTTCCTCAACATTGTACATTAATCGGTTCTCGTTTCGTTCTTCGATCTTTCAGTTTGAAAATATTCTGTTCTCGTTCTGCTCTTCGTTCTTCAAATATATCAGTTCTAGGAACAATGAATATTCTACGTTCTTGTTGTTCTTCGTTCTCGTTCTTGGGTTTGTTCCTACAACGCTGCCGGGTATAACTTTGACTATACTTTACCGCTTTATTATCTAGGTGATCTTGGACCGCTTGTTCAACACTGGTAGCTCTATCCTCTATCCATATTATATAGTCAAAGCCTATAATATAGAGGATGGAAATCCGTAGCTGTACCTTTAAACGTCACTAAAGGAATGGAATTTTATACATTCATTAAATTTAACCCTCATACCGCAACAATGTCAAAAACGACATTAAATGTAAAAATTTGAATTTTTTTGGCAACATAATGTCGAAAACGACATATTTGGATATTTTCAAATCATTATACTACACATGTCGTTTTTGACATTATGTTGTCAATTTCTTTTTTTTTTTTGAACAAGTATGTTCTTTTTGACATCATGTTGTGTGTAATGTGTTGCTTTGTGAGGGCTTCGAAAACTCTTTGGAGAATGTAGTATTTATAAGGGAAGCTGGAACCGCCAACCAGACCTATGATAGGGTACCGAACCAATTGCATGGTGTATACTAAATAGCAGAATCAAAATTTCGTACCTTCGTCGGTCTCTAAATTGTTTTTCGTCAATAAAATTTATCACCACCTCCCTTCCCTAGCCACTCTTAAGGAAGATGAATGGCGTTTCGTACTCAAGAGTGTCTACCAATTTTTTTTTTTTTTGAAAAATCGTTGTTATAATTCTTCACCCTCTAAACACGACTCCAACCTACCCTTCCTCCCCCCCCCAAAAAAAAATCAATGCGGCCAAATTGATCACAGAAAAAATTTCAAATTCGAACTCCTGGCCGCCACGCCAAACTGACATCACGTAGAGTAGTTATGGTAACCTGTCCCTGTTCTGATTGGTCATACGTCACGCGTGTAACGACCATTCAGCAAGTTGGAAAGTGGTAAATTACCACGACTTACTCGTAAAATAAAAAAACACGAACCAGCTGATGATTCAAATCACAAACGATTTTCAGTCGTTCACTGAAAATTGAACGATACTATTTAAGGAGGTAAAAATGAAACTACCTAAATTTCATCACATCTTAGCCTTATGATTGGTCATTACGTGCGTAACATATGACGAATCAGAACCCAGATCAGTTACTATAACTACTCTATATTCCGACAACGCTGTAATTCCTAAATAATATTGCTAATCTTTAATCAAAAATGAACAATTTTTTGTAATTTTTTCAAAAATAATAAAATAGTACTTCGCGTTTTCTGGTTTTTCATTTTTACTGCTTTTTCGCTACTTTCACGACGCATTTTTAAAGTCATTACTTTTTCACCACCTGTTAGATACCCTGGTACTACATTACAAATATTTACGTACATACAAAAATAACAAAAGAACGAAATATACAATTTCGTGCTTTTTCGCATTTCTTAATCAAATTTCGCGCCATTTTTGCACTTTTCGTACCCAGTAGACACCACGAGTTGTGGCCCATTTCTATTCCCTACCTCGTTTAGCGGTATTTATAATCGTATTCAGCGAACCCAAATTCCTATAAAAGGATACAGCATATGTCCCTAACCATTCATCTCCGGATGAATTTGTTCCCTTCCTACAGAAGCTAAAAGTTGTACATGTTATGTAAAAACTGAAAAACGTCCAAAATTATGAGGGGCACTCTCCTTGCCTCGGGGCTCCGGAGGGAATGATCCAAAACAAGTTGGAGTTCCTTTACTAAATTGTTTTTTTCAACCAAATTAGACTTTAAAAGTTTAAATAATTTATAAAATTTTTCGAACCGATTCCATCATTTTCATGTTCGAATTGCAACTAATATTCAACTTTCTCTCCTTTTCCCAAAACTTTTTCTCGCACATCCGAAGGTTCGACTTCGCGATTCTACGCCGAGCAACATAAAAACTACAAATAATCGCTTTCGCATCGTACCGAAGCTTCGAATAAATCAACATATTCCGCGAATGACTTTCATTCGCGTCAAAAATATTCGCCATTCGTCTCGCCAAACCAGCGTCTTTTAAATATTCCATCGCGAGGCGAACAAAGGCGAAAATTAAAATTTGAATAGCAAATCGAGCCGACAAAATTGATAACTTATTTACGAAAAACTCCCTTCCCTTCGCTTCTCCTGCGCTACCTCCTTTCCAAACAAAACATCCGACACGTACGCTCGATTGCTCGTCTTCGACATCGTTTTTTCTCGTCTACGCATTTTCCATTCGTTCTCATATTTTCGTTATTTTCGCGACGCGTATCTAATCATATTCGCACACACGTGTTTCCACTTTCAAGGCGGCGCGGCGATTGATCGATTACTTATTAAACTCAAATCCCCGCAATAAGAAAGAACCGAAGCGTCGCGTCGGTGAACGAAAAAAATCACGTATTTTTATTTTTCACGTCTTCGAGTCGCCGTCGAAAGAACATCGCGGATACGAGAATTGTTTCGCTCGACGACCAACGGTACGAACGTAATCTACGTAATTAATATGCTCTTTTTACGACGCACGAACATCTCGTTACAACAGGATACGCAACAAACCCCGGCCATCTGGGTGACGTTCAACGAGCATTGCAGCTCGAGCTGCGACTACGACCCATCTTACGACCTTGGCTGTACGGCGTACGTGACGTTACGCTTTAATTATTACTTCGAGGGGTTGCTTGAAATTTTTCCCTTCTTTTTTGTTTCCTCGTGCACCTACTTTAATGTAACGAAAGGCTAACATTCAACTACCATTCAACATGTCCACAACTGTAGCGAATACCACATCTCGAAAACGAAATGTCTATTACTCGTACCATGTGCACCGTGCCATTCGTAGCTGTCAATACTGGACAACAACGGAGCAGCGACCAGCTAATGCATTTCGCATAGGCCGCCTATGAATATTTCAACATCTCCTAAACGACCACTAATGTCCGATCCGATCAACCCTCCAACTCCCACCAACGCAAATCAATCGACCCATTTGCTGCGTCTATATCAAGCGCCGATATCTCCCCGGATTCCACAAATTACTCATTCCGAAAACGGCACAGCTCGTTTCTAGCCTTTAATTAAAATTAGGTACAGGTGGCAGTAGCATGGTGACCGTTACTACCACGCTGAAAATATTCAATCGTAATTTCGTTCGCTAAATCCGAGCGATCAAGTCGATTTTCCATACCTTTACTACGAGCTTGGCACGCGGCAAAATTTATCGTTCTTTTCTTTTTTCTCACCTCGTCGCTCCGCGATATTTTTTCACCAACAACGTAAACACGTGTACGGTATTTCCGAATAATCATTCAGTTTCAAACATCGTCTAATCTCGTTTCAAGTTTCAATTCACGTTCCACATTCGCAACCTTTTCGTCACCGTAGCAAAGTTCAAAGCTTGGAACACTAAATAAATGCTACGTATTATACACTTTTCAACTTCATGACCTTTTTTTTTTCTTATTAAATCATTGTACCCGTTTCACTTCATGACTTTTTGTAGATATGAAATATATAGTGTTTTTGAAAATATTTGGAAATTTTTTGGAAGTACTGGACTCATCAACATATTAATGAAATACTGAAATTTGATAAAATTTTCAACTTGGAACATCTAATCTTAATATATACTAGTACCTCCTCGCCCCTTTGGGGCTCGCAATAAAAATTAAGTGAAGAAGAAAAAGTTATTTTATTAGACAAGTACTGCTACATTCCAAACTGCACAACCCAATTTATTCTTATTTGTTACCCCCCCCCCACCGAGTTCTTCCTTTCAGGATGGGCTCGCCCCTTTATACCTTTGTATACCTGCCATTTTAAACAATTTTACAACTTTACCCTTACTCTTGCATATGTACAAAGGTTTTATTGAAATTTATCACATTTTTTTCTCCTTTGTATACCTGCTATACTTTATACTTTTTATACCTGCTACTCAAAACAATTTTATGACTTACCCTTGGGCATGTACAAGACTTTTATTAAAATTTACAAGCTTTTTTTCCTTTGTATACGTGCTATCCTCTATATACTTTTATACCTGCTATTCAAAACAAGGATGCGCGCGCATCTCAAAACCGATTTCATTTTGATTTTAATATATAGAGAGATATGAATCTGCATGGTTTGAGTTTTTTCTTCGTGACTTTTCACAGCCAAAACTACCGGTACGATTTTGATGAAATTTTGGGTTCCCGTCCGAATTAACGAGAATAAGGTCTATGCCCCAAATCCAAACCCCCAACCCCGAAATACGGGGGAGGAGGGTCAAAATTTTGAATAGGGCCCTTCTAAATTTCAAAATTGAATTTTTTATTTGATAAATGGATTTTAAAGTATAAATAAATTTTTTTATGTTCTTACCATTTTTCATTTTTGAGGCACCCTTACCCCTCAAAATTCACTTGAAAGTGACATCATAAAATCAAAAATCGTTGAATTTCACTTTTTCTCAGAAATAAGTGATACATTATTTGCATTGTATTGACCCAAGTATTCGCGTAGATTTTCAACGGTTTTCGACCATATTTGAAGGAGGGGGTAAAGAAAAACCAAAATTTCTGTATTTTTTTTCCTTTCAATTTTTGAAAATTTTTTTCTTAATCAACGCGTTGAAAATAACAATTGTTGTTCGTTTTTTTTTTTGTTATTCAAACAATTTACAATATTCGTACATTATCTATATAAAATTCTATATTCCAGGTATTTCACAAAAATGATAATTCATGAGTGGAATAGGTAGCAGTCTTCATTTCCATTTCATTTTTCAAAAACTCGAAATGTAATATAACAACTAATTCTCGCATCTTTCACAAATTTTTTTTGAACGGTTAACCGGTAGTACCTCCGGTAGTTTTTGAAAATTACAGTTATTCTCCGGTTATTTTCTTTCGGTTTTTTTGTTCCTCCGGTAGTTGAAACTACCGGTTATCCACACCACTACTCAAGATGCGCTTCACTTATGGAACAGAATTTGGTATGCATCCTATTTCTTCCATGAGGGGAGGGGAGAGTGAACCAAAATTTCGATTTTCATCTTTTTTTACAAAATAAACATTAAAAACAATTTTTTTATCAACATTTTTGCAGGATTAAATTTCTTGATATATATTTTTATAATGTAGACTTCGTACAGTGCACTATATATATCAATTCGAAAATTTCATCATAATCAATTATGTTCGCCTCTCTATGTTTTATAAATTAGTAAAGCTTTTTATTTCAATAAAAGGAAATTCATCTTTAAAAAAATCATAATTTCCTCTATTTCAAAGCCTTACAGTTCTTTCAATTTTGAGACCAGGCTATACGTGCGCATCACATTTTTCATTATCAACGAATACCATCACCACCAACTAGTTTCCAGGACCAAATCCGAACGAACTGAAATCCCATATATACTAGAGTGGCCCTTATTTATACTTGTGATTTTTTTGGCGGGGGATTTTTCAAGGTGCTACCCCTTGAAATTGTTACCTACCATGAAAAAATGATTTCCTAAAAATTTTGACCAAATTGATTAATATTAACCCGTGCCGCAAACGTGTTGAAACGTTGATGATGATAGCAGCGCGTCGCGTCTTGTTACCTCCAGTGAACCACGTGATGGAGTCTGTTGTGCCGCGCGGTATTGTATGGTACACTTCCATATAATTGTAATGAGAGTATAGCGTATTAAAATAATTTTAATTTCAGAATATATGAAACAATATTCAGTTTTATGGAATTTTGAAAAACACATTTTTTACGATAATTGGAGACAATCTGCAAAATATAATGTTTCTGATCTTCATTAATGCAAAGTTTATTATTATACTCCTCCAGTAACTGCACACCTTTATCAGCTGTGTCATCTACCACCTCTTTAGCTTTTCTATTACTTTGTTGTTGCTGATATTTGCATTCCATGGGGTTGCAGCATCGAGTAAGAAAGAACAACTTGGATCTAACTTACGTTAGTGAAAAATGTCTTTGTGTTGATGAGATTAGACAGTGCAGTATTGGGTATTATCGTTTCATCAATATTTTGATATTCATGCAATTTTTTCATTAAATCAAAGTCCAATTGTGCTGCTTTTTTTGCAAGGGTAGATAAAAACTAATGTTTTACTTATGCATTGACATTAACAAAAAAAAAAAACAAATATCACAAAGTCCTTTCTTAGTAGAAGAACTAAGGTTAAATTTACTTCTAAATAAATAGATGTTTAAAGAATTAATGGCTTTGGCCATCCAACGAGCATAATTAAAAATTTACATTTTGTTCTAGTACTTACAAATGAAGCGTAATTCAACAAATTCTTTAGTATCACTTCATATAATTTTTTTCAAGTTTTTCAAAAATTCGATTGAAAGAGATTTATCGTCATTGTAAATTTTGGCTACATTTGGTTCTTTAATACCAGGTTGGAATTTATTTTTATCAATATTTGACCGTGCATCTTGAAATCTTTTAAATACCTAGTGAACATTAGGACCTTCTTTTATAATCTTCTGCATTTTAACTCTGCGAAATTATCTCTCTTCCTCCTATGTCCCCTTTGTTTTTCATCGATGTTGAAGCATTTTCCCCAGCAATGTCAAGAAGATTGTCAAGTTTATTAATAAATTTACTCTCTTTATTTAGTTGTGTTGACGACTTTTTAGCTGAGTTTTTAATTTCATATTGGGCGACCAGAACATTTTTGATTATTTCGTTATTCTTCGTGCAATCGTTTCAATTTTAGCACATCATTTTTTTCACTCTGAACAGGAAATTCTTGCGTTTTCCCAAAACACCACAGTTTCACCAATGGTTAACGAGCGTTAGCTTGCAAATTCAATTTTACCACTCTTAAATTAAAAAATAAAACTTTCAATGCTTGTTTTTTTGGAGGTAATTTACTACCAATAATTATTTGAGAGGGAAAAGTATCATTATACCATATGAGTTTTTTACTAAATGAAATGAGTACACGCTCTACAAATTAGTAAACGCGCGTTTTTGTGCATTTATGCAAGTGCAACTATTAGCATTCTATATCTATTACAGCATCATCTACCAATCACATCGCATGACATCTCTGGGATAGCAATAATGCGACGTGCTACCACAATTATCAATATTTCAACACGTTTGCGGCACGGGTTAATGTTGACCAATTTGGTCGAAATTTTCAGGGAATTATTTTTTTCATGAGAGGTAACAAGTTTATAAGGTAGCATTCAAAAATTTCGGATTTCAAAAATAAGGGCCACTCTAATATATACCATCCAATTTGATCGCTTATTGGAAAAAACTCCACCTATATGACATTCTACTCCGATCCGACGCACGTAAAAATACGCACCGTCGTAATCTATCCTAAATATTCAAATTACACCATTATAATTGAAACCTGCCTTAACCTTCGTATCGAAATTATCATCGCGACGAGGCGCGCGTACCGCTCTCTATACAGTTCATACCGTTTAAAACCAGTCAACCGAATCTAAACGGTTCTAGTTGTCGCCCGTGTATTCGATAAATCCGAATACCAAATACCGTAAGGTCGGTCGAGTGTTTACGCCCGTTATGTGCTTTGTCGTCGCCAAATCGCGCCCTAATTTTCAAACATTTACCAAAATACGTCCGTTCAACGACGACAAGAAAACCAAAGAAATACTGAATAGTTCATTATTATGAAAAAAAGCGAGAGGAAAGTACCCACCCGTAAACACAGGAAATAAAATCGCAACAACCTAAATAATCGTCATTCACGAAAGAATCTTTTTTTTTTTTTTCAA